>CM038470.1:10940488-11540488 GCA_021464415.1 Lonicera japonica
AATTATACTAGTAATTATTGTAAAAATAACATTAAGTTATATCACAAGTATTGTTTTTCTTAATTAGAGTTATAATATATATATATATATATATATGTGTATAAAGACTCATGTAATTTTTCTATCGTTAAAATGGAAAAGCATAAACAAACATTGGTTTGATTGCACGTAGTTTCTTTAGCTTTTTTTACCGGGTATAACGCAAAACTGCCGTATTAATTTTGCTAATGGTCGGGGTAGATTAAGAAGAAAAGAAAATAAAAAAATTGTAGAGTGAGTATTAAGATAAAATTAGGGTAAGCTTATATATTTTTAGGTAAAATAAATAAAATACTAAGTGTGATTGAAAAGAAAATTAGTATGTGAATTAAAGATAACTCAAAAATAATAGGCGATGGTTTTTTGGTAAGAGATAAAATGGGGTGAGAAGAAAGGATTTTAAGTTATTTTTTAGATCCTTTAAATTTGGACTTTGACTTTTATAGGGGTGAGAAGAATAATAACGTGGGTGTGTTCAAGAACACCCTTTTAAAATTCAAGTGATTTTACGTGGTGATTAAAACGACAAGAGAGATCGGACAAGCATCAGCTTGCTGACTTTCTTTTTTCTCATTTTTTCTGTTTCGCTGACAAGTCAATCCATATTAGACGCCACGTCACTGTGACCTTGATTTTTAATTCAATTCTTTGTTTTTTGATGCACGCCATAATAGATTAAAGTAGATAATTCTTAAAAAAAAAAAAAATTAGATCGTAGCACTTTACGTAAAATATCACACTTTTTATTATTTAAAGGCAAAGTTGGGATCTTTGATTCAATTATTTGAACGTATTCCTTCTTTTAAAATATCTTAAGTTAAAGATTTTGTTTTTCTTTTTGGTTGCTTTTAATTTATTAATTTCTATTGAGAGATTGTGTTTGTGTTTTTTTTTTTGGACAATTTTTTGTTAATTAATTCATTAAAACTCCGTTTGATAGTAACATGAAAAATGAAAATAAAAGCAACTAATTTGAGTGAGAAGATAGAAAATAAGTTGAAGCATATAGTGAGATATTATTCATCTCATACTCATTTTTGTGAGTATATGTTCTCCATTCTCCTTTAATATTTTGTGAAAAAAAAATTCCGCACCACCACCTAAAGAAAATTTTGTCATAAAAAAAGCAAAAAGCAAGAGTTAATCTCATCACATCTCTCAACTTATTTTTCATTTTTCATCTTGCTATCAAACGGAGCCTAATGTATTAGTTTTACACACTTGTCACCATGGTATTATCTTAGGATAACTCTATTTTCAGAGCAATGCGAAAAGCGAATATAACTTCAAAAAGTATTACACTTCAGTGGGTTTGTTTATAATTGCTTTGGCAAAATTCACAAGTTAATACAAATTAAAGTCAGATGTTTTGCAAGTAATGTGAGTCTAACACATATCTTTTTTTCTTTATTATTATTATTTTCTTTAATTTTTGCTTTTTTCGCATTAGGTAACAATAGTGGTTACCTCGACATGTTTCTATTTTTACTAAGATAATAAAATATGCGGAACTCATACAATTCTTTAGGAACCAAATTGCAAATAGTTTAAATTAATAATCTAGCGATATAAGTGATTTTTGTTATCTCAAATCATAAAATGTTTTGCAAGTAGTAGCATATCATATTATCATATTATATCATCATATAAACATTGTAGCAGATATTAGAACAAATTTCTATGCATATAACATCTTGATACTCATGATCTATTTAGTCTTCAACTAGCATTACTCATTTTAAAATTTGTGTTAAAATTTGGAAAAAAAATGCTAGTTTTTCCACCCTTCGTCGTGGTTTTAACCTTTATGATTATAGTTCTTTTTTTTCCTTCTCCCAAAATTAAACACCGAGTATATCTATGTATTATGACTATTATCTGTATCAAAAAAAAATGTGCCAAAAGAAAATTAGAGAATATTCTTTCAACATTTTTTTCCTTAAATAAGAGCATCACTATTATATATATCTATTGCCTTAATAACTATTACTTACGTTATTACCACATTATCCTTCATGAAACAAATATATATATATATATATATATATATTAAATGAGATTTAAACCGACACTAGTTTTTCTTTTCATACAAAATAATGATTTTTATAATACAATTATAAATACTATCACACGATTTCTTTTCTGATACATGCCATGAGTTTACAACTACTACGAGAGAAGATGGACATACAATCACTATAATAATAGACATATAGTTATTACATAACTGGACACAATAACAAATTCAATAAACATTTTCATGCAAATTGAACCCGAAATTATCATATTACAAAGATAAAAAAAAAAAAATACCAAGAAACTACAAGACCATTCACTTTAAACCTGTAATCTAAAATATAACGAAATGTTCGACAACTTCATTAAATTCTGTCATAAAATCTTGTGGGTTGGTCCAACTTTGTGAGGCCCTCTTATTAATTGTCAAACTTCTAACCCCCTTTCTAGGGGTGTCATTGTTTTCACGAGACTTTTGGACTATTTTTAGTTTGACTTTGGAAATTGGAATTTGAAGAAAAAATTGGAAGTTTGCTCTTCGTCTCCAACTTTGGTCCGTGAGCTCCTGCGGTTAACCCACAATCTCATCGAATCGAATGTGTTTAAGCAAAAATGTTGGCATTTATCCCTGCACATAAAAACATATTGCCTTTGATACTTGTGAAAATTTCCATACATTCTATATAACAAATAAATTATATGGTGAAATCTTTAATTAGTAGATTTCACGTGTGATGATTGATAAAATATATTTAACATGATGAATAGCTATAATTTATATTTTACAATCTATATAATAATGGATAAATTTTTAAAAATATATAAGGTGCTAGATAAAAAAAAAGGTATGACTAAAATTTAGAATATTTTTTAAATAAATGGTAATACATTTGACACAAATTACGACGACCTAATATAGTTACATTGGAAAAGCCCGGTGTAATATTAACTTTAAATTAACCTTTTTTTAAAGGAAAATATGCGTTTTTCTCTTTAATTATAAGAACAAAGATCTCTCACAATTCTCTTGTATTGAGAATCAAACTAAGAATATTTTTTAAATTTAGGTAAATGCGTCTCCCAACTAATTAAAAAACATATTATAAAAACAACACGTGATACTACGAGCGCAATAAGTACATTGGCCAATTCAAAGTCTAATTCTCTAAGAACAATCTTCCCAACTAGTGTTTTACTCATGTCATCTTCTAATTCGGCCTGTGATTTTTTTAATTAATCAATTTTGTAAATTCTATCTTTGACTTAAACTAAAGAATTTCTTACCATTAAACTTATTTAATATTTAAACTATTTTAATATACTAATAACACTAAGTATAAAATGCTAACTATCCATACATTCATTTATATATGTACGTGAATTAGTAACACAATGGTAAGTGCTGACCGCATTTGAAAGAATGGATATAAATCGCGAGTATAAATTCTATGAATGTAATTGATAATATGTATTTTTGTGATAATTACAAATAACGCACAAATATTAGTACATGATGCATGGAAAGTATAATAATGTTTGTGTAGCATTACACTCCAATTAAACAAATCCGTTATGGTATCTTCCAAAGAAATAAGTTTGTTGAGCAATTTGTTATAAAGAGACTCTCTATCTCTCCACTTCCCTCTCTCTTCTATATATGGATAGATAGATAGATGTATAGATCGACACGAAAAGCATTTACTCGACTACTCTAATGGCGGCCAAAGCAAGAGTGAGCACAGAGCTTTTGATCCCAAACAAATGGTACGACAGAGACACCACTACTAATACTAGTTCCAGTAGTATTAATATTGAGAGAAATAATAGGATGATTTCAACTGGTGATCGATCATCATCAAAGTTGATTACTTCTGAAACAAAACTAGTAGTTCCAGTTATCTACTACCTCTCGCACAATGGCCACCTCCAGCATCCTCATTTCATGGAGGTTCCTCTCTCTTCTTCCCGAGGACTCTTTCTTAAAGGTATAATATCTAATTTCACTAAAAACACAAGAGTACTGAGAAATTTGTAATGTCTGTGTGTAACGTTTTGTTCGAAATTTCTGCATTTTTTTTTCTTTCTCAGATGTGATAAATAGATTGAACTTCCTCCGAGGCAAAGGAATGCCTACAATGTACTCCTGGTCCTCCAAACGGTATATACTAAACCTAACAATTTCCTCTTGTTTAATTTTGTATTGTATTTAGAACAATGAGGCATTATTCGTCTCATCATCAATAATATTAATCAGATTTGAAACTTACATCTTCTTTTACTAATTTTCTTAGCGTCCAAACAGAAATTACAGTACCAAAAACAACATCTATGTATTTCATCAACCCTGGAAACGTTTAACATTTGATTGTTGATTCAGGAGCTACAAAAACGGATACTTGTGGCACGATTTATCGGAGGATGATTTGATACATCCAACGAATGGCCATGAATACGTCCTCAAAGGATCGGAGCTTCATCAAAACTCCTTGAGCTTCATATCAGACACAACGGCTTCATCCACGCAAACTCCACCGGAGACCAACGATTCGAGCCAAGCTAGCAATTTTCCGCGGACGGCCCGGCCGAAAAATCAGTCGTGGAGCTCATTCGATAATCCACAGGAGTACAGAGTCTACAAGTCCGAATCGAGCAGAGATCTCGCCGGAAAATTCACCGACGCGGCGACTCAGACCGGCGAGCAGAGAAAGAGAGGTTTAGAGAGTGCGGAACATGATAACTATCGGGTGGAGCTGAGCAGGGGAGAGTTATCTCCACCGCCATCCAATTCTAGTTCAGAGGGTTTAGATGGTGTGAGTGGATCTAGAGACATTGATCGGTCTGCAGACACAAGAGATCGGACGGTGAGTGATGAGCATCCGAGTGGGAGGATGAAGGCTTCGCTTGTCTTGAAGCAGTTAATCAGTTGTGGGTCGTTTGATCGGAGATCAACGAGTAGTAAAGATGATCAAGGGAGTTTGGGGGGCGTGGAGTACGGGAAGAGAGTGCAGCGTGATTTACTGGATCGATGACTCAAACTTTTTTTTTTTACTTTTACCTTTTTGTAGCGTTTGTGGGATTTAAAATCTTTCGGTAAGTCTATTCTCACTGTAAAAGTTATATTATTCTCATGCTTTTTTCTCTTCCTAGTTCCTCCATTCTGCTTTTGACTACGACCAAATGACATTAACAGCAAATTAACTCAAAAAGTTCTGCTTTTCTTTTTTGGAATAATTTTTGACACCATGTCATATCTTTTCCTCTTGAATACAAATTTTAACCAACATATCATATGTCTTTTTGTATCTGAAGTATATTTCCCCTCCTTTTTTTCTTCTGTTTTTTGATATGTTTATAGAATCTATAATTGTATGATTATTTTTTGTTTATCAGGTTCAAGTATGATAAAAAAAACACGATTTCATTCCCATGAAATACGTGTAATTAATTGATTGCATCTCATCAAGACATGAAGAGAGGGAGAGTCACTAATGAGAATTTTTAGACATGTTTAGACAATTGAGTTACCACAATTCCAATATAAATGGCGCAAACTTGTTATAGATAATGAACTTATTTTAACTACCACACAAAATGTATATGGCACAAGTCGTACATCAGCTAACTCTTACCAAAATAAACACAAATCGAACAATTTTTTATACTAAACCAATACGACTTCAACACGCATACTACTTATCACATTGCTAAATCATCTATCGGTTGCATCTGGGATAAATAGATTGTCTGAAATTAAGTATTGTATACTCTTTTTGCATATTAATAGTCGTGATTCATTTTAGGACATTACTAAGTTAAAAAGAATATTTTTTTCAAAATATATAAAAATTTAATAGTGACTCTTACTTTTGAATAATCAAGAAAAAGTACAGTTCATGTCCCTTTTTCCTCATTTCTTTTTTTACACCAAATCAACAAACAAGTCCAAACTATATATCAAAACTTTCCTAGGAAACAAAGGACGGACCACACAGCTACCCAAAGGAATAAGATTAGAATTGTTGGAAAAATGGCCGGGTATTAAATACCATTTTCAGGAGTAATTTTGAGTGAGACTTCACACTCGGTTGTGAAAAGATATTATAGATTCATGTTCTCCTTTATGAGGACATCAAAATCGTATTTCTATTTGTTTAAAATGATTATGGGGTGAATGATAAATTACAACCTAAATTGAGCTATTTGAGATTGAAAATGGAATGGAAAAAATGGGAGAATATTAACTCCCAAACGAGAACTTTGTAATAAAATTGATATGTTTATAAGGGATCATCCTTATGAATTTGTTAAACATTCAAGAAATATATAGTTCTCTTTTGCGCCCGCAAGGAGGTGCAAATCAACGCATCGTCAAACCATGCACCTTGACCTGAAAAAACAAATGTAATTATTTTAAGAAAATTATGTGATACACAAGACTTGGTTTACAATTTTCTTATTTTAATCTTGTTAATTTTTGGTTTATAATTTAATTATTTTTGACCATTTTGCTAACAATAATTATTTACTTAACTATAAGGGCAATTTCTCAGAAAAATAATGTGAAAGCTTCTTTCTTAAAATAGAAGCATTCTCATTAATTAAACCACAAATCTCCTGCCAATAGTTCGAATCGCGGTGACTAGAGGGTATTTCATCTTGCACCTTATCCTCTAAATCAATCACTATATTGTGCAAAAGGCAACAAACATGTACAAACCTCGATAACCTGTTCATATCCGGCCTCCACATCACTCCTTGTATAATCCTCCATGGTCCTCCATCTATGCTAACGCCCTCTAAGCCGCCATTCGTATAGCTTATTGAAGTTAGCTTAAGAATCTGAGAGCTTTTTGCCATGGCGAGAAATGAGAAGCCATGGTAATCAAGGGTGCCATATTATGTATTCCCTTAATTCCGATCTGCTCCTTCTGCAAGATCGATATTTTTTCCCATTTAGCCTTTTTCTTTATTCAAAAAGTTTGAAAAAAGTCTAGGTTTGGAGAACAATAGAGTTGGTCAAGACGATTCATGGTCGAATTTTCAAAGAAAAATTGAAGGGATGATAAAAAATAATCCAACTCAATCTATACTCGAATAATATATCTTTACATAATCCAACTATTAATAAGGCCAAAACAAGAAAGAACCCATGCACATAATCATATATTCATAGCTAGCACTGGGACTTTAAAGACCCCATAAGACCATAAATTAAGGAAATGTTGGTTATTTAGCTTCCCGGCTATGAATTTAACGTGTGCAATTTCATTAAAGGTAATAATCTTGCAGAAAAAGAAGATTGTACTAAAAAAAGGGAAATGCATTAGTCATTGGTGCGTCTTATCCTCATAAAAGATATCAACTTCAGCACTTATAATTATATTATTAGACTTTGAGGCGATGGGTTTAAAGGGCTTCTTCTATAATTAAAATCATAGATAGGACACCTTACTTTTTTGTTATAAAATAATGACAATCAATATAATTATGACATGTGTCCATTGTAAAATTAAGCCAAAATAAGAAATAACTCTTTCCTGTTCACATAATTACAATCGTACCATCCTTCCTATAACTCCCACTATTCTCACTCGATTTGCACTGCTCGATCTCCAATCCATCTCAATCATGTGCAATTTTTAGAAATACTTCAGTGCAAAAACAATTTTGCACTGAATCCGCGTGAAAATCCTATAGATAATTTAGTGCAAAAATGATTTTGCATTAAATGCGAGTGCAACTTGTCAAAATGAATTCAATGCAAAAAGAATTTTACACTAAATCCGCATGCACTTATCAGAAATAATTTAGTGCAAAAATAATTTTGCAATAAATCCGCGTGTAATATTCAAAAATAATTCAGTGCAAAAACAATTTTGCAGTAAATCTGCAAGTCATTTTTAAAAGAATTCAGTGCAAAAACCCTTTTGCTCTAAACTAGAGTGCAATTTAGCATAGATAATCAAAGTCATTCGCATTCAAATAAACAACTTGCAAATAATAGAAAAATCATTCATATATCAAAATCAACATTGCATTCTTTTAAAATTAAAACTAAATGAATCTGAAAAAATTCTCAAATACCATCATACAAAGAATTTTAATTCCAAAATATTCACTAAATGTAACTATATTATGCCGCAGTAAAATCTAAACAATAGGTGCAGTGCATGTCTTGTTATTGTGATATGCATAATGGTTACACCTTCCATACTTTCGTTTCTTCTTTGTACTTGAACCAACTTTCTTAATTTGATTCTTTTTAGGACAATCGGGTTGAGTTTTACAATCAGAAGGTAAATTTTTTTAATACATCCGAGACATTAGTAAGATGATCAGAAGTTGGCATCAAGTAAATTGCATGAGCATAAGAGCTTTGAAAGTTACATGTAAAGAAGCAAGGATCGCAATAGTCATAAACAACCTTCCTATCTGTCAAAATACACAAAACTGCATGTGAACATGGGAAGCCATCAATCTGCCATGAATTACAACCACACTCCAATGTCGAAAGATTTACGCGATAAGACTTTTCCTCTATAACTTCAAAGACGAAATCAGATGATTTGACAACCCTCCATGTCGAATTCTTATTAACCTTCTCTTTTAAGCATTTTTCAACATCCAGAAATAAGATAGTTTTCCAATTCCTCGACATTTCACGTCTATCTGACATTTGCTTAATTATTTTCACACGAATTTCATCTAGCATTATTGTTATAGGAAGATTCTGTTCATTTGCAACCCACGAATTATAACTTTTGGCCATATTAGAACACATAACACCACATCTTCTTCTAAAAAAAAACGCAGTAACCAATGATCAAGTGGTGCGCCCCTAAAGGAATCTTCTATAATATTCTTCACAAGTGTCTTAAGGTCATCGTACGCATTTTAAAACTCATCAAGCGAATGAGCATATGCACAACTAGTAAACAAACTCAAAGCTAATTTTCGTTTCTTATATTTCGATGAAAAACAAGAACTGAAGTTATTCCTCAAATGCCAAAGGCAATAATCATGAAAACCATTCTCGCCAAACGTTTAAGTTCTTTAACAATCATACCAAGAAATAATCGAATTGAATTCTAAAGGAACAACCATTATAATAAACCATGCCTATAATGCTTCTATCAAGATCCCTAAAAATGAGATATAAAAACTTAAAACCAATACATCGCATAAAAAACATGTATTTCATTCATTCACAAATGAAATAACTCATTTAAACTAACCAAAACCTATAATATAAGAATCAAGTTAAAAAATACAGCACTTAAAACATCTAAGATCAAAACCGAAAAACTGCAAATTCACTTTTGCAGTTTTTCTGCACAAATGATGAAAGAAACAAAGAAAAATAGAGCAAAGCGCAAAAATACTGCATTTAAAAATACTTAGATCAAAACTGAAAAACTGCAAATCTATTTTTTCAGTTTTTCTGCACAAAGGAGGAAAGAAAAGAAAAAACAAAGCAATACATAGATTGATTACAATATACTAAATAACCTTTAAAAGTATGAACATTTAGCCATTATTTGATCAAATCCTCCAAATTGTAAGTTAAAAACAACCAAAATGAAGCAATATTTTTATAAGTTTTACAGAAATCACAAGATAGTTCTCCATAATCTAAATATATCATTAAAACTTAAAAACTGCAAAAGCACTTTTGCATTTTTTCTGTATTTGGGGAAAAAAAAAGAAAACAGAGCAAAGCATGGATTCATTGAAATCATGCTAAAATAACCTATAAAATTATGAACATTCAATCACTATTTCATAAAATCCTCCAAATATAAGATATAATCAACCAAAATGAAGCAAAATCACATCTAAGAACATGAAGAAAAAACTATACCTAGATAATGCTTCAACATCTATGGAGCTAACTGATTTATTCTTTTTTTCTTCATTAATTCCGTCAATCTAAGATGCTTGCCTTTCTTCAATGGTAGTCGCTTGTTGATCGTCTCCTCTCTCCCTGTTCTACGCGTGATATGTTCTATGCGGGATATGAATTAAGAATTGAAAGAGGGAAGGGTAGTTTAGACATTTTAAAACTCATAAATTGTTTAATTTATAAAAGACAAAATACTTATAACTAACTTAAAAACCAAAACTGTCCTTACAACCAAAATTTAATATGAAAAAATTCTTTATTTATTAAGTTAATATATGATATCTTTTTTGTGTATAAAATTATGGAAAGAATCCTCTAAACCCATTTTCTCCATTACATATGCCCATTTTAGATTAGATTTTTTTGTAGATAATTCCAATATATAGTTGCTCTTCATTACCATCAATATATTGCATATAAAAAAAAGGCTGATGAATGATAAATGATAATCGATACACTACGACTATTAGGTTTTAGGTAGTTCCGCACATTTTGGTCTATTGGATAGGTTTATCTAGTTTAGTTTTTTTGGAAAAACTATACTATGTACTTCAATTGCGCATCTTTTGGTGCCTCTAATTGTAACCTCCTCAATTCTCGAAAGTAAAAAAATAAAAAAAAAGATAAAAAAAGAAAGCAAACACTGTGAATGGCTAGTTCTAAATTACTTGTTGATGATGTGTAAATCCAGTTAGACTTATGTAACCATTTATTTGATTCTGCTTGATAGTATTCGATCTACGTGAAATGTGATATGGACATTTGAGAGATAAGTAGTAACAACACAAGGTGTATAGAGGTGGTTTAGCGCTGTCAAGGATCTTACTCCACCCTTGTTAAATGAGCTCGAAGGGATCTTTGAATTAGAATAGTGTACCAGGATAAGTGCATGCGGGGACTATAGGACAATGAATGCTTAATTCAATATTCCCTACAAGCATGCCTGCTAAGTATTCTTGAGTTGATATATTCCATCTCTTAAGTTCTTAATTAATGATCTTTCACCCACCCACCCATTCCTTCCTTCCTTCTTATGTTTTTTTTGTCTCTCTGCCACCACCACCCTTTTTTGCCTTTTTGGAAGAGTCAAGTGTCTTATATACATATATATACATATATATAAGTTTTAGGCGTATTCAATCTCCTGGAATCAAGACTACAGTTGCACGTAATCCTCTACTGTAGTGGGTAAGACGCATGCTTGGTACTTGAATTTTGTTTGATTATCACTTTAACCACCTTTAATAGTGGTTGAAGTGCATTTAACGTTAACAAGATGTTCTGCTTCCATATAACATGTCATATCGACAGAAACACTATAATGGCCAATTGCTCTACGATTTTCCCTGGGCACAGACCTTTATGAGCCTTGCCAGAACTGTGGGTTTGTTTAATAGATTTCAACCAGTCTTGTAGACATGTGGGGCGTGTGTTTAAATTACCAGCCCTACGTGTTTATCGTGCAGGTTTACTGAATTAGTGGCAGGGCCCATTGGTTTGCTCCATGTGGTCTCCACATAGGATTTTAACTAGTTGAGTTTGTTAGATCAAAATTCACTCTCATCATTTGTATCTGCTCAAAACGGACAAATGAACCAATAAGATGCACTCAGCCTATAAGCTTAAGTAAATCATTTAGACTATACAAGTAAATTATTTAGACCATACATGGGGAAATTAATATCATTAGCGATTGGAAAAACCACGTTTTAGAGTGTGTATTTGTTGTGATTCCTAATCCGATGAAATTGAATCCATTCTTCTTATAACAATTCGCTCTTATCAACTTGGTATAAACTTTTAAGTTCTCTTAAACTGAAGAACTCATAATCATTAACTTTTACTCTAACAATAATTTAAAAATTTTATCATGTAAATAATGATAGCCGTAAGATTCTTATGATTTCATAATAACCTCTATTTAACATTGTTTTCGCTTGTAGCCATATCCTTGAGTCTTCTGTTACATACCCACTTTTATGTCAAATAGATAATTTATGATTTATCTTGTTAATTTATGTTGGAAGTTAGGTCAAGTGGATGCAAACTTGAACTTACTCAAAACTTGTGCAAATTTTTTGTTGTGGAATCCAACTTATTGTAAATATATTTAAATAAAAAATATTATGTTTAAATCAGGTTAGAATATGTTGTTGAAAATATGAATTGCGAAAACAGAAATTAAAACAAAGGGAGAGAGTACACCGAGTTGAGTCGCGAATTAGATCGTTCTCTTTAAGACGTTTCGTGGCTTTGCCCGGAATTGTGTTAGTAGTTCTAATTTGCCACGCCGTCGCCAGGATGAAACAACCTAAATACCCTCTGTACGATCGATTTGTACTTTTTCTACCCCTCGACAAAAGCACTCTTTCAATTTGCTCGGACTCGATAAATCTTTTACCCCTGGAGGTTAAAAATTTCCTTGTTGGAGGCAATTTTTTTCTTTTAGGGGTTTTTGGAATTTTTTTCGTTCAATGTTGTTAAAGAAGATAAGTTTCGAAAATTTTTCATTTTCTATTAAAAGAAAAAAAATTCTGAACGGAAGGATAAAAGTCCGTTTCGGTAGAGAAATTCACGGAGAAGTGGAGAGAAAGTGGGAGTCATTTTGGGAAGTGGTTTGGCCACTTTTGAAATTTTAAAAAAATAAATTTAGTAATAAATTTTATTTTTCAAATAAAATTTTCTAAAATTATTTAGTATAAAAAATTTATACATTGCTTAAGACAAGCCCAAAGCCTGACTCGAACCGGGTCGGGTCAGTCGGTCGGCGCGCGCATGTGTGGTGAACTACATTCATCCAAGTTCTCACCCAATAGCACAAAATTTTAATGCCCAAAGGGCTCAAACCCCTTTAAGCAAATTTTCCCTTATAAAAACTAATGAAAGGTTTTATATTCCTCATATGTGGAACTTGAGAAAACATCAACTTGCCTTGTTTAAGTTTTTTCTTAAATACACAATGCTCCAACAATCCCCCACTTGTATTTTAGGAAAAACGTTTTCATCGAGCATATTACATAGGACAGTGCATAAGTAAATGTGTTTTTCAACTTGAACTTTTACGTAGTGTTTGTGTTTCAAAATATACTAGAGTAACTCGTAGTTTTAAACTATATCTCTGATAATCACAAAACACACTGCCCCCAAGAGTGTTGTCCAAAAGCCAGCACGTTATGGCCATGTGCTTATATCTCGGTTAGTGAATGCTCTAGAGAATTTGCCGAAAATTTCATAGGAAGTGACCTCTCTTCCACATTCATATAAGTGAGTCTATCAAGAACACTTCTGTAACATTGGTACCCCACTCTACATAGAGTTATAGAACCCATTAAGAGCAAATGCTCAACCTTTTCGTCACTTCAGGATATCATGTTCCATAGGGATGAGATAATACTGCATGATTCTAAAATATCACTTGTAACTTGTTATTTACCATTTGAACCTATTTCTTGGGATCTCAAGTTCATATGTTGGGCTACCATTACAGTGACTCAATTCTCATCGAGCATTAACCCGATCCCTTTCGAGGTGTTAAACACCTTCTCTATCGTTAGTCCTTTTGTCAAAGGATCAGCCAAGTTTTTTTCAGACCGCACATAATCCACTATTACAGGACCATTGGAGAGTAACTCTCTAACCGTGTTGTGTTTACGAAGAATTTGTTGTCTCTTACCGTTATAATAACGGTTCTGAACTTTTGCAATAGCCGCGGTACTATCGCAATGGATAAGGATAGCTGGTATCGATCTTTCCCATAGAGGGGTATATGTAAGAAAGCTTCTCAACCAGCTTGCTTCTTCACTAGCAGTAACTAGTGCTATCATCTCAGACTCCATCGTAGACTGGGCCAAAATTGTTTGTTTCTTGAATTTTCAAAAAATTACACCTCCAGTAATGTTGAAGATGTATCCATTAGTGGCCTTGGAATCTTCTGACAAGGTATTCTAGTCAGCATCGTTATATCTTTCTAGGACAGCGGAAAACTTTTAATAGTGTAACTTTAGGTCCATGGTTCTTTTTAGATAACGCATGACCCTCTCAATATCATGACAATGCTCCATACTAGGATTGCTAGTAAACCTACATATTACCCCTACTGCAAAAACAATATCAGGCCTAGTGCAATCAGTAGCGTATCGAAGGCTACCAATGATGCTCGCATACTCAGTTTGCCTAACACTGTCTCTAGTGTTCTTGAACAACTTCACACTAGGATCATATGAAGTACATGCTGGTTTACAATGTAAGTAATTATATTTCTTTAAAATTTTCTCAATGTAATGAGATTGATCCAAAGAAAGTCCATTTTTTCATCTTAGTAATTTTAATTCCTAAAATTACATTGGCTTCTCCCAAATCCTTCATATCAAAATTTGCACATAGCATGGATTTCACATTATTAACAACATGGATATTAGAACCGAAAATGAGCAAGTCATCAATATATAAGCATATTATAATGCATGCATTATCCTCAATCTTATAATAAATGCATTTATCACTTTCATTAATTCTAAATTTATTCGACATAAGCAATTTATCAAATTTCTCATGCTATTGCTTAGGAGCCTGTTTCAAACCATAAAGGGATTTATCTAATTTGCACACCTTTTATTCTTGGCCTGTAACAATGAACCCTTCAAGTTGTTCCATGTAAATTTTCTCTTCCAATTCCCCATTTAGGAAAGCTGTTTTAACATCCATTTGATGCACAACAAGATCATGCAAGGCAGTCAGGGCAATCAATACATGTATATATGTTATTCTAGTAACAGGAGAATAGGTATCAAAGAAATCTACATTTTCTCGTTGTCTATAACCCTTGGTAACTAAACGTGCTTTGTATTTAACAACAGTGCCATCAGGTTTCAATTTCTTTTTAAATATCCATTTACAACCTATAGTTTTGCAACCAGGAGGAAGGTTTACTAGATGCCAAGTTCTATTCGAATATAAGGAATCCATTTCATCGTTAATGGCTTATTGCCAAAGGTTAGCATCTAAAGAAGACAATGTGTAACACTCCCGTTTTAATCTACAGGATGACACCCGTAATTAAGACCTGGAGTGCTACTAACCCATCTTAGATTAACTAAAATGGGTATATATGTAAATATATAAAGAAAATCCAAAAAATAAATGTCATGTGTCATTCAACATTCAACAAGATATAAGATGATATTTCTGTATATGAACACACATGTGTGCATGTAACTGTTTTACAAAACCAACTAAGCAAGTTCGAAAATAATATACAATATTCCGGGCTAGCCGTAGCTTCCCGAGATGACATATAAACAACAAAAATGAATATGTATCAGAGCCTTCTATTTCGATTCCGAACCCGTAGTCCCGTAACCATCATTCGCCCCCTGTGTACCTGTAATTGTAAATAAAACACGGGGTGAGCTCGCAGCTCAGTAGGGGGAAAGTAGTAGGGAAAGGTTTTGAAAACATTCATTCACATATTATTGTAAACCAAGTAAACCTTTTCATCATATAATCCAAATGTTATTTGTAACATATTACAAAATATAACTAATTCATGATGATGCGTGCTCATGCATATGCAGGTTACCTCCCTTTGTGTCAACCGTTATTTCGAATCACCAGAACAGAATATGAACCACCTTCCCAAGAGAATAATGATAATGATGACACCGTCTCATTATCTCACCAAGAGAACTGCCGAATCATAGTCATAATAATATTAATGCCAGTGGGCCTGACCGCCCCCAAGAGAGTGAGTATCAAGACCATAACATGGGCTCGGCCGCCCCCATCGAGATCATAAAATAGGATCACATATAACTAGAATATGGCATCTCCGTCTCAGGTGAATACCAACAGATAATCAATAATTGGACCACAGTCCGCAATATCACATCAACCGTTTATTATCATACCAATTATCTCAACAATTGTCTAGATCTCCGGACTATTCACCGTGGGCTCTAGACAGCCGATGACTCACTAGTGCCTTGCCGTTGTCTAGATTTCCGGACTATTCACCGCGGGCTCTAGACAGCCGACGACTAAAGGACCCCCCCGGAGGTTTAGGGCTTTTCAACCCAAGGGCACTAGGCCCTGCCTATTTTTCCCGTCCCAGCAAGCACTAACCATAATCATTCCCCTTCACCGACGGAGGCCAAACAGATACAGATAATTGTGGGCAACGTCCCACCATATAACATAACCGAGAATATATCCACATACGAATGAAGAATTCCCGAAAATAGATAATCACTTGTTTAAGAATGCCACACGAGTATAGAATGCCATCCATATCATGGAGAAGAGATATAATTCTCTCAAAAAATAATTTCCGCACCATATGCCATAAGAATGCTCCGAGCTTGCCATGAGATCATCCAGATGCCGGGTTGATACAATAATTATGCATAATGTGCAATCCATGCTCTTAATTGTAAACTAGAAACAACCCATGCCACTTAAACTTCATTCATCATGTATCCATGTTCCTTAGCGCATACATAATCTATATACAAATCCACTTGGATTCAACCAAGCGTATATGTCCAAGGAACATCACTTACAAGTCTATGTTACATATATGTCAAGTTCAAGTGGCATATATTGTCTCAACTCATGCATCATAGATACAATAGAAACCACATATGCCATATAAACTCTAAACAATTCACGTCCATGTTCTTTGGTGTATACAAAACCCTTTACTAATCATTTTCTTATTAAACCAACACATATACATCCAAAGAACATCCGTATGAATCAATAAAATGTAATCATGGAGCTTAGATGGCATATATTGTTTCATATCGCAAAATCATAACACAATCATGCATAACTTATGTATATCCAATGATATGATCAACATATTAACGTATATGTATAAAATCATTCTTGTATAATCAATAACAAGGAAGTATGTGCTTCATATCGAACATATATGTATAAAATCACTCATCTTTAGATAAATAAAATCATACCATCAAGTTTGGAAAACATATAACCCCTACCTTAAGTGTATAGACCAAAAGAACGAAGAATGATGTAAACCGAAGCCCCGTTCGGTGAAATCCTCGAGCTCTCGCGTCACCACACCTTTAGAATAACAAAAACCCCTAATCAATGATGCATAGACCCCAGCTCGCGTAGCCAAAGCTCATGCTTGAGCTTTTATAGAAGAAAATCAAGGTAGAAGATGATGAATAGTACCTTTAAAGGTGGTTTGGATGATTTCTAGCTTGAATCTTCGATTCGGATGGATAGATGCGTATAAATCTTTCTCTTTCTATCTCTAGAGTCCTCTAGAACTCTCTAGAGGAGTATGAAAGAGTTTGGGTTGAAGTTGGGGTGAAAAAGGTGTACAAATGGCTTAAAAACGTGCTTAAGTCGGTGAGAATAGTTAACTTGCGGACCGGTATGCCAAATACCGAATACCGGTCCGCGGAGCACAAATTTTCCAAAAATTTGGTGCCGGACCGGTATGCCAAAAACGCCATACCGGTCAGCGCTATAAAATTTGGGCTCCGGACCACTGTTTTTGTTTTGACCATAACTTTTGACTCGGAACTCCGATTGAGGCGTTCTTTATATCCACAGAAAGGTATTTCAAAGATATACAACTTCCTAGTTGGAAGTTTTCCCAAATTATGGACCAATAGTTCCCAGAAATTTACCGAAGACAGCGCTCTGCCAAAGCGCTACAGAAAGACCAGAATTTAGCGATGGGCCAACTTCGGGCCCTGTTTTGGTCAACGAGGAGTGCGAATTGGACTTCCGCCAAAACACAAAAATTGTATAATGGTAAGAAATCTAGAAGTAGGAATAAACGACACCCAAATCGGATAAAATATGAGAAAGTTACGATAATCCAAAGTTGGCTAAAAATAAGGAAATCGCGTAGGATCAAAACTCATGATTTACAAACCAAAATCGATTCGGATCACCCGAATCACTAAACGATCACTCATATGAGAATAAATAAGCTCATACAACATACTTAACACTAATATGAACACGGGGTGTTACACAAGGCTTCTTGAATAGTGGATGGATCCTCTTCTAAAGTGTATGCATAAAAATCAGGCCCAAAGTTTTTAGTGGTCCTAGCTCTTTTACTTTTCCTAGGTTCAACGAATATATCATTGTGCACCGTACTGGTAGGTAAGGTAGAGATAGAAGGTAGTGAGCTACCCCCACTATTCCTCATTTTAAAAGGGAATTTATCTTCATAAAAATCTACATCATTATATTCAATAACAACTTGATTTTTCATGTCATAAATCTGCATGCCTTACTATTAACTGCATAACCAATAAAAACACATTCATATGCACGACTAGCAAGTTTAGACCTCTTAGGATCAGGTATATGCACATAAGCAAGACAACCCCATACACGTAAATAAGAAATATTGGGTTTCTTATTTTTTAGAATTTCATAAGGGGACACATTCGACTTAGTCTTAGGCACACGATTAAGGACATGATAAACAATTAATAATATTTCTCCCTACCAATAATTAGCAGCTTCTGAATTCAACAAAGTGGAAACTATTAATTCAGCAGAAGTCCTATTTTTTCTTTCAGCTTTTTCATTCATTTTAGGAGAGTAGGGAGCAGTGGTCTCATGAATAATTCCATAGTGGGCATACAGAATAATAAAATCAGTCGAGTCATATTTAGTGCCTCTATTACTACGTAATCTTTTTATTTTCGTACTAAACTGATTTTCAACTTCAGATATGAACACTTTAAACATGTCAATCGTTTCATTTTTTTTATGAAATAAACATATGTGTAGTTTGAGCTATCATCAATAAAGGTAATAAAGTACCGTTTTTCATTGCGAGTTAAAACACCATCAAATTCGCATATATCAGAATGAATCAAATCAAACGATTTAGATTCTCTAGTGACAGATTTATATGGCGTTTTCGTAATTTTAGCTTGGCTACAGATTCACATTTTTCGAAGTCATCAAGTGATAGTAGTGGAATCAGTCATATATTGCTCATGTTCTTAATTAAATGTTTATTCACATGACATAATCTAGTATGCCAAATATTAAAAGAACACAGCATGTAAGTAGAACTAATTTTATTAGCATCAATGTTCAACTTAAACATTCCATCACAAGCATAACCCTTCCCCACAAATACACCATTCTTAGTAAGAGTAAACAAATCTGCCCCAATAGTTTGAACAAAGCCAGCTTTATTAAGGACGTAACCCGAAACAAGATTATTTCTAATTTCTGGAGTATGCAGAACATCTTTAAGGATGACAGTCTTTCCAGAAGTGAACTTCAACTTGATATCACCCGAGCCAGCAACATTAGTGGTGTGGGAATCACCCAACAACACTTTATTATCAACAGCATCAGAATAGGTCTTAAACAGAGTATGATCATAGCAGACATGGCGAGAGGCGCCAGTGTCCACCCACCAGCCTTTAGAACCCGATATCAAATTAATTTCTGTTATCATAGCCACTAAGGGCTCTTCTTTAGTAACATTCGCCTGAAGTGTTCGGCGTTTGTTTCGACAATTTCTTGCCATATGATCAGGCTTTCGACAGTGATAGCATAAGAACACATTGTTATTATTATTATTATTATTATTATTATTATTATTATTATTATTATTATTATTATTATTATTATTATTATTATTATTATTATTATTATTAGTATTATTATTATTAGCCTGGCCATTTCTATTTTGGTTCTGAACTTAGTTGTTCCTATTCTGGTTCCCGATTCGGATCTCATTATTTCCACCGTTCTGATTTTTTATATTTTTTTGGTTCGGCCTTAGAGGTGCATGGGTGTTGTTCGAGCGATTCTGATTTTGATTTCGGTTCTGATTTTTGTTGGAAACAACTAGAACCTCATCATTCCGATCTTGTTTACGGTTCTTCTCCTCAATCTTGAATTTTGTAATCAAACTTTCGAGTGAAAACTCTTTAGATTTGTGATGCAGATTATGTTTAAAATCTTTCCAGCCAGGGGGTAACTTATCAATCAAAACTGCCACTTGAAATTGCTCATCAATGTTCATCCCTTCAGAGATGATTTCATGTGCAATTTTTTGAAGTTTGTGGGACTGAGTAACAATAGGCTTGTCATCCGTCATCTGGAATTTCAGATAATGACTGACAGTGTATTTCTCAGCCCCAGCCTCTTCAGTGTCATATTTCTTTTGAAGCGAGTCCCATATTTTTTTTACGGATTTGAACGGGAGGTAAACATCATAAAGCTCATCACAAAGAGCATTTAAGATCAGATTTCTGCAGGTATAATCATTGTCCTCCCAAGTTTTGAAAATATTTTGATCTGCCTCAGAAATCGGATCAGGGAATGTGGGTTTTTCAGAAACACAAACAGAATCCACCTTCTTAAGAGTTAAATAAACAGACAATTTTGGTTTCCACCTTCGAAAATGCAAACCCTCAAATTTGAAGGGTTGATTCAGATTGCCAGAAGTAGCAGATTGATTCTCGATAGTATCCATAACAATAATTACAATAGAATAGAAGATAAAAACGTCTTAAAAATGTTAAAAATATGAACTGCGAAAACGAAAATTAAAACAAATGGAGAGAATACACCGGGTTGAGTCGCGGGCTAGGTCGCTCTCTTTAAGACGTTTCGCGGCTCTGCCCAGATTTGTGCAAGCAATTCTAATTCGCCACGCCGTCCCCATGATGAAGCAACCCATATACCCTATGTACGATCGATTTTCACCTTTTCGACCACTCGACAAAAGCACTCTTTCAATACACTCCGTTCAGTGTTGTCGAAGAAGATGAGTTTCAAAATTTTTTCGTTTTCTATTAAAAGAAAAAAAAAATTCTGAATGGTAAGATAAAAGTCCGTTTCGGTAGAGAAATTCACGGCGAAGTGGAGAGAAAGTGGGATCCGTTTCGGGAAGTGGTTTGACCACTTTTGAAATTTAAAAAAAAAAAAAATTCGTAAAAATTTTTATTTTTCAAATAAAAAATTGTATAAAAAAATTTATACATTGCACAAGACAAGCTCAAAGCCCGAGCCCAGATCAGTCGGCGCGCGTGGTGAACCACATTCATCCAAGTTTTCACTCAATAGTATAAAATTCTAATGCCCAAAGGGCTCAAACCCTTATACAAATTTTCCCTTATAACAACCCATGAATGATTTTATATTCCTTTTATGTGGGACTTGAAAAAACATCAATTTATCTTGTCTAAGTTTTTTGTTAAATACACAATGCTCCAACATATGTCAAACAGTATTAAAATTCTAAAGAGGCACTTTTTGTTGTACATTTAGAAAATAATTGAAAAAAAATTAATCGATGCGATTTATAATGTAATATTTTTTTAAGTTATTGAAATATATTTTAATATTAAAACATAATTCAGGAGCAAAGATTGAAATCGAAGGTTTAAAATAGCAGCAGGGTGTAGGGTTTATTATTGGGGTTGAGAATGGAAGCTAAGAAGAAACTGGAAGTGAAGAAGCTTCTCAACGACAAGAAGTTCTGGTTCGCCTCTTTCCTCATCGCTTGGGCCGCTGCTCTTCAGGTACTTCATTCTCTTTACTTACAAAGTTCAGCATCTATAACATAATAATCAGTTAATTCCTTAACTTTCAGTTGCTTATAATTTTGCTGAATTTGGATACTACTGCGAATGCAGGGGCACATGATGTGGTTAAAGAGACAAGACTCCTTCAAGCAGAAATTTGGAACCCTAGAAGATCAACAAGACAAAGAGGGACTAACTGATAATCAATAGTTGATTCCGCTGTCTCTTTGTTAGATCAATTGAGCTTGATCTAAATCAGGTGCCCGAAGTGTCTCTCTATTCAATGAAAACTTAAAAACCCAATGTTCAATTTTAATTTAACTACTAATTTTTGTATATGCTTGCATGCTGCTTCTTTAATATGCTGATTAATAATGCAAATTCCATTGCCATGTGCGTCATGTACAAAATTAGATATCATATGCTATGTTCATTTTGTTTTGATAAAGGGACAATCTTTACTGGTACTTGATTACATTAGTTTTCCAAGGACGCGACTTATTGCATTAGCCTAAATTTTCTCTTTTTCCTGGAATTCAAAATCCACCTGCTCAAAGTGTTTGCTTTTGGTTGAATTATTTTTATTTTTTTTCATGGAAAATAATTCCAATCAATTCAAGACTTTCCCATGTAAACCAGGAGTGTAAGATTGCACTTTTTTTCTCCTTCATGAAAAACTGCCAAGATTCCATATTTTCCATCTGAAACACTGTCTTTTTTCAAGGAATCAATCTCCATTGTGAAACTTGCTCTAGCCTAACTTTGCTTGTCCGTGGAATCGTAAATCCGATCCTGCCAGGCTCCTACTATGTTTTTGCTTCAGTAAGGAATTAAGTTCTTTTCCTTGCAAAGCAATTCAACACATCCTTAGAGTCGTATTTTTTCCTCATTACAGCATTTAACAGGACGTAGAAATGAAATAAATAGTAACTACACCAGAGCAGAGGCATGTGCTAACAAAACAACCCTTGTGCTGATCCACGTAAGATTGAAGAAACGCCATCTATGCTGTGTAGATTTTGAACTAAAAAATGTCACAAACTTTTACATCCGTAATTGTGTTATGGTACATTTTATTAGTTTACCCATAAAATTATTGAATTCCTCGGAATGGTTTTTAGTGGAACCACTTATCATGGAAAAAAATATATATATAAAGATGAGGTGCTTTATCCCTACCGTAGACAAGGGGAAGATTAGGTCAAAGCAAGTTGTAGCATGAAATTTGATTCATCAGGATAAGAAACCCAATCAAATGTTACTAAAGAAGAACGTTAGCTAATTTTCTTGGAGAAAAATATGCAATCAAACACCCCTTAATGTTAGTCCTTTATTTACAGTCTCAGTGTCACAATCAACAATAGCCAGAACAGTACCTAGTTCTCTTTTGTTACAAAATTAGTAATGATTATCATTGATGTTAGCTTGAAACTGGTTGTTCTGTTTGGATCCTCCGGCCCTCTCCCCATTTTTGCCATAAGGTCCACACATTTGTTTGCTTCCCTCAAGAGTGTGAATGACTTCGGCTAGTGTAGCCTAAACCAATGCTCCCTCTGTCTGAAATTAAGAGTCCAGTCTTGTCCCATTTACTTTCAGTCCAGCTTTCCTTTTTTGGACATCGCAAGTCCCATTTACTTTCTGGGACATTATCAATGAGCCAAAACTTAGGTCCCATTTACCTTTTTCTTTGAAAAGTACAAAAATTGATGTTGGAATTCAAATTTGAGATGTAGGAGTAGTTCATAAGAAATTCAGAGTTGTGGGCTTGAGCTTAACAAATATACACTGGCTGAGCCCCTAAAGTTAAGCTCTCTTGTCCAGGCACAGTTCAGCCCAGTTGATATACTTGAAGGACACTCTCTTTAGATACGTCAGCTAAGAAGCAAATATATGGATTCAGGTTAGGGATATAATAAAACTTGGATATAGTACAATACGGATACATCTATTATATGTTATGTACACGTGCATAATACGAATGTAAAAGTATCATTATTCCAATTAAATTAGGTAGCGACATTCCAAAATTTTACTCTCCCGGCTCAAAAGGATAAGTCTCTCTTTCCTCTATGGGATGTCTCAAATTGATAGTCCCATTTCAAATTTTGACACAGCAAAGTCTCGTGTATTTTGTGAGGTTTTGGCATAAATTGACAAAATAAACATGATATAATATTAGTTGTCTTATCTAATCGGAGAAAATAATTATGTTTCAGACGTGTTTTGCTAGTGTCATGTCTTTGTTTTTCTCGTTATCAGCCTAACATCAATCAAGGCTGTTTCTAGCGCGGCTGTTATCTCTTACTCTTGCACGGAATAGGGAGGAACAGGCTATGTAATTATTAAATATCGATTTATGACACTACCTCAAAACCAAGCCGAAAGTCTGTTATGTTCATGCCTCTGGTGAGGATATAACCTATGACCTCTTTTAATTGGAAAAATCGTTGTGTTCAGCTGAGAAGCATACTAATTTGAGAGACATGGTGTATACTCAGAAGAACTGCGTTTGTGTTGAAAGGGAGGGGGTTGGTGAGACTCTGTGGCCCTTTACATGGGCAGGTTATTAACCAACCACTCTTATAAGATCGGTTATGGCACTCTTGATATTTTGGAGGGGACAAAATTCGGGGTTCACTTTTCATGTTTCTGGTTAGGGATGAAGTTCATAGTTTAGGCATCTCTCTCCTAATTTTGATGCAATTGTTGGAAAATTTTCAGGAGATACTCCCTTGTCTCAAATTAAGAGTCAGTTCCTTTTTATGATGTTTCAAAATGATGATCTTTTTGACAAACAAAATGTGAGTCCAGTTTCCCCTTTTTGGATGTAAGCAATTTGTCATACGCAAGCTTTGTTCCTAATTATGATTGTGTTGAGAATTTACACATCCTTAAAAACATGTGAAAGTGAAACAGAACACCGGATTTGGGGGCGAATGCAGTACTATTTTTCAGCTGCTTAGAATGATTGTCCTATGGATTATACGAGGCATGGCTTGCTTCAGTAGAATGCGTTTGTTTGCCCAATCATTTGGTTAGGGGTTCAAAGCTGGTAGAGAGAAAATATTCAAATTTAGGATGCGCTTGTTGCCAGTTTCCAATATAGTTGGGCTTTGTGTACCCTTTTTAACTAGGCCCAACAGATTGTAAATATTTAGAAAGCGGTCCATTTCGATTTTTTTTAATGGAAGCGATTAGACTAAATTACCCTTTTTAACAGAAAGGAAATTAGAAATCTCGTGATCCTATTATTACATCTACGGTTTTGGCTGGTGCAAACGCTGATCGGATCCAGGTTCGTCGGGAGAGTTTTGGTCACAAATCGCCAATTTTTTTATTTTTTTTTTTTGAAAATAGAAAGCCCGACACAGCAGACAAAACAGCTAGACATCTTTACTAACTAACAAAGCAAGTTTATGGGGAAGACAACCCATATTAAAACTCCAAGAACCCAAAGAACAAATCGCCAATTGGCCGGAGAAGGTTTAGCAAGATCAACTGAGAGATTTGTTTTGCTTTTATAATTTTGTGTAACTGAGGGTATCATTGAAAATTACGATAGACTCAAGATAGAATAACGGTCACAAATATACTTATATTTGATCGCAATTTGTCCTTATCTTTAATTTTCTGTAAATCATCATTTAAAAAATGTTGTCACAACTTCAATGCAAATAGCTGCTACTAATAAATTTATATAAAAATTGTCAAACAATATAGGATGTATACAAATTTTAGTTCACATCTTAAAATTCAAATTTTAGTTAACAGTTTGAAAGTCTTATAAATTGAAGTTATGTATAAATATAAATTGCATGCAACTAACTTAGATGTTAGACTTAATTGGGCTATTATGCGCCTATGCCACAACAAATAATAATTTTGCATCAGTGGATGGTGTGGCTCAGAAGTTGTTAATAAATTTAGTTTGAAATTCATGGTCGAAAAACTTAGACAATTCAACGAATCAAAATATAAAATGCCTTCTGAGTTTGAAAATTAGGTTCGTTGTTACTCATAATAATTGAGGAGGACAAGAGGCTGAAAATTGTGAAGGATAAAATGGGCCAAAAATACGGTAATATACTAATATCATACCCCTTTGGGAAGGACCTACGAATATGAAGGATAAAAATGTAAATATGTAAAACAATACAATTTTATGGTTGTAGTGTATACATATATATATTTTTTATATCAAATATCGTGTTGACCCGTATATGCAATTAAGTTCTTTTATTTTTTACTGTTTCTTTTTTAGAGAAATAATAATAACAGCGCCCACTTAGATTTAAGAGATCTCAAGTTCAAATTCCACTTGAAACGAGAAAGGTTTCTTAAAAGGAAGATAATGACCTTCCTTTTACAGAAAAAAAGGGAAGAAGCAAGAATAGTTGTTCTACAACTATAAAGAAAGGGGAAATTCTATTTCCATAACTTTTTTAACTTAAAATTATCGTATACCTAAAACCACAATAAAAGTATAATAAATTTTTTGAAACACCACTAGATAATATATCATAATTTTTTTAACTAAAAAAAAAATCAACTTTTCAACTTCTCTCTATGTTCACAGGATTAATGGAGAGAGCTAGACCTCTTAATTTTTTTATTTGTTTTGTAGAAAACTTCTCTCTCCTTACTCAAACACAAACAAATTAAAAAGTAAAGTCTCAAATCAAAATCCTTGCATGGATTATATTATGTTTTAAGTTATTTATAAGCAAAATATTTAAGTATTTGTACATACAGTAAATTTCATGTGTGGACCAATCCGTAAAGATTGGTCCGTACCAGAAACTAACCTTTTGTACATATATTTTTTGTAAATTGTTCAAAAATTGAAATTGTAGTCGTTTTTCTTCACTTGGCAACATAATGTTGAATTTGACACAATCATTCGGCGATGAGGTAACAATCTAGTATGATATTTCAACAACTTATTTCCGAATATGGAATACATGATTTGGTAAAGATAGGCCGATTCTAAAATATCCTACAAAATTTGGCAACTCGTCGCATAAGTATTGTACCAAATTTGGTACTGTGTAGCTAAGTGAAGAAAAACTACTACACCTTTAATCTTTGAAAAATTTACAACAAAAAATATATGTACAAATACTTCAATGCTTTGCTCATAAACAACCTTAAAACATAATATAATTACATCTGGTTAGTACATTACAAAAATCTTCTTAATTTTACCTCAGATTAATTATTATATTTTTTGCTTGAAACATTGCGCATATTTCTTAATTTTATCACAAAAAAAAAGAGTATGGCGTGTGTAGTTTATTTCTAGACTTCTCTGCTTTTGGTGGTTTTAAATATTTTTCGTGGTGTAAATAAAATCTCCCATTAAAAAAAACATATATAGCAAAAGGAAGGGGCAAAATTTAATATATATTGAACTCACAAGATTTAACTTGCTGGTGGAACATCAAATAATTTTACTCCCAATCATAATTTATTTTCAAATTTATAATCATTAATTCTAATATTAGATAAATTGTTTTTATTATGTTCATCATCGTACGCAAACAAAATGTATTGCTACTACTGTTTGGGTGAGAACGGTGGTGCAATTACAAAAAAAATGAATCTTCTCTCTCTCTCTCTCTCTCTCTCTCTCTCTCTCTCTCTCTCTCTCTCTCTCTCTCTCTCTCTCTCTCTCTCTCTCTCTCTTTTGTGCAGCGAATTAACAATATGAGAATACAGTCTTTTTTATTTAATTTATACTATGGATAAAGAGTAGCCACGACATACCAAAACCAATTTATGGTCTATTTAATTAATTAATTAAGAAGAAAAAGGAAAAGTCTCTCAAGTCTGACTACTCGATCTTCTAGTAGTATAAGAAATTAATGTACACAATTTCTTGATAAATACTTCCCATGATGGGCAAGTTACTGACTTTGTTTCATTGATCAAGTCTTTCACCAAGTATTATTGTTAATTATTCGATCCAATCTTAAATTAAGAATTTTTATTTTAAAACGTCTTAAATTATTAAAAAAAATTAAAATAATATTTGAACGTAATGCAATAGGTCAATTTAGCCTTATTATACTTAAAACGTTATAAAAACATTAATATTAACGTAATAATGACAAAAAAATATTTAAAAAATCTTATTTATTTATTTTTAGATTTCATATGTGTACGTATATTGATTATTTATTGAGAAAAAGGTGGTACCGTCGACGTCTCAAAAATAAAAAAAAATTGTAGATTCAATTTAAGACAGAGATAGATAGAATTGAAGTATTGTCCTGCAACTTAATTAATTAAGTATGCGTGTGGGGTGAGGAGTGGAATTAAAAGAACCTCAGCCTCTTTGTCCACGTAGTTATATGAAAATTGATATTCATAAAGACCGAAGACTAAAAGGATATGATACATATATATATATATGCATAATTAATTTGTAATTGCGTTGAAAAATTTTAAAACACACGATAAGTGTAAAGATACAAAGTAGGTGGCATATATATATATATATATATATATATATATATATCTTCCATCTACAAGAAAATATTAGGTATTTTTATAGACACAACAAGTGATATATATTTTGCCTCCAATACGATACGTCATGTTAATTTGATGAGGTTCAAGGAAATTGTTAAAAAGAATTTAATTAAGATAGAAAATTGGTACGTTGCGTTTGTTAGCCGTTGGCTAGAAAATATTTAGTATTTTTGTAGATACAATAAATGATAATTATCAATATAGAAAGACCCATGCAATGTGAATTTCAAAGAAATTGTTTTGAAGAATTTAACGCACATAGTGATAAGTGCGAGAGATAAAAAGTTGGTGATAGTTACACGTTATCTATAAAAAATACTATGTATTTCTACAAACATGTGGTGATATATTTGCGTTCAATAAATATAGTATGACCATGCAAGTCATGACGGAAGTATGGAACAATGATATATTTCAATATTATAAGTCTCAAGCAAAGTCATTGATTAAATTACATTAATTTTCATCAATTGACAATGAATCAATGACATTAATTTTCATTAATTGGATTCATCATTCACCGTAAAATTGAAGCGACCTTAGCTGATTCATGCGTATGTGAGTGTCTAATACTGTTGCGCGCTTTGGGCAATCGACAAGTTTAACCCTAAAGCTTAGGGGTAGTTGCAACTTAAACCTTGATATTTCAATTTTGACAATGTAAACCTTAATGTACATAAAGTGTTGCAATCCCCACCTTTCATCCACAACCGTTTGAAATGAAATAACGGCATCCTATGTGGCATGCTTGCGTGGTGCCTACATGAACAAAAGTAATAGAACTAAAAGAAGACTAAAAACAGATCTAATCACAATAACGGCAATGGCACCACCAGAGAGCCATTTCTTCTTGTTGTTGTTATTGCCAACTTTTCCAATCCCAGCAATGGCTGCATCAATGGGACAAGATTTGAGTGGTTTACCGCACATAACATTCCCCAAAAATGAGTCCATTGGCATGGACTTAAGACTCGCTGGAATAGAACCATTCAATTAGTTGAAAGACAAATTGAATTGCACAAAATTTAGTAGCTTAAAATATGGAATAGATCTAGTAACTTGATTGTTCTTGAGGTAAAGCATCCTCAACTCGGTCAAATTATTAATCCCGGTTAAGATTTTCCCGGGAAAGTTATTTTCAGCAAGATTCAAACGAACAAGATGCTAAACCCTAAATAAAACCTCCGGCAAGAGGCCGAAGAAGTGGTTCCCCTGTAAGTAGAGGTTATTGGTTGGAAAACAACCCTAGAGGGGGGGGGGTGAATAGGGTTTTAAAAACTTAATGCATAATTAAAACGTTTTTAAAATATTTAAGCAAAGCAACTTAGCTAAGTAACAATATCAAGGAAATAATCAATTTCAAGTAATCAATTCTAAGACAAGCAAATAAGCAATCTCAAAATACAAGCAATAATATAGTAATAAAAAGAAAGCTTGAGTTTAAAAAGATTAAACCAATTTGAAGCTCAAGACTTTTTGTCCTCGCGGTTCGGTTTCGTAAACCATACGTCCGCGCTTGGTTAGTTTCCCGATAATTTTTACTATTCAATCTTCTTCGGGTGAAGATCAAACCTCAATATAAATGTTGTTATGCACACAACACTCATAATGTAGTTACACCCACTGCACTTCTCACAAGATATGCTCTCTTGCTCTACAAAGAGACAAACTCTCTTTTGAAATAAAGAATAATTTGTTTGTGGTGATACATACCAATACAATTACTCTCAAGTGTTTACAGGATATGAAAATTAGCTCACACTAGAAGTTATCAAGTTTTGATAAAAAAAATATATAGCTCAAAAAATGAAAGATTGATCAAAATGTGTTCTTGAATCTTTCTATATTTGAATATATGAATAATAGAGTATTAGAATGATTCAAGGTTTGTTAAAACATATCTAGGACCTCATATATATAACTTGCAAAAATATATGGCCGTTGGGGTGATTAAAAAATGTTTTGGGTCAAAGGTATACATTTTCAAATTTTTCAACAGTTAGTTTTGACCAGAAATTTAAATTTGTTTTGATAATTTCTCCTAATCTAACCGTTGGATCATGCTCAAATTTTGGTCAAAAGTGCTAAAAGATGTTGTCCAACTAATGTAAAAATTTCAAAATGATTGAATTTCGGGAAGGCCTCCATCAGACTGTTAGATCAAAGCTATGCAAAAACTAAACAAATTTTAAATGTAAAATCAAAACATTTTTGCAATTTAGCAATTTAGTTCCAAATACAATTCTAATAATTTTTGAAACTCAAAGATATGTTTCTAAGATATCTATTTTTATGAAAGCTTAAAATATGATCATTTAAAATTAATATGAATTTATTTTAAAACTCGGTATTTGTAAAATGATGTTTTTCAAAGAAATTCAATTTCAAGCTTGTTTGAATCAATCTTTTAAAAGATTCATAAATGCGTTTGAGCTATAAGGATTTGATCAATAAAGTAACTTTACATAAATCTTAAGCACTCACTCAATTAATTAATTAACGAGTCTTCGAATGCTTTGATTTGTTTCTTCGAATTGATTTTCACTTGAAACTTTTTGTTAGAAGCTTTTCATATAGTCTTTTGATCATTTGTGCTTCATGATTTGCATTGAGAGATTTGATCTTCCTTATCTTGTCCAATGATCGAATAGTGAAAGAGTGATCATTGTCATGTTTTTCTTGAATATTCCAAGTAAATGAACTATTTATTTACAAGACCACATGCACACGCTATGCGTGTGTGATGTATGTTAAGAGTTAAATTGAAAATACTATAAGACATAAAGTATATATCATTTGTATATATCAGTAAATAATAAACTCATTACGTGTGAAAAAATATTTATTCTTTTATAATGAAATGTAACGCTGAGATTAAATAACACAATAGAAGAAAACACAATATTATTTTAAAGAACGAATAACAAATCTTTGAAATGATACTAATTGCTAAGTTGTAACATTATATATATATATATATATATATTATATCTAAAGATTGCCATCAATTGCCAATTCAACATCATTTTCTTATATTTTCCTCTTTAGTTTCTCATATTCTTCACGCAATTGATTGTAAGCATTGTCTTGTACTTCCATTTGTAATTGCATTTCTTCGAAATTATCTTATTTTATAAAATTTGTAAAAATTTATTATTAGTTATTAGAAGAAAGGGTTTTATCTGGACAATTGGTTTGTAAAAATTTATTAGAAGAATTCATACTCTTTGAAAAATCAAATAATTTATTATTAGTAGTTATTGACAAAATAGAAGACTATGAAAGGAAAAAAAATCCATAAATATTTGACAAAACTAAAAGAATTAGGAAAAGATCTAAAGAAGTTACAAATTGAAATATATGTTAATTATTAACATGTTTATTAATTTCTTAAACCAAAATTTGTAAATTATAGGTTTAACTAAACCTATAGGTAATAGATTTTGAACCTACTGATGTATTTTTTCTTGGAATTTTCTTAATTTCTATTTCTCCACGAAATGTAAATCCAAGCATTTAAAACTATCACAAATAAGTCAAGCGAGAGGAAGAATGAATTAGTGAGACAATGGAACAATTATTTTTAATTGAAATAGTGATAAGGTTGAATAACATTTTAAATTCGAAGAAATAATGTCATAAGATTAAACCAAATATTGAGAAAAAGAAATTAAACCAAAAATGGAAGATATAAATAAAATTCTAAATTCAAACCGTTCTTATATATCTTTTCTTTGATCATGAGACAATTTAAATTAATTGAAAACCTTCTAAATTGGTGTTAGAAATGTTAAATTCCACTTCTTCTTCTTCTTCTTCTTCTTCTTCTTTTTCTTCTTCTTCTTCTTCTTTTAATGTAGTATAGATAATCAATATTATTGTTTTTCCATGAGTCTTTTAGATTAAGGTAGGATTTTTATTTTGTTTATCTAATAATATTTAAGTAAGAGTTGATATTTTATTTTTGACTTTTTTAATTAATAAGATTAAGTTGAATAATAAGTGGGTTAAATTCCTTACTTTGAGGAGGAAATTATCTCCTCTCTCTCTCTTTGTTTATTTGCATCTTTTACGAAAATTTAAATAGACATACAATCTGTCTTTATCTTTTTATCCACTATTTATACAAATGTAAATAAACACGCACACACTCTCTCTCTCTATCTATCTATCTATCTATCTATCTATCTATCTATCTATCTATCTATCTATATGTAAATTAATATCCGACACAACCATTAACATTTAAAATATAAAAAAATATTGTGATTAGATAAAAAAATTATTTTAAATTTTGCAAAGATAAAATAATCAACTATACATGAGAATTTTTTTAAATAAAATTGATATGTGAGAATGAGATTTGAAGATGGCAATATTTTACCCCGTTCAATTAAGTCAAAATAAAAAAATAAAAATAAAACAAATTAATTGAGTTATTAAAAGGAGAGAGAGATAGTGGGGGGAAACGTGGCTAAGAGTTTGGGAGTGAGAAAATTGGCAAGTATTATTTTAACCTTTTGAGTAACTCACATGTACTATTTTACCCTTTTGAGTAATTCAAATGTAAACCATATAGTATTAATGTAATTGAGGGTATTTTTGAAATATAACAAAATTTGACACAGCTTCAAAAGGTACTTGAAATAAGGCTTGGCTTTATAATATTAAGAAACATGTTAAATTATACATGATTGATTTATTGTTATTATCAAAATAAGATTAAGACCTTAGGTTAACAGAGGTTGCGGACTTGTTTACAATTTGAGAGATCGGAGGGGAGGGGCCCAGAGAGGGCGTTGAAGCAAAGGCTGAGAGTTTGTAGGTCAATGAAGTTTTCAACGGTGCTAGAGGGGAGTTGGCCTGAGAAGGAGACATCGGGGAGGCAGAGAGCGGTGACGTGATTGTTGTGGCACTGGACACCAGCCCACTGACATGGGGATTTGCTGGGTGATGTTCCAAAGGAAATATAGTCGCCGATGACTGAATGAAGTACTAAAAGGGTGGCTCTGTCGGAGGTTAGATCTGGGGTTTCCGTGGGGAGAAAGGTAAAACGGAAAGTGAAGAAGAGGAGCAATAGCATTAATGTTGAGTTAGAGTGAGAAACCATATTTAATAAAGGCAATTGGATTCACAACCCAAGTAGACGCCACGCAGGCAGTCCACGTAGGACGCCGTTATCTCATTTCAAATAGTTGTGGATGGAAAGGTGTGGATTACAACTTTTTATGTACATTAAGGCTCCGTTTGATAGTAACATGAAAAATGAAAATAAAAACAACTAATTTGAACGAGAAGATGAAACATAACTTGAGGCATATGGTGATATCCTCTCCATCAAATACTCATTTTTGTGAATATATGTCCTCCATTCTCCTTTAATATTTTGTGGAAATATTTTCTCCACCATCACCCAAAGAAAATTTTGTCGTGAAAAAAAGCAAAAAGTAAGAGTTAATCTCACTACATCCCTCAACTTATTTTTCATCTTACCTAATTAGTTATTTTTCTTTTCATTTTTCATATTGCTATCAAACGGAGCCTAAGGTTTATACATTACCAAAATTAAAACATTAAGGTCTCGTTTGATTCCGGTATTAGGGTTAGTGGGATTAATAATACCAGTATTAATAATACTGGACTATTAATCCTGGTATTAATTTAATACCAATACCTTGTTTGATTCATGCAGTATTAATATTAGGATATCTCATGCTGATGTTAATACCATGTTTGATTCTGTAACTTGTATACGATATTATATTCTGGACTTACAAAATAAAAAAATATATATAAAAAAAATATTTGGAATTTTTTTTTTTAAAATTTTTAGAAAAAATTTTAAAAAAAAATTAACAAATTTTTTTTAAAAAAATAATTTTTAAAAGAAAATGAATTAAAATAATAATGTAGTAGTAGTAAGGGCATTTTTGAAAATATTATAATAGTAATGGCATTTTTGAAAATATATGGTTCATTTTTCTTAATCCTGGATAAACAATACCACTTTTTCCCTAGTATTAAATTATATCACAAAGAGTGGTATTAAGTTAGTACCGGTATTAGTAATCTCAGCACATTTGTGCGAATCAAACAAGATATTATAAAAAAAGTGGTATTAACAATCTCATCTCACTTTTTAATATCCGAATCAAACGAGGCCTAAGGTTTAAGTTGCAACTATCCCTAAACTTTAGGGTTAAAATTCTCAATTGTCGCCGTTGCTTTCAAATTCTTGGAAAATTTGGGTTCTTGCTTCCTTTACGCAGCTTAAGAATGATACTGTACGGCAACAAATATGTTGACTTAACGTAGTGTCTATGTCTAATCATTTCATTAAGAAAAATAAAAAAAAAGATGTCTCTTTTTTTTAAGCAACAAGTTGAGAAATCATTGGAAACTCTTTTAAGTGATACGTATTTTGTTTTCACCTTAATTATACACAAAAAATAATACAAGTGTTTAATTATGGTGTTTTATCCATCCCCTTTATTTCTTAGCAAAAAATCTATATATTGATTATGGATCCAATTGGATATTCAGGGATAAGTCTCGATGGATGAGAAATTGAAGTATAAAAGGACTTGTAAAATTAATTAGATAAAAATATTTTAAAATGTTTAAAAGATTTAACAAAAGTGAAAGATTTAAATACAAGTACTATAAATTGCTTAGCGACGAGGGTTTGATTTTCGTTGCAATCAACCTTAATGAAAAACAAAATTACAAAAATAAAATAAACATTTAAAAAATATGATACATTTTCGGTCACTGTTGAAATGGATCTCATTTATAATATATACTATAGACATAGATTATATAGAATGTCAATATGTGTCGTGTCATTGTACCTATAGGGTAAATTGTTTAATTTTTTCGAAAGTTAATAATAAACAATATAATTCACTCGACTTGTTAGCTAGCAACTAGAAAGTTTTGGGCTTAAGTTTACCTAGTTTAAAGTTAATTAATGCATGACTGGGTGACTGCTCACGTATAAAAGACAAACTATGAAATGGTAAAAATTATTACTTATTTAAAGTAATGATATACGTATGATTTAAATGATCAAGTTAACGTAGATCAAATAAAGTGTGTTAAAAAGTGTAAAAATAAAGTAGGTTAAATAGGTCTTACACATTGATCAATGCATTTTTTAATACGTTATTTGATTTATTAGCTTAGTTATTTTTAATTTAGTCATTTAAATTTGTATACGTATCATTATTCTTATATATACACTAGATTCTGAAAAATAGTAAAAGCCTTGAGGGATAAAATCAGGAATACATTGTAATTTAAGCATAATATGTATGATATATTTATTAGAACAATAAATTATGTGAAAATTAGTGATTAAAAAGATTTTTGTGACACGTCATTATGCCATGGGAGTGTGTCACACGTTTGAAAGGATAACTCAAGCTTTACGCTTCAAAACAAAAATGAGCATAAAGTTAATTTTAAAAACATAAGGTTCCCTTTTTCTTCATATTTTGGTTTAGAAAAACATTGAAGAGTAGTAAAGTAGTACTCTATCTGAATTTCTTGACATGCATGTGTTTTCAATTTTGATTTAGTTTTTTAAAATAGATTAATTTTTGTAACGACGTTTATATATACATATATATGTTCTCAAATGGTAGATTATATATTACACTTTCATAATCATATTCAAATTATGTCATACATGAGCAGGCTTCGTAACATATTATGGTCTAGTAGAATAAGTAAATTAGATAACTTATAATAAAAATTAGGGGTTAATTATTTTGTTAAAGATTGAATTTTTAAAAAAGCAATAAATTTTGAGTTATAGATCCATTTTTACGGTATTAAATTGCTAGCTAGCTCTTAACAATCATATATTATTATAGTATTACAGAGGAAGTTATACTATATCTCTTATTAATTACTATAATAATTGCCGTAATAATAACACTTAATACTCTTTCTCTTATTAATTATTATATTAATTGCCCTAATAATCTGTATTATTTATTATAATAATAATAATTATTGTCAAATCGAGTAATAATTATAGTGATAAATAGTTTTTATTGCGAAACTTTTATTTACTTATTTTTAAACTCTTTCATTTTCCATATTTATATCTATACTCAATAATGATAATTAAAGTCTCATATCAAAAATAATTTGAAGGAACACAAAAGCTAACTTTTGTATTTCAATCTACTAGATGATGTAATAAAATTTGTTTATTCAATGTATACTATTATTTGTCATTTATGTAAACTCATGTTTGTTGTTTGATTTGATAAATTTTATATTTGAAAAAGCTTGACTATAATTATATAAGTATAGATATGTATACACAAAAATAAATACAATATATATATATATACTTATGAAAAATAATTTATACAACTTCCGTGCATCTCACGAGTAATAAGCTAGTTAATATGTAATTTGATCGGAACGTTAAACCTTAAATGTAGATTGTTGTTAATATTCTACCTTAATTAATTAATTTCTTTGCATTCGCACACAAGCTCAACAAGTTAGGTACGCAAGTCTAGACTAGACCCGCGGTAGTTGCGCGCCTTGGTCTTGTTAGACTACCTTCGCATTAAAACTCTATTACTTCCGCTACTAGTACGTACCCCATTTTCAAACGAAATTTTTTTTCTATAGAAAATTTAGGATTTGGAAAAGAGGAAGCATTTCAACCGCTATATTATACATGTTTTTAACTTTTTCCCTTGAAACATTAAAAACTAGAAAATTAAAGGAAAAAAAGAAAGCCTCAGCATTAACAAACACTTACCATAATAAAAATATAAAATTGTTTTTAGTTGATCACTTAACTGTTTACCCTTTTTAAATTACTTATATTTAAAACGCACAAGCACTTGCTACTAGTTCGATCAACACAATTAAGCATGAATGTTTATGAAAGATTTGGTAAAGTTTTAAGCAATTTTTTGTGGCTTCGATCTAGAGTTTAATTAATTCCCACGTACATAAAGCACTGTTGGTCAGAAACAATCAATTTCTCTAATGAAAATTAGACCCATCTTAATAATGGGTATGTTATGTAGGAAAACTCCAAAGACCCAGCAGAAAACAAATTCCAAAGTGAGACAATCACCACTTCATATTTACATATATGTAAATAGCTTACCTAATTAGTTATATTCTCAGTCTCTCTCCTTTCTCATTTACAAAGTTCAAATTTCAATATCTCCCATCATTATTCATCACCATCCTAGCTCAACACTTATTCACTTAATTACGTACAATTTATTCTTTTTATTATTAATTAAAACACAACCATTGAATTGAATGAGCTCTACATGAAGTGGATACTTTGAAAAGTAGAGTACCCCTAGTTTTTCATTAATCCACCAACTGCTGATTTTACCCATTCCATCCAAAATTAAGTTTTCTTTCTTTCTTTAACAAAAGTTCTGAATTGGGAGTATAATTTTATTTATAAAATATAATTACTGTATCAAAATTTACAAGATCGATCAAATAAATTTTATTCTTGAAACTAATGTATATATCATAAAATTTTATAAAATAATTAACTATGTTAGAAGAGAGGGGTTGGTCCAGTGATAAACAATTTTTATCATTTTTTTTATTGAAGTCAAGAGTTTGACTCATGGGGGTGAGAAGGTTTTTGTTTTTGTTTGTAAGGTTAACAGAGAGACTTAAGGCAAGTTTGTTTTTTTAACAATTGATTTTTGAATGCTAATTACTACCGAATGTTGAGTGCTAAATGATGAATTCAAATACTAAAAATGATGTTTATTTTTCATTCTAAATGTAGTCCTGAATATTAAGTGTTTGAAAAAAACTTTTCTTACCTACAAATTTTACTACATATTCTTACTTGTTGTATTAAATGGATTGTACTCTTGTTGTATCTTGTGAATGTACAACTCATATAATATATGCCAGTAAGAATAGGTGGTAAGAACATCCAGTAAATGCAGCATTGCTCTAAGTGTTTGTATCAAAGAATGGTTTAAATTCAGCATTCAACAGACTTGATGCATCTTAATGCTGAATATTTAATCATTAAAAAAAATAGTCGTTATCTTTAAAGATTTATAAAAACAAACAACTTATTATACTTTTGAATGCTTAGAACTTTCCTCTGAAAGCAAAAAATACCCCTTAAGATCTCCCTAATTTTTTTTAAAAAAAATTAAAAATAAAAATGAACTCTATTAAGTATATATATATATATATATATATATATATATGTATATTCTTGGACCAAAAAGCACCATTTCTAATTAACTTCCGTACCCCACACGAAACCAAGAGGGCTTTTTGTTCAAGTTAACTAAATAGTCAACTCAATAAGTCAGCACTCGCCACCTTATCAAACAAACACACACATGTATGTGTGTATATATATGTACACAACACATCTATTCCTCATTGAATGTATACAATTCTTTCTTCAAAACAAACCCCAACATTTTCACACTAAAAACCAAACAAAAACCCTAGAAAAATATCATAAGCTATATTTACCTATGAAAAGAGCCATAGAAGACTATAATACTACCACCACCACCACCATGGCCAACTACTTGATGTTCCTCTCTCGCGGTACAAATTTCAACATGACAACAAATTCCCATACTCGAGTCTTCGAGTGCAAGACCTGTAACCGCCAGTTCACATCGTTCCAAGCCCTAGGTGGCCACCGGGCAAGCCACAAGAGGCCCCGGCTCACAGAAACCGACTTGAACCTGGGCAATCTGTCAGAGACCAAGCCCGTGACTAAGCCTAAATTGCACGAGTGCTCCATTTGTGGACTCGAGTTTGCGATAGGGCAAGCATTAGGGGGTCACATGAGGCGTCACAAAACTGGCTTGGGTGAGGTGGCTATGGGAAAAGTGCACAAAAGTAGAAGGGTTTTGTTCTTGGATTTGAACTTGACACCTTATGAGAATGATTTGAAGTTTGATTACTGTTTATGATGGAATAATTTAGTTACTAATCATACATACCTTTCAATTTCTTATGATTGAGATTTTTTTTATTACTCTTTTCTCTCTTATTTGGGATCTTTTTATTTGGTTTTGGATTGATTTAATTATTGTCTAGCAGTTAAGCACATAGTATTGTTGATTATTTCGTATGCATATTATTACTTGGAATAGATATAGATGTGAGGAAATTATATATGCATTATATAAACATATATGTTCTTGTTTGTATCTAGATAGATGCATGATAATATATTCTTCTTTCTGCCTTATTCCAATTTATTTTAGTTTTTTAGTTCTTTTGATATTCTGATTTTAATTTATCATAAGAAATTGAATCTACTATACTATTTTGTGTTGTTACGGTATTGTTTAATCATCAACATACTATATTTTTAATTTATTTTGTCATTAACGTGGATCAAAATATTTAGAACATCTCTAATAGAGATTCCAAAATCAAAGGTATAATAGTGTCAAAGAAAAATTGTTAAGCCAAAAATCTGCTCTAATGGAGTTGTTAATCAAGTGTTGGCTGACACAAGAATGTGCCAGCTGTTATTTATACCCCCCAAAGTTATTTGGCCAGCCAACTAGGATAGCTTTCTGACACTAATACCCATTTAGCTAGAGAGAGAAAATTTGTAGAGAGAGACACGTGAGTTTTAATGTTTTATATATATATATATATTAGGTATTGTTCATACCGGACGGCACGGTTAGACAAATAAAAAGTGTTAGTTGAGAAAGAAATATGATTCATTACTATGATTAGTGCACTCATGGGTGGAATTTTTTTGACTTTCATTTTGAGCTCAAATTTGATAAGTGCACTCATGGGTGGATTTTTTTGGTTTTTTTTTTATTTATTTGATAAGTTTTTATTTAAGTGTAAATAAAAACTTTAAATCTAAAATTTGAAACTAAATAAAAACTTATCAAATTTGGGTTAAAAAACTTTAAACCCAAAGATTAAAACTTGTATATATTTAACATTAATTTTGAACACAAATTTAATACAACGCGCTTATGGTTGGATTTTTTCAAATTTCAAGTTTGAGACCAATTGGCTTTTTTTTCATCTGTTTTTTTTTTCAGTTTTTTTTTTTTTGAACCCAAATTTGATAAGTTTTCATTTAGTCTCAAATTTTAGATTTCAAGTTTTTACTTACACTATTCACTGCAATGCACTATTCAAGTTTTGTTTTCTTTCAAATTACAGTGAATTATTCTTTCAAATTACTTACACTATTCAAGTTTCTTTCAAATTAACATTAAACCCAAAGAGTTTGTTGTTTCTTTTTCCTTACTTGTGTTTTGTTTTAAATTCTAATTAATGGTTTTTACGTTTAAGATTTGGGGGCAAATGATGATGAAATTATTATTATTTGGGCAGATTAAACCATGAAGCTCCAAATTCGAGCTTTTTAAAACTGATGCCTCCCTTTTTATTATTTTTGCATTGCTGTTTCTTTTTCCTTACTTCTTTTTTTTTTTATTATTATTTTTATCCGTCACCTGTAGCAGCATATATATAGAATGGTTTTTACATTCTATCTCTTTTTCTTTTCTTTAAATCTAATTCAACCCTAGGAATCACCTGTAGCAGCATATTATCCTCTGGCCATTTTTTTTTGGTGCAGATCGATCATTCTAAGATACAAAATTTTAGTTATTTGATTTCTAAACAAATTTGATCAAAATACTATTATATAAAGCTTTGGATTATAACTAATTGACGGACCTTAATGGGTTAACTTCATGAGCAAGTATATCGGATCATAACAAATCGTGTGTGTGTAGTGTCATTTGTTAATCATAGGAACTATGAGAATTTTAATAATATTCGAGCCATTTTTTACCGGTATTTGTTTAGACGCAACATAAAACCGAATTAACATGTTGCTAGGTTAGTTCAAAACATTATAACAAAAATATAATTTCCTTTCCCTACCTTTTAAGCTCTTAGCCAGCTCTAACCTCTCAAATTATATTAACGAACCGAATTTCGGAAATATTCTATTTTTTTTATTTTATGTAAAAGAATAAAAAGAATTCTGTACTTCTAAGAATAAAAAGAATTCTGTACTTCTGTTACAACATGCTGGAATTTTGTGAAAGAGAAAGTGAAGTGTAAATAAAATTTGTTAAAGTTGCTTGTATGATGTACTTCTAAGAATTCTGTTACAACATGCTTTCTATTTGATCGTGTGTAAGAAAGAGTCAAATTCAAAGTGGAGATATGCACTTTAATCAAACTTTATTCTAAGATACAATAGTACGTTTGATCAAATTGCTCATAACTGTTAATTGGATTTATAATACTTCAACAAAGTTACCAAAAAAAAACATTTTTCAAATTGGTCATAACAGTAAGCCATTTAAAAAAAATATAAAAAAAATGTATGTATGATTTTTAACAAAACTCATATACATGAAGAAAGGAACAAAACTCACATACATACATGAAGAGAGGAACAAAACTCACATACATACACGAAAAAAAATACATGAAATGACATACATACATATATGAAGAGAGAAGTACAAATTCAAACCCAATAAAAATAGGAAACAAGGAGCACCTCTTTTGGTGCCGGAGATAGAGGCAACGGTGGATCATCTAGGGCCGTAAGGTGCTGAAAATGAAGGAAGTGGTGTAGGTGTGGACATTAGTGGTTGTTTAACCATGACGGTTTAAGAGAGAATGAGAAATTTGAGAGGGACGGATGAGAGAGAGAGAGGGGGGGGGGAAGAGAGAGAAGACTATTGTCTATTAGTAGATCTTGAGAGAAAGAGGGAAATAGTGTAAAATGTTTGAAATTTCAAATTTCAAAATTTCTATCATTATATTAAGGTGGAGAGAGAAATGTGATTTGATTTCTTGATTTGATATCCTAAAATTATATCTAAGAGCTCAATAAAATTATTTCTAAGGGCTCAATTTTTTTTTGTTATCTACAAATGAATCTTGGTCATTAATTGAGATGAATAAAATTGAAAATAGAATATTGACTTTGTATGCCTTATAATATAGATGGGTTTGTAGAGATGGGCATTGGCTAGCTAACGCATCACGTGGAGTGCATTTTAAATGTTAAAAAATTAAAAATACTATCTTTGATCCATTCGATAATATAAAAAAATATATATAAAGTTGATTTTATTAAAAGTTAAAAAATAAGTTGAGATATGTGGTAAAATGTTTCTTAATTTATAACTTTTTTCATGGAATTTTTTTTTAGTGGTTGTACAAGAAAAAAAATTTACAAAAAGTTATGAAGAATGAAAAATATCTACTCATAAAATAAATATGAAGTGAAGAGCATGTGATAATATGTCTTAACTTATTTTCTAACTTTTTATAAAATCAAATATTTTTATTTTTATTTTCTATATTATTACCGATACCCTTAGTTGTCGATTAATGAGCTGAGGTGCACTGTTAACATGGCGCTTAATATTTGAATGATTAGATATGCTCTTAGATTTTTGTACCAATACTAGCAAACATAGTCATAGACTCATAGTCATATAGACGAGCCTGATCATCAAGACGGTGGATCTAAAACGTTGTGAAAAAAGGGGGTAGTTTTCCGATTATATTTAATTAAGAAAATCTTGTTATTTTAAGGGCGTATTATTTATGTCTTTTATATTTGTTACAAACACTCTCTTTATCATAAACATTTTAAAAATAAATTTATTATTATTAATATCCCCTAAAGTTCGTCTAATGAGGGCAAGTGAAATCACATACATTCAGTTCACTTAAAGAGAGTTTGTTGGTAAGAACTCGCTTAACATTAGACAATGAAATGCTTGAATTTTTTTCAAATAAAATTTGCTTAATGAGATATGGGTGCACTCAGATAAACTCATCTCAAATGGATAAAGTGAGTTGCCAAGTACTCAACTATCATCAAGCAATTGAGAGGGGTTATTTGTGATAAATAAAAGAGTGTTAAAATGTGTTTTAAATTAAATTCTAAAAAAATATATTTGTGACAGATTTAAGGAGTGTAAATAATACTGTCCTAATTTTAATGATAGCTCTTATTACTTTAGTAATAATGTAATTTTTCTTTTTTTAAATAGTATTAGAGGAAACTGTACCAACTTGTAAACACCGGATTAATTTTTCTTTTATTTGTTTGGTTAAAGGTAAGCTATTTACGTTGGGTTTTATAATTTGTAAGAAATGTATGATCAAAGGCAAGCTATATGCGGTGTGACTAAAAAATTTAAGAGATATATGGTGAAGCTCAAATATTACATCTCGTAGTGCTTTAATTTATAACATATATTTCACGAGTCACTTATTGTAACTCAGAATTGAATTTGACAAATGCGGGTCTTATAAATTTGCAAGAATATTTCTTTTTTGTGTGCACATTTTGTGTTCTTAACAATATTTATAATTTTAATATTAAAATGACACTTTTTTTTGGGGTGGTGGTGGGGGGGGGGGGGGGGGGGGGGTGTTGTGTGATGATATTTGCACTTGTATTTGTTGTCACTAACACCCCTTATATATGACTTAAACCATTATCTTATAATTTTTTTTGTCGCAAGCGCCCCACTACCCCCTAACTTAATTAAGTTATTAACCGGTTAATGCAAACATCCTCTCAATCCTTCACTCATATCCCTAATTGTTCCGGCCACCCCACCCCACACACCTATCTCGTATTCCTTTTTTTGTTTCATCTCGTCCAATCTCACCATTAAACATGCGGAACACTCCCACGTTAATTGGTTCATGTCAACCGAGTTTGAGGCCTCCAGACTCAGTAATAGACAAACGAGTAGGGCCGTAGAAAATCATTTAACGGCCACTCGGTTGACATCAAGTGACTATGTTAACAATCACTCGCTTGGCATCAAACGAGTATGTTAATACTTAATAGTCACTCGCTTCTTTTGTTTGTCATTGAGTGTAGAGGCCTACAACTCAGTTGGCATGAATAAAATGAAGCAACAGATTTATAGGTATGGATTTTTTTTCTTTTGTTTTTCTTATAAGAGATTTATATATATATAGGCATTTTTTGTTTTTTTTAAAATTTATTTCTTTCATTTTTAGATATATATATGTGTGTGTGTGTATGTATGTTTTAAAGAAAAAGATAAGGAGGAAACGGAGGAAGAATAAAATGGCGAAGAGGTGGTGAATGATGGTGGAATTGTTTTGTTGTGATTAATGATTAATTAATTAAGTTAACTAATAAGTTAGTAAATGGGCGAAGAGAAGGGTGGTAGAGATAAAGTTTGAATTGTTTAATTCAAAAAAATTTAAGGAATGTTAGTAACAAAAAAGTTAAATTGTCCCGGTTTCACACCTTTTGGACTTGCATATTTCATTGATCATTTTTTTTTTCAAGTTATAGGTGAAATAGGGTGTAACTCTTTTTTGGGTTATTCTTATCTTAATATGGATTGATAAAAAAAATTAAATTGGATTAAGAGGGAAATGATTTTAAGTTCGATTCTTATTACTATTATTTTAAATAGAAATGTGCATTAATTAATATTTTGTGAAGTTTAATTTTACACTTCTTCAATCAGTGTCTTCTACATTAACATGTATAAAGGGTTGGTAATTTGTATTACTTTTTCTATTCTTGTTAGGTATTACAATTAGTCTCTTAAAACACTAATTTGAATAGGAGTAACAATTTGCAACATGACATGAACATAATACGGAATTAGAGATTATGGTTGAGCTTAAATAAGTTAGTATCAAAATTGTATCGACTCACTTAACACAATTAATAAATGGGCTGGGTTATATATATAATTATTTGTTTTATTGCATACCTTCCTTAAAGGCACCCATTTATAATTGGGTTTTGTATTTCCATCAGAGCATGATTTCATATATATATATATATATATATGTATGTATAATTAGAGCATGATATCATATATCTTTGTAAGAAAGAGATATCATTATCTCTTTCTCCTAACAAAGACGAATACATAATTCATTAAAAATAACAACATACTAAGAACCATTACTACTTGTTTCTTCAACTGCTATAATATATACCAACCAATAAACTAGTGAATCACATAGGTCTAGCCATGCGTTGACTTGTACTCCCAAGTCATATGTTTCTCCAGGGTTCTAGTTTTCGGCTATATTATTAACCGGAATTGAACAACCCATGTCTCGTTATCATCTCTACTAAATAACATTCTCACTTGAGGAGCTAGCATAAAGATATAGAGAGAGATGGGATGTTGGAATGCATAATAACAAGTGAAATAGCATGGTATGGAGTTGGAGCCCTGCTCTTATGTGCCACCATTTCTACCCCTAAGATCAACTCTTTCATCTCTATTTCCCAGCGCAGGTAAATGTTATTAATCTTTCTCAATATTCAATTTTTAATTTTTTTTTTCTCTTTTCTCACTTACGATTCACTGCTTTAACTGGTTCTTTCTTTTCCGTTTTCGATGGCTTTTTACTACTTTAATTGTTGGAATCAAAAGAACCAGAGATGGGAGCATTTTATTTGTTTACCGTGTTGAATCCCTTGGAATTGTTTGGGTGCTTTTGTAAATTTAAAAATCATAAATGGGTGCTAAAATAAAGGGTGTTGAAATTAGTTTTTCAGGTGCCTTCACTAGCACCCATGAAATTTTTGTGAAATAACTTTAATATTTTTATAAATGGATTACATGTGCCAACACGTGCAACACAATTAATAAACGGTTCGAGTTGTGATTGAAATTTTTGACAAGATTGCACTCCTAAATTTAAGTCTTTTGAAAATGTTCTAGCCCAAGTCTTTAGACAGAAAGGCCCCAATTTGACCCTAAACTTGGTGAACGCTCAGGCCCAACTTTTTAGATCATATTAGAGTTTCTTAACGCTTGGTCTTTATCTTTGAAATTTTTAACTTGCAGTTCGCAACCCATTTTTTTTTTAAAAAAAAAAAACTTGTGGTTCATGTCAATTTTTAGTTTAGTATCTACCCTTTGCGATGACTCACATCCATAGATACTGTAGTTAAGTAACTTGAGAAATATATGTTACATTAGTTGGGTGATCAAAAAATATACTGAGAAATACAAGTTACGGTGGTTAAATAATTGGAGAAATACATGTTACTATAATTGTGTAATTGTAGAAATATCGGTTACCGTATTTAGATAATCTGTTATCGTGGTCACAAGAACCACAAGCTAAAACTCAGGGTCTGCAAGCTATTGAAAATAAAATTAAATTACGGAATGCAAGTTTAAAAGTTCCAAACCGAGGGGTTAGGCCCTAATTTTTCTTCTAATTAATTATAAAAGTAAAAGAAAAAATTTGCAGGAATAGAGAATTAACTATTCAACTCCCTTAATTTCAACAGTAAACCCCTTTGGTTTTGGGTGATTTTAAGTTCACCTACCAAACTTTGCTTCTCACCATATTTTGAGAAAACTTTCTTCTCACTTTATTATTTTTTTGAAAAAAATTGCAATTCACTTCATTGTTGGGGTGTATTAAAACTTAAATTATAATTATTGGAACGATAATTTATCACCGCTACAAGATATACAAGTTCAAATTTTTTTATTACTAATTAATAAATTTTGACAAAAATCAAATAACTTCTGGATATACTTCAACAGAATAAAAAAATTGGGCTCTGATTAAACAGTTTGAGTGTTATTTTTATTTGAAAGTATCTTCTACATTTTGTGTGATGGATGATGGATCCCTCTATATTGTTGAAATTTGTGTACAAAAATATATTTTACTAAATTAATATATTAAATTTGCGTCAACGATTTTAAGTTTTATTGTTGGAACCATTTTGATGACAACTTATTTTATAATATATTTTTCACAACCTTAATCTGAGTAACTTGTTTCATGGGTGTCTTTTTTTTTAAATTTTAAAAACTCAAATTAAAATCAACTTTACTTTTACGCTTTTCAAAATTTATTTCATTTTACTTTCTCTCTATAAAAAAAATTTTTAAAATATCATAATTTTAAATCCAAAAATCAAAATTAGATAAAAAAATATATACTTGAAACCCACTCGTTGAGATCTATAAAATAAGATCCATTGCGAATATTTTTTAAAATTTTTTTATGAGATTTTTTAGTTAGTTAAAAAAAACTCAAACAAAACTAAATTTACTTTTCAACATACTTCCAAATTCTACCAAACACCAAATTTTAAAAAATTCAACTCAAAACATCAACTAAACATCATCTTAATCATACTTTATAAACCCTAAATTATACCATAAAATAAAACTAATTATTCAGAACATCCTTCAATTAAATTTCACTTATTTATAAACTCTTTTTCAAGGTTTTGTTATTTAGGTTGAATGTCATTATAGATAAAACTGGTCTTTGTTAGGATGAATTTACATATTTGAAGTAAGGTAATTTAGTGTCAAATTTAAAAGATAGTTTTTTTTTTGGTATAGGATGAGAAGACTAACTAAATAAGTGCATTTAAATCGCCCTTTATTTTTCATCTTAATTTTTACAAGCACTAACCGCTATATAATTTAAAGCAATAGTGGCAAGTTTTACGAGTTTTTCTTGTACCATTACAATCTCCAGGAAGACTCCACGAAGGTAATAAAAGTGATTGCGTACATAATGTATAAGTGAAGTTAATTACATCTTACATAATAAAAAAAAGGGACAATGGGTTTAAAGGGAATCCTACAAAATTAAAATCAATAAAATGACACCTTACATTACTATTATAAATTAAGGACAATTAATATAAAAGTGACAAGTGTCTTACTAAAGTTAAGAAAACATCATTTCTTTTTTGGTTAATTACGAGTCGTGCCATCAACCTCCCACTCCTCTCACACGATTTGCAATCCAGTTCTATTCACGCGATTTAGTACAAAATCGTTTTTGCACTAAATGCGCGTGTAATTTTTAGAAACATTTCACTGCAAAATCGATTTTGCACTAAATGCGCGTGCAATCTTTAAAAATATTTCACTACAAAAATGATTTTGCACTAAATGTGCGTGCAATTTACCAAAAATATTTGACTGCAAAAATCCTTTTGCACTAAATCCGAGTGCAATTTAGCATAGATAATCAAAGTCTATAATAAACAACTTGCAAAGAATAACAAACATCTTGATATTGTTTATTCCATAAAAATAGAAAAACATCACCATTCATATATCAAAATTACATTCTTTTAAAATCAAAACTAAAGGAATCTGAAAAAATTCTCAATCATACCAAGAATTTCAAAATTCCAAATATTCGCTAAATGTAATTATACTATGTCAGTAAAATCTAAACAATCAATGCAGTGCACGTCTCCTTATTGTGATATCAAGATTCCTAAAAAATGAGACATAAAAACTTAGAAGCAATACATTGCATAACAAACATGCTTGTTCATTCATTCACATATGAAATCACACATTTAAACTAACCAAAACCTACAATATAAGAATCAAATGCAGAAATAATGCACTTAAAAAAACTTATATCAAAAACTGAAAAACTGCAAAATCAATTTTGCAGTTTTTTCTGCACAAAGGAGAAAAACGAAAAACAGAGCATATACATAGATAGATCACAAGGATGGTAAAACTACCTTTAAAAACATGAACAATCATTCATTATTGGATCAAATCTTTCAAATATAAGCAAAAACAACCAAAATGAAGTAATATTTTTACAACTTTTGCACAAATATAAGCGAAAAACGTGATAGCTCTCTATAATCTAAATATATAATCAAAACTAAAAAACTGCAAAATCAGTTTTGCAGTTTTTCTGTAATTAGGAGGAAAAGAAAAGGAAAATAGAGCATTCATCAAATCCTCCATAATCTAAATATACATGGATTGATTGAACACTATTTCATTAAATCTTCTAAATATAAGCTACAATAAATCAAAACGAAGCAAAATCACAGCTAAAAACATTAAAAAAAACTATACCTAAGTAGTGCTTCAACATCCATGGAACTAAGAAATTTCTTCTAATTTCTTTTGTTAATCCCGTCGATCTAAGATGCTTTCCGTCAATCTAAGATGATAGCATTCATCTCTTGAATCGTAGTGTAATTTCCCCTCTCTTTCCAGTTGAACTGTGTCACATCTCCTTCGAATTGCGTCGCCTCTCGCTCTTCACTGTTTCTGCACGCAGGATTATGAGTTGAAAGAGGGAAGGGTAGTTTAGTCATTTTAAAATTCTTAAATTATCTAATTTATAAAAGACAAAATACTTACAACTAACATAAAAGCTAAAATTGTCCTTACAATAAAACAATAATGTTAAAAAATCCTTCATTCATTAAGTTAATGTTTGATGTCCTTTTGTTGTATAAAATTATGAAAGAAGGTCTCTGAACCCATTTTCCCTAAAAAAAATAAGCTTACTTGTTTCACCAAAAAAAAAAAACACTAATTTACAAAAGTGTTCTTAAATGCACTCACATAATCCGTCTTTCCACTTCACTAAAAGTCAAAGTTATGCTAATTTTAACCTAAAAAATAGCGTAAAACCCTTTTTTCTTACTCCACTTTTTATATTTTCAAAAAATCGCTAGTAATTTATCTTCTCACCCACTTAAATTTTCAAAAATTAAAAATTAATTAAAACATTTAATTCTTTCTAACAAACAAGTTTATACTATTTTCATTTAATTACATACATCTTATAAATGTAAGCTTATAATAAGTATCATCATAATTTTATATAGAGTAGTAGACTTTTACTTTCACTTGCACCGGCACGATAATATTTTCAATGATGTTTTTTTTATTTTATTCAATCTTTTTATTTGTACATGCATGCAAAGTGCAATAAAACTCATATTAAGTTATCTAATATCAAAGTTAAAGAAATGTAGTGTTCACATGTGCCTAATATGTCATATATATATATATGTGTATTGTATGTTGTACTTCTATTGTTTTAATATTTAATTTCTTAAAATTACTCGTAAAAAAATATTGAAAATGGAAATAGTTTGGTGAGAAAATTTCTATCATTTTAATATTTTGTAAGGAAATCAATCATTTTCTTGAGTCTTCAAAAAATTAAATATCATAGAAATCGAAAGTAACAAAATATTTTAATAAATGATTTATTTTTATGAAAACTATTTTATTTTTGCAATTAATTTTTCCCCTTTTCACAAAAGATAACATATATTTACATACAACAAATTGATCTTTTAATATTTTTGGTGTAGTGAATTAAGTCTTATATTTACTTATTTGATAAAGATGAAAATAAAATTTTTAAATAAATTTAAAATATGAATAATAACCATTTAAGAGCAATGAACAATAAAAGATTATATAAAATATCATATAATTACTAAAACTATATTTATGACAATTAAAATTTTATATCTTGGAGGTACTATTCAGATGAAATTTTTAATAAATTTATTAAGAATGATGTAAATTTTTTTTATTATGTTTTATATTAATAAAAAATTTAATATTATTTAATGTTTTTATTTTTAGCGATAAAATTTTATCGTCTCTATATTGTTTCAGTAAACTCACTCCATTGCTAGAGTGAAGTGTAAGATTTTTTAACAATTTGATATGGTGAGAACAAAGTATTATCACACAGAAGATTTGATAGGGTGAGAAGAAAATATTTTCGCAGTAAAATAAAAAGACTAATTTTATGGATACGTTTAAGAATACCCATACATAAACGTAGCTCTTATGTGCAAAAATAAAAATAAAAATACATATACCAAACAACCCAAGCTCACTTGTGTGAGTTGAACAAGTCAAGTAAAGCCGAACTCTTTTGGCTAAATTAATCTGAATAGCGGCAGCGGAAACAAGACAGAACGCAATTAAAAAATTAGAGGGAAAGCAATATGAGCAAAAGTAGCTTTTGTTTGTCAATATATCAATTTAACGGCCCATAAACTCACTTTTGTCCGTTTAAAAGTAGCGACCGGAGTGTATATATATCTGAAAAAAAAAAAAAATGTAAACCGTCAAACAATTATGCCATACTTATTTGGTGAAACGAGTAAGCTTCATTTGAGTCATTTTTTTAATTATTGTTTTGTCTTACGAGTAAGCCTTATTTGTTTAAGTAAAATTAATTTATATGATAAGTTTATATATTTATTAATATATAAAAGTAAGTTTATCAATTATGTTACTTGTACTGTAACATAGAGATGACATATTTATAAATTTATCGTATATGATATAATTGCTCTAACAATTAGTATAATTGTGAGGAGTAATATTTGGAGTGTTGTTAATAACAACATACTTCTCAAATTTAGTGAAGTAAACATTTATGACGGTGAAATTTTTTACAAAGATGAAAGTTTTATGGTCAAGGATGAAATCGTGGGAAGCAAAAACATAACCCACGCCACTGATTAATTGTGGGAAACCACACCAATAATCCACGGTCTTTGATGAACTATAGAAGGTAATATAATTCATATATTGTAAAAAAAATAAAAAAAATTACTATAAATATTGCTTCATTTATCATTCACACCTTCATACTAATTCTTCATTTTAAAGTAAACCTTACAAAATGTCAGTGTCCTTTTTTTTTGGGTAGGATAAATCTAATTCGGTGGATTTCTGACTTTGACCCAATTTTAACGGGGTGAGTTTTTATAACACCGGAATAAGTTTGGGTTTATAAAAATCCGGTAAAGGTTTGGGTCGGGTATTGATTTGTATAAAATTAATTTGTTTGACCCGCCCTATCTTAAATGTAGTATTTTTTTTATTTAAATATCTTTATAATATAGTATAATTACCACGGGTTGAGACGGATTAAGACGGGACAAGTTTAGTTTAAGTTTACAAATGCATTACTTGGGCCGGGTTTGAATTTTAAAAAATAAAACTAACACTAAATTAGGAACAGGTTTAGGTTTGGCAAATTTATAAATAAATTGAGTTCGAGTTTAGCCAAAGCTGATCCAAACCAGATCTATTACCATTTCCATCGTTTGTATACTTTGAACACTGAAAATGAACAAAAAAAAAGAATTATTTATCCTTTCATTATCCCTAAATAAAAAAATAAATATGATTCTTAAATTCACACTTATCCCAAAATAGCAAGGGACGCGCAAATTCCCGCTGCAAATTAAATGTGATACTGATACAAAGGCACCACGCGCGCTACTTGGCAGTAATCATTATTTCGACGGTTACTAATCCATCAATGCCCACGTGGACGGTCCAGAATAAAATCCATATATGGTAACCCAACACCGTCCCATAAAATAACCCATCGCGAGTTAAAAATGGCCCGTAGCTCTCTCTCTCCCTCTCCCTCTCAGTTACTCTCAAATATGTCAGTGGCCCCTTCAGAATTTTCATTACTCCTAAAATAATAATTATTATTATTATTATTATTATTATTATAAAAATAAAAGAAAAACAGCGCAGCCTTCTTCTCTTCTCCGGCGGTTACTCCGGCTACTCGCCAGCCAAGCTACGTCGGTTTAGGAATTAATTCGTAAGGTTAGAGAGAAACTCTGTTCTCTTTCGTCTCTGTTTCTATCTCTGTAAGTGATTGATAGTTTAATGCATGTTCTCTGTGTGTATATATGTATGTGTGTGAGAGAGAAAGATAAATTGTGTTTGTTTGAACTTAAGAGTTGCATTGCTTATTGATTAGGTTAAGCTTTTGTTTGTTTTGTGGTGGTGTTGTTTGTAGATCAACTAAACGAGCTTAGAACTGAACGAGTAGGGACTATCCGGCGAGGAAATGGTAAGACTCCGAACTCTGATTGAGGATTTGCTTTAATTTGATGTGGATCATATGTTTTTTTAGGGCAATTCTGGTAATGGCTGTAGCTATTTGTATTAATGCTTGTTTCTGCTTTAGTTTTACATGCTAGATTTGGTGGTGGTTGATTGCTTTGGGATTTTGTTTTTCAGAATTTTGCTTCTGGTTTACTTTTTTATGAGTGTTTGTTTCAGATTTGACGCTTTGTTTTGATTTGGATGATATTTTTTTGGAGCAATTCTGTTGTTTCCATCAATTTTTGTAATGTGTGTAGCTATTTGTATGAATGCTTGCTTCTGGTTTAGTTTTACATGCTAGATTTAGTGGTGGTTGATTGCTTTGGGATTTTGTTTTGGAGAATCCATGAGAATTGGAATTGAATCCATGAGAATTGGTTGCGGATTAGGGAATTTAGAAGTGTTCGTTATGCTGATTAGATTTGGGTGCGGATTAGCAAATTTGGAATTGTTCGTTATGCTGATTTAATTATTGCATTTTGATTTATTTATTGAAAATTGCAATTCATGATATATATACATGAGTCTTACCAAATAGATTATGTGAGTATCTTATGCTTTATTTTGTTCCTAAGATGCCTCGTTTGTCGACTATTTCCCCCAACAAATTCCCTATTCAAACTTAAATGATTTAAGCGAAGCAAAATTCCGAGTAATCCATCCTTAAGAGTTGCTTGCAAGGAAGTCCTTACATAATTGAATAAGCCACTCCTTTAGTGCTTTCTATGCATTCAAAAACCAATGAACGCCAAACCTTTCTGTACCTGTAGAGGTTATGTTCAAGACCAATCTTATTATTATCACAAATATATTTTCTATTTTATTTTTAACCACTTCTTTAGGGTGAGAATGACTGTCTAACAAGTAAATTGGTGCTCCAAATAATTGCCAAATAATTGACCAACTTGGTTATTGCTATAAATATATTTTCTAGTCAATTACTAGCTTTTTGGATAAAAGATATATATATATATATATATATTAAAACTTGCCAAAGGAAGGGGACCTCAAGCTAAGTTTACTGCCAGTCCCCTCAATAAATAACATTTAGAGGAAGAGAAAGAGCTTGATATATATATATGTATATCAACTTCTGTTTTGATCGAGGCGTACCTGCAACTACAAATCCAAAAGGGGGAGATAAACAATTTCCAGTATTTATGTTCACCAAGTTATATGTTATACCGTCATTCTCGTAAAAAAAAGGCCCGTCATTCAAAAATCCTTTTTCTATTAAGTATATCCTAAAAGGGGCGTAATGGGGGTGCTATCCCTTGTACTTGATCAATATACACAAGTGCTATCTAATGACATCCAGTCTCATTTGGTCTAGAAATTCAAAGAGTCAAATGATTGTGGATAGGCTTCTTCTGTGCAAACATTAACAGATTCAACAGTGAAGCCTTCATCCATGACCATGAGATAGACTTTTTAAAAGAATGAAATGCAAGCTAAGCAATACAACGAGAACAAGTAACTAAGAGTTTACTTGAATGTATGGTTACCGCCCAACCACATTTCAAGCCATGTTTTCTTATCACTAAAACGTGGACATGGAACAATGTTGTGAGATACACCAAATATATATATATATATAATTCATTATTCAAATTAAATTTGCATAGTTACTAAATACAAATTAATTGAAATAGAAAACTTATTACTTGGATTCTGTATATTAAGTTCAAGAGATGTGAAAATTCAGTTTCTTTTTCTAACAATAGGTTTCGTGCCAGTCTTCATTCAAAAATGAAAAATAAAAATAAAAAAAATAAGAGTGAAAATTCTTCAAGAAGCCATAAGATGTTTTCTATGACATCCATAAACTTGAACAAGTATTTCCATTGTCACTTTACATAATTATATATGTATATAACAAATTCTACATAAGAGGAAGTTCTGAGGGTTCTAACTATTATGCTAATGTTATTGGGGTCTGAATAGCCTAAAAAGTCTGATCATTATAAAATATTTCTTTTCTAAAAGGCTTCTGCGGTGTCCACCTCGTTTAAAATATGTGGATGCTACTTACCAATGTGGGTTCATAAACACCATTCTAGGAAATTTATTTCGGGACAAGATTAGACTGATTAGAAGAGGTTAAGCTTTGAGGGAAAGTTTGTAATTACAACATCAATATCATGAGGCCAAGTGAAATATCCTGCTCTGCCCATATAAAACTCTTCCCAATTCCCTCTATATTCTTGGAAATTTTGTTCCATAATAAGACTTGATACAACAGAAATTTGACAAGGTTTTAGGCTGTGAAAGTTTATCATCACCAACTCATTACTGCCAGGTTGAGAGGAAGATCTTGACTTCTCAATATACACTTACCAATTCCCTCTGGATTGATACACTTGCAGAGATTTCTTTTTCATGAAATTCATCAAAACCCAAAACCACGATAGAATATGAATAGGTATTTGAACTTCGGAAGAGCATCTCAGGTAGGCTTAAGGGCCTCTTGGAGTCTAACTCAGTAACTCCCTATTGTCATTTTTCTTTTAATTTTGAGTTTTTATTTTTTCAAGTCCCTTACTGATATTTCCAGGTCTCATTTTCATTTTCTTGAAGTAATTTCTACTCATTCTGTTGCTATTGGGTGCCCTAAAATATTGTTAGGTATGTGGGGCAGCATAAATTGGATTGTCTTATCACCTTTTCTCTTTTCCTCTGTAAATAAAGTAGCAAATTCCTATTGTTTGCTTACAATTTTGGATGGCGTATTGAAATTGTTTGCATATTCTTTGTTATTGCACCCTGTCTTCTTTTAAGGTCATGTTTGATAAAAAAAAAAGTCGGAAAATGATTGACAGTGCTACTAAATTTATGAGAAGTTAGAAAAGAGATGAGTGATTTGGTGAGACGTTTTGTTACACTTTTGGGTTTTTCCATGAAAAAGAGAAAAAAGATGATCGCTTTATTCAAATTCTCATAAATTAGTTCTGTTTTCAGTTGTTTTTCAAAATTTTATTTTATCGAACGGACCCAAGTGTGTGGTTTGATTCGCGTCGCGTACCACCATACCCGTATTTTCTTTTGTTGTTACTTTCTGAGTTCTGTTTATACTGCAAAACATGAAATTTGTGCCATAACAAGAAACTATTTCCGTTGCTGCTCGTTTTTGCCAGCTTACAAACATCCTAGTGTGTTTTTGGTAGTCTTTTCAGGATAAAAGCTTTTGGATGCTAAATGGAGATGTGGGTTACGATAATTCCTCAAGAATCGAACCAAAGCATGCTAACTACTGGTTTATGGATGCACCTGAACCAGAGTTCTTCTCCAACAAGAAACAAGCTCTAGAAACTGTTAATAACAGACCAATGTCAGGGTTTTCAAATGCTAACGTTTCTCTGTGGGAAAACAATTCCAGTTTCGAAATGGGTTCTGGGCTATTCTGTGACCATCTATTTGGAGCCCAGCCTATTAGAACTTTCGGTCTTGCAGGTCAGAATATATCATCTGTTGGTGCTAGAAACTCAAACACAGAAACAAGGGCTTTTGAGGATCAACCAAATGATTCCTCTATCAATTTATCTACCTTGGTTTCAATGGGTCCTACCTTTAATAAGGGAGAAAGCAATTTCGTGTTGATGGGTAATAATGTTAACAAGGGAGATGACCATATTGTCTCAATAAATCCTGCTTATAACAAGGGGTACAATAATTTCTTTCCAGAGGGAATCAGCTACAATAATCATAACGAAAATTTTATTCCAGTCGGCCCCAGTATTGAGAAGGGGGATGATAATTTCTTTCCACTGGGAATCTGCTACAATAATCATAATGAAAATTTTATTTCGGTCGGCCCCGGTATTGAGAAGGGGGATGATAATAATGTCACTCCAGTAGGCCCAACCCATGACAGGGTTGCATCTAGTGTTCTACCTATTGGTACCACCTATGAAAGTGGAGAGTCTAAGAGTGCTAACACATCTATCGGAAGCTTTCAAAATGAAACTCAGGGGAATAATCAATCGGGCATGATCGTTAACAGCTATGATTTGTTAATGAATCAACCTCCTGAAGTATTGGGCTGGAAAATTTCAATTGAAGGTAAAGCTAGTCCAAATGCAAGTGTTGCTCCAGTTGCTACTTCAAAAATTGATAAGGTTCGTAAAAATAAGGAGCCAAAGCATCCTAAAAAGACGTCTCCAAATAGCTTTCCTTCAAATGTCAAAAGCTTGTTATCTACTGGTATACTTGATGGAGTTCCCGTGAAGTATGTCTCTTGGGGACGAGATGTGAGTCGTAAATTTCCCTACTCATTCCTTTTTAAGCAAGTTTACGTTGCACCTTTTTATTTTCAGAGTAATTTGATATCCCCATGTTGATAATATTTAGACTTTACCAACACCCACTACCCCTGCAGCCAGGGCCAGCCTTGAGGGTGGGCTGGGTGAGCGGCTGCATTGGTCCCTTTGTTACAACTTACAACAAAAGCTTTTATAACTTGTGCGAGGACCCCGGTATTTTAAACACAACATTAGAATAAAAGGCCAAGAATTAGATTGTAGATGTAAAAAGGTTGAATATATCTTGGGGATACAACTCCGAAACCTTCTGCATGAGGGGTTGTATCTTCAAGAATTTTGCAAAAGCTTGTATGTGGGGTGGTGGGGTTAAAGTATTAAGTAAACAATAATTAATTGTTGCCCTCTACTTTAGATAATCCTTTGAGATAACCCTCGTGCAGGGGCTAAGGATTAACAAAATAGGGGGGCAAGTCAATTTCAATGTTTTTTAACCTGGGGGGTGGGGTGGTGGGGTGAAGTCTACAAAACCCTTTCATTTCTATTGTGATTAATTTTTGCGTGCAGAAAAGTCTTCGGGGGCTTATTAAAGGGAGTAGTTATATGTGTGCATGCAATGACTGCAAGCTTTCCAAAGTAAGCAACATTATGTCTTATTGTACTTTTATGCCATTTGGTTTGGGGTGAAATATTTTTTCCATTTCAGTGATAACTGAAAAGTGAAATATTTTCAACTACCACACATTGAAAAGGGTGATTCTATTTCCATCCTCAATAATGCTTGGTTCCACTCCCACTCTTCATTTGGTCCTTGAGCACCGAGTAAGTGCATGTTATTCGGTTCTTGAGGACCGAGTATAATTCTATCACTCGGTGCTTAGGAGCTGAGTAATGCATTGCCTCAATGACCAAATAACAAGCCTTTACTCGGTGTTCAAGGACCGAATGAAAAGTGGGACTAAAAACAAGCATTATTGGGGGTGGAAATAGAATCACCCTTGAAAAATCCTACACTTCAATCGAGATGAATAATTTCATCCCAAAACAAACCTTTAATCGATTTGTTCTACCAATGGTCATTCTAAGTTTCATGACTCACAACGAACCACCTGTCTTCTCTAACTTTTTTTTTTTTTCTGAAGGCTCTTAATGCTTATGAGTTTGAGAGACATGCCGGTTGCAAGACCAAACATCCCAATAATCACATTTATGTCAAAAATGGGAAGACCATATATGCTGTAGTTCAAGAGCTGAAGAATACTTCTCAGGAAAATTTGTTTGAAGCAATCCAAACTGTAACTGGATCTCCAATCAATGAGAAGAATTTTCATATTTGGAAAGGTAATTCACCATTTTCAGTCGTTTGCGTCGATAGTGGATTTGGGAATTTCAATTGCAATTTGGTTCTTAAACATAGTCTAATTCAAACAAAATATGTTGACTTACATTTTTTTTCACGCTTCTCTTTCCTCATAGAAAACTTACCCTCTAACGGTTTGTTCAAACAACTCACTGCACCATAACTTTTACTTTGTTTAATTTTTGGCATTAGCTGCGTTGGGGTTTGTGTTAGCATGAAAATGGCTAAGTAGTGATAGTAGGTGGAGAATCAATTGCTCTATTTTTTTATTATACTATTACAAAATATATATATATTTTTTTTGAGAAAACAAATATTTCATTTACAACACCAACAAACACACTATTTTAGATTTTTCCTTGCAAATCGATACTTCATGCAACATTTATACGTAATCAAACATTGCCTTAATTTTTTTATTTTTTTTTCTTGTTGTTTCTCTTCTCAGCATCGTATCAAAATGCAACCCGTGAACTTCAGCGTATCTATGGGAAGAATGAAGTGGTCATGCCATCATCATAAGAGAACTTTCATCTATATCGTGAGTGGTTAAGGTATATTATTGTCGCAAAATTCTGAACTCTGGTTTTGAATGTTAGATAGTTTTGATAGATGAATGATTGAGGCTGGCTATTTGAGCTTAAATGTTTTTTTTTGATTAAAACCTTTAGTTTCTTATGGTTGTTGGACCACAGTAGATTTACTTAGATGTGGAAGTTTGTAAACTCTGGATACAAATGAAATTACAAAAAAAGAAAAAAAATGGATTATGGCTTTCATTACTTATATGATATCAGGATAACATGATCTATTTTGGAGTGCATTTTGTGTTGCACTTGCTAGCATGTTGGCGTACTCGGGTTTGCTTGCACGGTATTTTAGGAATTTTTATTTTGTTGGTGAAATTACGATTTAACCTTCTTACAAAAGAATTCATCCACATTGCGTGTCTAAATATAAAAAATGACAAATAATTTATCAAATAAATAATAGTACGTACCATTTCGTCTACTACGGTCCGGGCCTGAGTCATGAGAAATCCTAATCTTACCTACCGATCGGGGGCCCCTTTTGCATAAATGATTTGGTAGAGTTTTTTTCCTAAATAGACCACTTTTTGAAGTTATTAGTCAAACTAAGTCACTTTTCAACATATTTATCAAACTAGCACATTTTTTAAAATAGTGATTTCGAATCACTATTTTTTCAAAATAGTGATTCGAAATCACTGCTAGTTTGGTAAATATGTTGAAAAGTGGCTTAGTTTGGAAAAAAACTTGATTTGGTATGTATGAATCATCCGTGTAAGGATTGACACTAGCAACGAATCTCATCAATCGCTAGAAGCATTTTTCAATGTTATGGCAGTGAAAATTTTCACTGGAGGGGCTGATCAATATATGGCCTGTTCATACTACATCCAACCCTACTTGTATAGAATCATGTTAACACATTTGGGATAGAAAAAAAAAGAAGAAGAAAGAGCACATAATAATACACATCTCATTAAATTAACAAATAACTTTGTAAACTCTTAATCCTTAAAAACTTTTATCCTGCCAAAAAAAAAGAGGAAAGAATCCGACGAAGGGCCTTCCAAGCAACCACTCGACAAAACTTATACTAACTTTGTAAACTCTTGATCCTTAAAACTTTTATCCCACATGTTATGCATGTAAAAAGATTCAAAACAATTGGGGCTTATTTTATAGCGGGAGTTTTAGGAGGCCCCAAGCAACCCTAAATATATTCTCTATATATTATGTATTGAAAATAATAGTGTCTAATGTTTAGTCGGGAAAAAGGGCAAGTTGATTGGTGAAAAATTAAATAAAACGTTTTTGGTAGTATATTTAAATGCCCAATTTGGAACATAAATATAAAATACTGGCAGAAAATGGACTCGAGCCTAGTTTTGTAACTAAAATTAAATTGTGAGCGTCTCTTACCTTTGTTGCGTGGAACCCAGCTAATTGTGTACACACATTGATTGATTTTTTTTGGGTCTTTATCGAACAGTGTCTAAGTTCGGGCCAGCTTGCGCGCACCTCGACCACATTGATTGATTTAATTTATATAAATGGTTTGTATGTTCCTCGTACAATTTGATTCATTGACATTTTAATTGTTTTAGTGGGACAAGAAATTTTTATTAATTTAGGTCGTCTCAAAAGCCAATCCGACCTTTAAAACAAAAGAAAATTTAGAAAAATGATAAGATGGTTTTGTAGCTAAGGATCATTCAATTCGGCTATTTTATTACTCTCCTACACCATATCAAATTTAATTAAAAGAAAATTATCTAATGAACAACGTTACAACAAAATTAGCTAACACATAGGCGGGTCGTCAATTAATAGTGTCATATTTCGAATTCCGCCAAAATAGTTTTAAATATTCATTTGAGGAAAAACTATTAATGCGTGAGTTGTCTTGTCTTCTTCTTCTTCTTCATTTTTTTTTTCGGACAAGCTAAATTGAATTGTCTTAATAAGAGAACTTATCTGCCATCTGAATAGTGTAAGATACGAAGTGATAAGTTTAAGCCTTTGTCTAGTCATTCATCAACGACAAATACAATAAGGCACCCCAAGCTTAATTATATATATATTGAAGACATGCATATATATATATATATATATATATATATTTATATGTTAGGTTATAAAGATGATTTTTTTCGCATTAATAAAAAGAAACAACACTCATTTGAAGAGGTAAATTGATGAATTTATTTATAAAAATTTGTACAGATGATTTATATAGACCTCCCCAAATTTCAGAAACAAATTAAATTTTAAGGTGAGTGAGATAATCATCAAAAAATTTAACGGTAAAAACTGAATATATATATATATGAATTTTCAAAGCACTCACTTTTTAGTGGAATTTTTTTATGAAATTTGGTAGAAGTGATCTATTCACTATGTAGATTGTCTTAAAAAATTCATCAATTTACTCCTCCAAATAAAAAATCCTTCTTTTTATTAAAGTGATTCTCTTTATATCCAGCTCATATATATAATATGTACTCAATTTGATATTAAAAAGTGGGCTGTATTATTCTGGATATTATACACAGATTTGCTGCAGATTTTCCTAATATAAATTACAGATTATGTTTGACGTTGTCGCCAATAAATTAGGAGTTTTTATATCTCTATTCTTTTTATATTATTGTCCTTTAATATTTTTTGTACGTAGTGTCCAGTTAATTTATATTTTTTTTTTCTTTTTCTGAAATAATTAGTTTCTACTTTTTTTTTTCTTGAGGGAGTTAATTTCTACTTTCTAGCACCACTAAATAAGTTTTATTTTTTTTAAACAAAAAAAAAAGAAAAGAAAAAGAAAAAAAAAATCCAGTTTATGATTGTACATTCTTAGCGCCCAGAATTCATGTTTTCCTCATTTAAAAAGAAATATTTTTTTCTTAATGCCAATATATATATATATATATATATTATCATTGCGGGGTTTTGTATAGAATATATAAAAAAAATGGTTCTACTCCTAGCATTATTAAATATTTTTTCATATTCAAATTTTCGCACTGATTACTTAATAGACAACTAGTTTAATTGTGATTAGACACTATTTTCTGTTAGCAGTGGCGGAGTTAGTATTTAACAGCAAAAATATTAATTTGGGATAAAGAAAATATTATAAAAATCAAACAAAGTGATGAGAAGTTACAATGCCAGATGTGTAACCTCGGTGGAAAAAAATAATCATTTACGTCTAGTGTATTATATATCATACTAGCTTATGTAATATATTACGGTAAATGATAAAATATTTATGATTTTGTTACTCAACTATCAATCCCCTCCAGGCATGGTTGCTGGCCATCCACATAGAGTTAATCACTGACTATGACATATGTTTTAGGTGTACTAAATATCTTTTCGCACGTTAATCACTCGTTAGTCAATGCATTAATTTTGTTTTTGTTAGTCCTATATTTTATATTCTTATTGATTATTTTGGACTTTTGGAAGAAAAATGTCTGAGAAAAGAAAAGTGTGAGCCCATTCTGATCCAGCTAGCAGGTCAGCCCACCTAAATCCGGCCCGAATTACAACGCCCAAATAAACTCCTAGTCCAATATGGCCCGTCCAACCCGGCCAGGTTTATACCATGCAATTTACAAATACTCCCTATCTCCAAATTAAAACATTTTTTTTTGGAAGGTTTAACTTATATTTACTGTCTTGATTCAACTTCGTAATTCATTAATCTAATTATTAAATTAAATAATTATTTTATATTAAAGATACATGTAAAAATTAAATTATATAATTAAAAGTTAAAATTAGATTAAATTGTTACAAATATTGACTAATTTGAAATGTGTATGCGTGATAAATCCAATACAAATAGCTTATCTAACAATGGAACTGATAAATTTGAATATGAATTTAATTTTATTAATGGTTGCAAAACTTCTTAGTCTCATGCCGGTGTAAGTGAAATCCTCTCCTACTTTTTTGGGTGCTACAAATTAAGAGTCAACTTTCTTATCCAAACATAATCAACGTACCAAAACTCAAAATAAAAAACAAGTATTATTATAAACAATTGATTGTGATAAGGTTATTGGCAATAATTTCATTGAATTTAATTTTATCGGTGTGAATTAAACTCCTAAGTACTTGTTCCCTTCCAATCCTTACGTCGTTAAGCACTATCTATCTATCTATCTATCTATCTATCTATCTATTTATATATATATATATATATATATATGATATAATGGTATTGACAATAATTTCAAAGAATTTAATTACCTTTTCATGCAACGTAATCTAACCTTAAGCATGTAGTCCGATCTTTAATTGGTTCACCAGTACCTTTTTATCAAAGCTTTTGGCATGAAACAATCAAACATGGACTAAATAGCTACCCATTTTCATAGTATAAACTAGGGTATATCTGAGCCATCTGGCATGGTGAAATAAATATAATCTAATTATAGGTTAAAAAATGATAATGTGTGACGAATCTAAGTCAACAAACATCAATCAGTCTATTTTGAGCATATTATCTAGCCTAATATAATGTTTCGAATAACCAAAACATAGATTCAATTTATCTTCATATTAAAAAAAACTAAAAGAAAACTAGATTAGACCAACTTGTTTTTAATTTTTTAAAGAATCTTCTAATCATATTTTTTTTATCTTATTTAGATCTCGGTAAAATATTTTTTTAACAAATTAAACTCAATACCAAATATGAAAAGAATCTAACCACGTCTATCAGCATGATTTGAAAATTGTTCAAAAATTGGATTGATATACCATGAATACTCATAAAAACGACATATTCAAATGGCCAATAATTACGGACACATAAAGTATGTTCTTAAATATTACTTAATATTTTTTCTTTATTTTTTTACATAATTCTATAGTTATGATGGATGTTATTTAATTGATCTTGATTAGTAGAATTTAAATATCAAATATTAATTAAATTTTGAATTTTGAATTTTAAGTTATGGCATTTTTAATGTAAACAATATTATTGGTATGTGATAATTTATTGTGTGTATATTATTGGTGTGAGTGTTTTAGAATTGATGTAACATTTTGATGTGTGTTAAAAATTAATCAAATAGTGTAGAATTAATGCATACCATAACATGTGTAATTTTAACCATTATATTCTTTCACTTTTTGAAGAAAGTTTTGGTAAAAAATGTTGTTTTGTAATATAGTCTTGATGTGTGTATAAAACTCATCAAATGGTGTAGAATTAATGCATACCATAACAAGTGTAATTTTAACCATTAAGGGCTCGTTTGGTTCGAGTTTTGGGAATGTAATGGGCATACTTGATTCCTGGAAAGTTTCTTTCCTGGCATTTAGGATGCCATGCCGATGTTTGGTTCATCCGGGAATATGAATGGAATAAAGTATCAATTACAAAAATACCATTCTTTTTATAAGATGAGAAGACATCACATAGTAATTTTTCAAAAGAGACAATTACTATAATAAATTACAAAAATTACACATGCCTAGCTAATAACTATCCTACAAAAATTACAATTTTTGTAATTAAAAAAAAATTACAACAGCAAAAAAGAAAAGAAAAAAGTTCCAAATATTTTTATTTTTTTATCATTTTTGTGCAGCAACGTAACTAAAAAAAATAGTTTCAAACAATATTTTTATACACAGATGAAAAAAGAATTATTTATTCATAAGGAAGACTGTTATTTTGGTCCTAACATGAAAAATTAAAAAAGATGCCCATTGGTAATGGTTTATTCCTTATGATTTAAATGGGAGAACTTGGGGGGAAATGTTTGTTTCTGGAATCATTTATTCCGGACTCAAAACTTGAACCAAATGCGGGAATCGTTTCGGAATGGAATATAGCATTCCCGAAATGGTTTAAATCTTGAACCAAACGAGCCATAAATTCTTATATTTTTTGAAGAAAGTTTTGATCAAAAATGTTGCTTTGTAATATAGATATGGCATATCAATTAATGTAACTGAACTTGAAAATGAAAACCAGTCTCATTTAATATGTCTTGAGTGTACGTTGACACCATCATAATTTAAGTATTCCAATTAATAAAGCTATTTAAAACCATTATATTCTTGACTACCTACTCTTTTTCAAGAATAAAAGAAATTAAAATCCTAAGAATTTTTACTGATAATGAGCCAAGGTACCGCGCGTCCACTCTTTCAAGATTTATTTCCACATCCACATCCATATATATATATATATATATCCTTATTGTCTTCTTGCTTCAAATTAATATATACAAACTAAATAAATATAAAGAGGAAACGAGAAAATAACAGAACGAGCAAATTTCTTGTATATAAATATTACAATTACACTAACCAATGTAGACAAAAATATTACAGTACTAAAAAATTTATTTGATATTTATTAATTTATAGAGAGTAAATAGAATTACGGATTTTGAAACAGACTTTGGCTTTTGACGAACCACCTTAATTTTAGCCTTTTAGGAACCCAATTTTCGTCGTCAAATGCATTAAGGACGTAATCGTTCCCATGCATATGGCAACCAATATTTTCGTCGCTGCAAGTTGGTTTGAAAATAGAATAGATCAATTTGTTCCAGTTTGAATACGCATCTTTATTTGCTTCAATTAATAAAGATGAAGTGGGAGTCTAGGCTCCAAAATCAAACCAAGCGAGACCCTTGGGTGTGTAGTAAGACCATAAAATTCCTCCATGCAAATATCCTCAGCCTTCATATCATTAGGCAACTTCCAAACAAACCCATGCAACAAATTGGCCAAAGTAGACCTCACAACCTTAAGCCCAAGCCTATAGCCAGGGCACCTCCTCCTCCCGGACCCAAATGGCAATAACTCAAAGCTTCGTCCTGTAATATCAATATTAGCATTTTCCCCCAAAAATCTCTCTGGCTTGAATTCTTCTGGTTCGTCCCAACATTTTGGGTCCCTCCCTATGGACCACGTGTTGACAAATACCGTGGTGCCCTTGGGGATATCATACCCGTCAATCTTGCAGTTTTCCATGGCGAAATGTGGAGGGAGCAAGGTGGTTAGAGGGTGGAGCCTTAGGGTTTCTTTGATGATGGATTCTATATATGGGAGTTGAGAGAAGTCTTTTTCTTGCACCCACCTTTGGTTTCCTATGACATTTTGAAGCTCTTGTGTGGCTCTTTTGAGGATGTTTGGGTGTTTAAGGAGTTCTAGGATTGCCCATTCTACTGTTGTTGCTGACGTGTCTGTGCCACCAGCTAGCAAATTCTATTAAGGTTTAATGAAAACAAAATTGTGAGTGAGGGGGAAGTAGAGTTTAAGATTAATGGTACAAAGACTAATCTATCTTACCAAAAATTTTATTACTCAAATAACGTGTCAGAGATTTAAAGATTAATTTATGAGACATTCATAAATATTGAATACACACGAGTCATATCATGAGTTAAAAAGGTAAATTAGACAAACATGCTTACATTTTTTGAATGAGCATCCATATTACCAAAACAATTAATATTCGCTTTGTCAAAGGATAATATTACTTTGAGAAAGTATATTATCATATGCTTCTAAGCATAATTACTTTAGTAATAATACCATCCTTTTGAAAAATAAGCTGTAGCATGATTAACAAGATAAAAATTTGACAGGTTTCATTAAATAAAGTATGTCTTAACTTTATATAATGTAAGATATATAGTTGTCTTGTAGAAAAGAGAGAAAAATAAAGAATTAATACCTAAAAAATATTATTACAAATAATAAGTACCTGTATCAATCCCTTAACACAATCATTAGTGAGCTTAACCTCAAGATTAGGATCATTTGCAAGCTTCAACAACACATCCACCATATCTTCCTTCTCACCTAATTCCCTCCTTTTATTATGATTACCCTTATGACCACTTATCACATAATTATGGAACTTCTCAAACTTCCTAGACAAACCCTTCATTCTCTTCACATACCCTTGCAAGTCAAAAAATCCTAGCCAAGGTATCCAATCCCCTATATTAAACACCCCATTTAGGAAGAACCACTCATCCAACATCTCTTGCAACTCCTCTATCCTCACACTGGTGCCAAAATCCTTATTCCCTAACACCATTCTACTAATACTCGATAGCGTGTACCGAGTCAACTCTTCTCTGAGTTTAATAGACTCATCCCCACCTATGGTGTATAAACGTCGAATGAATGATTTCTTTTCTTCCTCCAGGATGTGCTCATAAGTCTCTAGTTTCTTAGGGCTGAGTATCTCGGTGAGGTATATTTTGCGTGCCTGGCGCCAGTGGGGTCCGTAGGGTGCCCATGTCATGTCGGAGTAGTTGTAGCTAGTGTACTTTCCTGCTGCGGTGGTGGGGCGGGAGGCAAATACGAGGTCGTGGGTCTTGAGGAATTGTTCGGCCATGTGTGGGGAGGAGGCCACCACCACGGGGCGGGACCCGAACCGGAGGAGGAGGAGGGGGCCGTAGGTCTTGGAAAGGGAGTGGAAGGAGCGGTGGGGATTGGGACCGACTTGGTGGAGGTTGCCGATGACCGGCCATGGTTTAGGACCTGGTGGGAGTTTGTTGGGGCGGCGGGGGTGGAGCAGCAGCTTTAAGAGGAGGGGTAGGGTGGTGGCTAAAAATAAGGTTAGGAAGAGAATAATAAACCATGGTAAGGATTCCATTGGTGGTAAGGGGGCTAGCATATGGTCGTGGAAGGTACTTGCATGCTCGATCAACACTTTGGTTGTTATATATTGCTGAGGAGCTAGGCTAGCTAGTGTTTGTGATATGATAGCGATGCTTAGATAATAAATTTTTAATATCTAGGGGTTATATTTTGAAATGATATCTAGGGGTTATTTTATACATTGATAATTAATTTTATGTTAAATGCATTGAACCCTAATATGTCATTAAAGGTGGCAATAGCTTTGAATTTAGCTGACAGCGGATTAACTGCCACGATCACAAGCAGACTGACCGCCACGATTACAAGTAACAAATACAGGTGGAATAAGAAATTTTTAACACCAACGTTACTTTTTAAAATGTACCAAATTAAGAATATATATATTTTTTTAATGTATGAAATTAAAAATCCAAAATATAATGAATGCCACTAAACCTCAAAACATCGAAAAGTTCTGTTTTCAATCATTGGTCTAATTTTTATTTTTTTTTAAAAAGTGCTAAAATCACACACTACACATTCATTTTGGAATAAGAGTATTAATGTAGTGTGCAAACTTTAAATTTCATGTAAAATTTACACACACATATATGTATATATGAGTTGAGAACCACACCAATAATACAAATTTAAAGCGGTCGTCCTTGCTTATCCCAAACAAGACTTAACATGACAATTCTTTCTTTTTTGAATCTTCAATTGATTATCCTAGTGTATTCATGTACCTCACATGCTTACATCAACATCCAAAAATATATTGGCCACAAGGGAGAGGAAAAAAAGGACAAGATAAACATGTAATGTTTCGTTTTTTTCTGAATCTTCAAATGATCTCTCGACGAAAAGTCCGAGTCATCATCTAGACCCTACTCCTACCAATAATTACTGAATTTGAATAGGAAAGTTAAAAAAAAAAAAAAAAAAACCACTATTGTCGACGTCATACTCGGAGGTACTACTTTTTCTCCGAATTTAACAGTCTGAGTATTATTATTTTTAATTTTCTTTTTATAAGGTTTAAAATTATGAGTTTATTTATTTACTTATTTATTTTTTGGTTTCTCACAAAATTCCACATCAAATTAAATGCATAACTACTACCCGCTCATTGCCTTCCGTGATTCAAATTAAACTTGGCAAAATAACACTTGGCACTATAACACGATATAAACCAACACAAAATTATAAGTTGACGGGTGAAGCTAGTTTTAATAATTTTGGCTCGTATTGATGCCGAGCTGACAAAACATAATAAGTTAACGAGTTGGGTCAGTTAATATTCTTTAACACGATAATAACCGTTAGAACCCGTTAGCAATATGCATAATTGTATAATATTATACATATACATGATATATATATATATATAGTATCTATGTATATAATATGTGTAGTGCATGTTACACAAATATATTTGTTAATTCAATGTGAGTTAACAATAAATAGATCTAGTATTACATAGATAAATAATTTTTATTATATTATACATAACGAGTAATAATGGATCATGTCGAAAAATTCATTAAGATATAATAAATCGAGTTTGATATGATTTTGTCACCCAATAAAAAAATCACTCGTTTCGACTTGAACCAATAACAACTGAAATATGATAAAAATAAACACAAACACGGCATGAATCGACCCATTATCATGTCTAATTCAAACTTTTGATATTACCAAAAGATTTGCTCCAACAGAGATGTGCCCGGCCAATAGCAAACAAACTATTGGACCACCTCTTGTTTTTTTTTTGTTTTTTTGGTTAAAAGGACCACCTCTTGTGGTTGAGTTCAATTTTCTTTTAAAGATATATTCAAATTATCAAATCTCGCTACGCCATACAAATTTTGTTCTCTATTATTAATTTAGTTGAAATAGTGTGTTAAGAAGTGTGAAAATCATATTGGATACCAAATTTAGACCAAGATAATCAAATACCTTTGATTTTGGTACATGACTTTGTGCGCCGCGTGAGATGACAAAAGTTGACATATGACAAGATCTTCTCTCGTTTTGTCGTTTTTGTCTAATTTGTTACTGAGAAAGACGTAAAATATATCTCTTGCATATTTTTTAAATATATTAAATATTATTTTCAGTGTATTGAATATCTTGTTCTACGTCCTCGAGTATTTCATCCCTTATCTTTCATATATTTATATTTGTGGAGCAAAAAGTGATTTATTTATAAATATTTAAATGAAAATATAACTCGGTGAAATATTACATATTTAATTATATCTGTTCCGAGGAATAAAGGGGACGTAAATAATAGTCATATTCTTTTTGAGGGTTGTATTGATTATTTATGTTTTTTGTCATCGTAAATGTATTATATCTCATTCACTATATTTGAGGGGTTTTTTTTTTTAATAAAAAATTAATAAAATTAAAACTAGTGTTTCCTAAAATAAATTAATAGGAAGCATTAGAATTATATATGTCGGCAACATAGCAAGATGGTATAGGATGAGACGAGACGTGACGTGACTAAAATTGGCGTATGACAATATCTTCTCTCGTTTTCGACTTATTAGTCACTGAGAAAGATGTAAAATATATCATAGTAAAATTATGACAAGCTCCCATTACAAAAATCAATTTAAAATGATAGGGTTGCCTTCAAATTTCGCTCAATTATTAGACTTTTTGGTTGAGTTTTTAAAATTAAGTTTTTAAATTTTTTATTAAAAAGTCAATTTTACTTTATATCTTTCAAAATTCACATGACTTTACTTTTTTTCTCATAAAATTTTTAAAACAAAATTACTTTAAATTCAAAAACTAGAATTAGATAAAATATATATATTTGAAACTTACTTATCGAGATCTATCAAATAAGATCAACTGTCACTAATTTTTAAATTTTTTTATGAGTTTTCTTTTGAATTGGTTGAAAAAAATTCCAACAAAAATTAAATTCACGTTTCAACCTACTTTCATACTTCCCAAAAATTTATCTAAAAAATATGTTTTAAAATCTCAACAAAAGAAGTCCTTAGTTACTTGAAAAGATGTGAAATACATTGATAGATAATATATATATATATATATAATATATGTATATATATTTTAAATAAAAGATGTTTAAATCTTTCTCTTAACTTTATAAATAAAGAAAAACTATTTCTTCTATTTCCATGAGTCAAACTCTTGACCTCAAAATAATGATGAAAGTTAAAATTTCAATTGTCTTTATAGTAATTTCATCATATGTCGCAAATTTAATATTCATCTCATAATGTATATTGCAATTTTTGTAGAGGCTGTTATTTATACTCCTCATATTTACCACAAACATTTCTCTTGTCACAAACATCTCCTTTAAGGTTAATTTTTAATCACTAACACACAATTCCTAATTAAAAGTTAATACATTCATTAAAATCAACTCTAATTAGAATTGAAAAAAATATTTAAGAAGAAGAAAAACACACCAACCAAAACCGGGCTCCTCTCTCTCTCACGTCTTTTATTTTTGCCTTCATCGGACCTCTCCCCTCGCTATACATCCATCGACCTTGGCCCCTGCACCAGCTCAGGCTCCGGCTCAGTCCTCAACGTGGAATTGTAAAAGTAAGTGTTTCCTTTCATTTCTCCCTCATTAAATGGTAAAGATTTGGCTATGTATAGGAATCCTATTCTTGTTTGGTTTTATATTGTCCAATTTCTAATTGGCTTTGTGTTGTCCAATTCTTAGTTGAATTTGTATTTATTCAATTTATAGTTGGTTTTAGCTTTGTGCAATCCTAAACCCATAGGATCAGTGGCGGATGGAAGAAGGACTAAAAATAAATAAATTATATAGCACAAAATAGAGTAGTAGCACGCCAGGAGCCCTAAAAGGCTAAAACAGAGCAGCAGCAACTCCTCCGCCTCTTTCTTTCCTTTGGAACATCGACCCTTTAGAAAAAAAAAACTTTGATCTCTACTCTCAACTCCTTTGCCTCAATCTCTCAACTCCTCCGCGCTCTGCCAATCTGCCTCCCTCCTTAATCTCTCATCTCATTCTTTCAGCTCCTCCGCCTCTCTCATCTCGATTTCTCGAAGACTCACTCACTCACACCCTGTTTACCCACAAGTAACTAAGCGACAAGCGGTACATGCAAAATTTTTGGTAACCCTTTTATTATTTTATTTCTTGTTTGTTTATTTATTTTGTTATGTTTTGGTTGCAATATTTTATTATTTCTTGTTTATTTATTAATTTCAGAAATATATTGGTATATTTTTTTTGTTGAATTGTGATGGAATTTTTGTTTATTGAATTTTAAAAATATATTGGTGTAATTTCAGAAATATATTAGTAACCCTCTTACTGTTTATTAGTTGGATTAACTGAAAATTATCCAAAGAACTGTGATGGAATTATTGTTCTTGACAACAAGTAATGTTGTTTGTTTAGGGTGCGTTTTCATAAAAAAGTTGAAAAATGATTGACCTTTGTGATATGAATCATAGACTCTTTCTATCTTTTTAGCATTATTTTCTTTGTAAAATTTTTTTGAAAAAATTACACTAAGCCCCCTTGGACCTGTAATCCTCGATCCGCCACTGTATAGGATTATACCACATAAATTGAACCATTGTCATAAGTTTTATTTAATGAGTTGTATTATATTGTTCACTAGCTAAATTAAATAGTATATTTGAGAGATAATATTGAGAGCTTTAATTAGTAGCTAGAGTTTGCTTTGCGCGTTGTACTCAGAATTGGTTTTATCAATAATAGTTATCACCCAGTGAATTAGTGGCGGTTTTGCAGATACCACCTAATTGCTTGCGTGCTTAGTTGGTTGGTTGGTTGTTTTCTTTTTTAATCTCTTATTTTTTGTATTATTTTAATATTAGTGGTGTTTGTTTCTTTAATTATTGTACGTCTAATTGTCCAGTCGATCCGCTTATGCCAAAGCTTATTCTAGCAGTTTTTTAGCATAACAGATGGAACTATGGCGTTCTCTATTATGAACAAATCTCCCAAATGTCAACTACAACATATTATGAGAATATTCTGAAAATATTCTAACATATATTATTTACATTTTTGAATACCTCGCAAGTGAAAATATAGTTTTAGTCGATTTTGTTGTATATTACAATACCAAATCCAAAATTTGTTAATAGATTTTATTTATACTACCAAAGTTATTTGACTATGTGTATCATATTACTGTATTAAAATTACTTTTGTATATGTTATCAATATTCCTTCCTTTTTCTTTTTCTTTTTCGTCTTTTTAATTATAGCATCCATCTTTTAATTCTTATGTCTATTTTGTGGCACAAAGGACGGATAATGGATTAAACTTACGTATTTATTTATATTGTGATTATATCTATGTCAATTAAATTTTTATTAAATGTCATTCCTATGAAGTATTGATGTTATTCTTTTTTTGCACTGATACTCTCTTTTATCCTTTGATATTTAATTTAGTCATTGGGCTTGTTAATACTTTTCATTAGGCATAGTTTACACTTTTATAATTACTAAATAATAATAAATAATTAGCCCATTACACAAGTAGTTTACTTGTCAACTACCATACATCTTATTTCACAAATAGTGAAGAAACAATGACTTCCAAAATATTGAGAAACAGAAAGAAAAAAAAAAAAAAAAAAAGGAAGAAAATTTACGAATGATGCACCTAAAATATTGAGAAGTCTTTCTCAAATTTTTATCTCTATACTTTAGAACAAAATTTTATGAATCACGTTGAAAACTTCATTATGCAAGGATCATAATTTCTAATCGTGATTAATTAATTAAGTTATCAACATTATTAAATAAGGGATTAATTATAGTTAAGAATATTTTGAAGAATGATTTTATAACCTGTTATTAATATTTAGGTGGAAAAGAATAACAAAAAAAACCTCACCTAGAATCTATGTTACCTTCTTTGATGAAGCTCATGAATGAATTCTTTAAAAAAAAAAAGAAAAAAGAAACTTGTATGAATTCTAGTTGAATAAATCTTGATTTTTCTAAATAGAATTGTTCCTAATAAATTAAGGTTTTGTTTTATAATTAGGCACCAAATTCTAAACTAATTCATAATTAAAACACCAAACATAACAAGATTTTGAGTTTGAAAATTTTGATTTTTAGCCTATTGTTTTGAGTAGAACAGTAAATATATTTTCCCAAAAAAAAAAATAGAGTAGTATTATGATTATTTTACGCAAAAAAAAATGCATAGAGTAGTAGTACGATGGGGAACTAAAGTAGGGATAGGATTTTTACCCAATAATAAATAGATTTTACACATAAAAATAATATAGCAGTAGTATGATTATTTTACACATAAAAAATAGAGTAGTAGTAGGATTTTGAGTAAAATAAATATTCTTAATTAGTAGAATAATTTTGAGTAAAATAAATATTAAAAACATAAAAAATAGAGTGCAAATTATTTTTTATTCATAACCAATTGATAATCGGTGGTGTTATTTGAACCCCCCAAATGTGTCACAAACACCACCTTCAAAATTTAATTAAAAACATATTTTAACACCTCCTTATTTATCACAAACACCCCCTCCATTGTCTGATGTTAGGTGGGTGCTTAGCAATACACTCTCCTCATGTGAACTGAGTTTATATAAGTGCATCCATCTCTCATTTTGCAGGTCTTATTTGAAAAACACTCTAGTAATCAATTGCTTGATGTTAGGTGAGCTATTACAAACAAACTATCACTGAGTGGGGCGAGTGTGTGTGATTGCATTCACCTCTCATTAGGCAAGTTTTAGGAGGGTGTTAGTGATTAAAAATTTACTTTAAGGGGGTGTTTCATGTTTGTGACAAATATAAAGGAGTGTAAATAACATTGCCCTTGATATAAGTGTAAAACACTTTAAATATAAATCTCCCATTAGGGGTGTGCATCAGTTAGAAACCAATATATTTATTACAATTCACCAACCAATTCAATCCAATTTGGTTTTATATTTTAGAATCAAATCCAATCTGATTTGGTCTCAAAATCCAATTTAATTACTTAAATTTCAATAACATCAAAAACAAACTTCACCAACAATACAAATGCCAAAATAATATAATAAAACGTTTCTTTCAATACTTAAATAAAAATTTAAATTAATTCATGACATAATAAAGTCTAATTCATAAAACACTAAAATAAGGTTATTGTATCTCTAATAAAAACTAAACAAATAACAACCAAAAAGAGTGGGAATTAAGTAGGCTGCAACACAGTGGACCATTAACATTCTGCAAAAAATTGAAAAAAATAAACCTCCAATTCTTCCCCCACAAGCCACAAAGCAAAACAATAAAAAAACAAATGAATAATCATACTTTTTTCAATGAAAGTTTTTTTTTTTAAAGAATAAGCTACTAACTAATCAATCATTTGCAACCTCTTTAATCAATTTGTGAAACTGTGGAATTACCAGATCCTAAAATATTTATAAAACATAAAAAATAAAAAATATTGTAATTGAGTTAAAAAGGAAAGAAAAAAATAACATAAAATAAAAAAAATACTATGAATAGCTTAGCAAAGAGAAACATTATAAACCATAATTTTACCTTGCTCAATCTCTTCAATTTCATCCATGAATTCACAAAGATCGATTATAGACGAAGAGCGTAACTAATTTTGTGCACAAACGAGTGCTTATACTGTATTCGGAGATAATGAACTCAAGAATGGATTTAGGATGCGATCGCCGGTACTAAATGCAGATTATGAGGTTACTGTTGAGACAGGAATTACTAAGACATCATGAGCTATTAACGATAAAATCTTACATTTGGACGAGTTAATCTTCCACCACATTAAAATATCAAAATTTGGATCAGTGTGGTCTTCACATGACTCCATCGATCGAGTAACAATCAGCTTCAGTTTCACAATCTTTGTCACGAGTCTCCTTCAACAACCTCATAAAACCAAACGTGAGTAATGCATCGGAATCAACTTTAGAATTGTCAACTTCAATTTCATTTTCAGTTTAAGAAGCACTTTGAGTTTGGCTTTGCCCTGATGAAGTAGAAGCAAGTCTTGTATAGTTATTATACAATACAAATCATTTAATTTTTGTCTCACATCCCTTATTAACTTAGTAACTATATCATCACCAAACAAAACACTAAAACAATATCCTAAAAATCGCTCTTTTTGCCGTGGATAAAGGAAAACAGAAACAAACAGCATTGGGTTGATAGTGTGCAAAGAACCTCAATATTTATCATACTTCATCCCCATCTTTGCAGCCATTAATTTTAAGAACAAATCTCTACTATTAGCCCAAGACATTATTTGTGTATGAACCAAGCTCAATTGGCTTAAAAATGAATTGGAAGTAGAGAATAACAAACTAGAAAATTTAAGAGCTGCCTCATAAAATGTTTTCAAATTTTTTATAAAAAATCATCATAAGAAATGGCATCTTTGTCATTATTTATGCAAAACTCACGAATAAACTATGGATCATTGTCTTTTAATCGTTCAAAAGATTTTTAAAACTTCTTAGCTGCCTCAAACATTAAATACGCGGAGTTCAATCTTATGGGAATATCTAAGCAAACAAGCTTCTTACAAGAATTTTTTTCTTGCTCTGCACAAGCTAGCCTTGAACTTGTTCATTCTTGCTGAGGACGCCCTTACATATCGCACAATATTACGGATTTTAATGATGGAGACAAGATAATCCTTTAGCCCCTTAACAACTATGAGATTTAGAATATGTGCACAACATCTCATGTGCATGAACTCAACCCCTAACATTGCCCCACCCCAATTGTTGACTTTCTTTGACAAGTATGCAACAACTCCATCATTGGAGCTTGCGTTATCATCTTTCACAATGAACACTTTTTCTATCCCACAATCCAATAGGCATTTCTCCAGTGTCTTACCAAATGTGTCACTTTTGTGTTAGAACTTGACATAAATTAAGATTTTTTTTATGCAATTTCCACTTACTATCTATATAGTGGGCGGTGAAACACATGTAATTAAGATTTTATAAAGAAGTCCATGTGTTTGTATTGAGGCATACTCTCTGGCCCGTTTTAGGTAGTGTTTCATTCAACATCTTTTTCTTTTTTAGAAAATTTTAAGCAATTTTTAGCAATAGTGGGGCGACTAGGTAGTGAAAATCTAGTTTCAAACACACTACAAAGGAGTTTAAATCCTTCATTCTCAACAATTGTAAATGGCAATTTGCAGTTGCACCAATTGGATCAATTGAAGATGGTTGCAGCATAGCTTCATTTATGTTTGTAGTTTAAAGAGTCGTCATCTATCATAATAAATAAATAAGTGAACATAAAAATTAAGCACAATATCTTTACAATTTTTTTAGTTACATAAAATCCAAAAAATTGGGAAAAAAGGATAATACCACCGAGCAAGATTATATATTTATATTGAACAATACTATTAGTTATTTGATAGTAAACAAATAAAGAAGATATTAATTAGTGATATTTTTTTTTGTCTCTTACTCTGCACTATTACCAAATTCTAATTCATAAAAGAGTAAAAACTATATATTATCTAATAGCCTAAACTTAAAAGACAAAAGCCAAGAATTTTGTAAACAAAAGAAAAATAAAATAAAATAAAATAAGTAATGAGTGCATTAGAGGCTTAGATCAATAGCACAGTGAGTATTGAGCAAGGAACCTGTGGGCCTTGGAGGTTTGTCGTTTACTCATCTTCTTGTTTTCCTTATTTGAAGTTTCAACATGGAGAGCACTAGAGGCAGCATAATGAATAATGAGAAATAAACTAGGGTTTATTTATTGGGTCCTTTTATATGTGTAGCAATACTAAGGTGTAGTGCGATCTATATTAATAACTTAATGTATAATTATAACTAATTATATAGGGACATGTGTCATCTTTAATTGAAATTGGATTGGATTGGTTTGCCATTGGTTTCGCCAAGGTGATAACCAAACCGATTCAATGTTTGGTCGGTTTTCTACAATGCAAACCAATCCAATCCACTAGCTTCATCGAATCCAATTTGAATTGGATTAGATCCAATTAGATCAGTCGGTTTAGGCGAATTGGGTTGGATTCTGTACACCTCTATCACCCACCAACATTTACACTTCTATAATTATAATAATATTAGTATAGATATAAATTCTTATTATCCATATTTTTATTGGTAAATTATTCTAAACCCCATCGTGATTTTTTTGGTTTGCGGGTCGCATCCATCAAGTATTTTACTCGACATTTTGCCCCCTTCATCTATTATATTTTGGCACTTAACACTATTCCGTTAGTGGTCAGTTAAAAACTTAAGACTAAATGACACTAATACAAACTAAAAGAATATATTAATTTATACACTAAATGACACTAATACAAACTAAAAGAATATATTAATTTATACACTAAATGACACTAATACAAACTAAAAGAATATATTAATTTATACACTAAATGACACTAATATATACATACAAACTATAAGGTGCAAAGTGTCGAAAAAAAATATTTAGGATGCAAATTGATACATTTTTTTAGTTTGCAGTGCATTAATGTGATTTAGTCAAAACTTAAAATACAAACAAAAATAAGGCTTGTGCATCGTACATGATAGGAGAACTAAGTACATGGCCAAATTACCCTTGACTATTCTAAATTAGAATGTATTATTTTAATTCCAACCTTATTACAAATAATTACAATTATAGAAAATCTTAATTCCATTACCAAACACCATCAAACTAAAAAAGGCCCAATTCTTACTGTTACCAAACAATTTAAAATTTAGTTCCTCTTCTTGTCTTCATTATTCATCTACCGTCATGGTTCAGCCGACACCAGGATAAGGGATTTCTCATTTACTGTCATGATTGAGTCGCAGTTGATCTGCCACCTCCACCTATGGCCATTGAATGCTACCATTATTCTTTGCTCTCTTTCTCTCACCTTCACCTTCAATCACCATTTAAGACATAAAATTATTTACCTTCAGATTTGTTTGAGTTTTTAGCTTCAGATTTGTTATGGTTTGAGATTTTTTTAATGGAGAACTATGCTTAAAAATTGTGGTTTTAATTTCAATTTTTATTCTAATCTTTTGGGTATGTATGCTTATAGTGTGTGTATTATCAAATATGATTTTATTTCTTGTTGGTGACTGAGTGAAGAAGGGTGTCCATGTGGGAACAAGGATTATGGGATGGGGTTTGGGATTTGAGTTTGTGGTCAGAAGGAACACAAAGAAAGGTTGGTGGAGGGAATAGGAAGAGAGAGATGGGAGAAATTTTATATATTATTGATTAATTATTACACAAGGGAGAATTTTATTTATAAAATGAAGAAAAAAGAAATAATTAATTTAACCTAATCTATGTAATTCAATAAGGAAATAAATTAATATATTCCAGCTAGGGATGGCAACGGGGCGGGCCAGGGCCGGGTAGGTATTACCCATCCCCGGAACCGCGGACCAACCCCAGCCCCAGAACCATGTAAATCAGTTCGGGTAGTGCCTGGAACCGACAGTTTTGGGTCTGGGTACACCACGGGTACCCACGAAAATTATTATTTTTTTTTTTTGAAAAAAGGCCACTGTATTTACACAAACATTTAACAGTTTCCATCATACGTAATGTTATTGATATCAAGAAAGGGAGCATTCAGAATGAGTATGAGGTTTTTATTCATCAATAATCATAAGACATTATCTTACATCATCATTATGCCAACTTTCTATAACTTTATTTTATTTTACTCTTAATATATAAAGATTCAAACAAAAATTACAATTTTTAGGAGGAAACTGTAAGATTTAAAATAAGAAAAAACAGACCTTGATTGATCTTGTCATAATCACGAAAATATATAAATTTTGAGATAAAAGGGGAATGCAAAAATTTCTCTCAGACAAATGCCTTGATTGTCCACATGATTTATAAAAGAATGGATTATCATCAGACCCGTCATCTTGATTAATCATCACCGAGAAATCAACCCCAATTCATTCCTTCTAATTTATTATTGAAAGAGGGTAACATAAATAAAAAGAAATCATTTCGTGACATGGATATATATATATATATATATATATAGAGAAAGAGTGAGAGGGAGAGAGAGTTACTTGATGAAAGCTTGAGGGAAATGAGATCGAATTGCTGGAGCCGGACTGCCGGAAGATGAAGAGAGGGAGACGGCTGTGCTGTGCGGAGAGTCGGAGATATACACAGCGGAGAGTCGGAGACGGAGAGTGGGTGTTTGGGTGAGTTACGTATGTGGGTATGTCTGTGCTGTGTGCGGCTGTGGAATGTAGATTAGGAAAGTAAAATGTAAAGAAGAAACCCTAGGCTAATAAAAAGTTATGTTTATTGTTTAATAGTTTATATATATGTATATATAAAAAATTATATATATATATATTTCGGGGCGGGTCTTTGGGTATGGGTATTTAGATACCTGGAACAGGAACCGGACCCGCTTATTTTATTCTCTCCCCGCCCCAGAACCGGACTCGGACCCGAAAGTTGCTACCCGAAATGGACCCGTTAAGGTAAAAACCCGCGGGTACCCAAACCCGCGGTTATTTTTGCCATCCCTAATTCCAGGAGCAGTGGAACTCTGCGGCGTGACGTTGAGAGGGTGTTGACCGCAGCCATAGGTAGAGTAAATTAATGGGTTTATTGGGGTTTATGTTTTGAGTCATGGATGGCTAATTGGTCAAAAAGCTTTGACTGTCCAGGGTTATTGTGGTCTATTCAAACATTTTGTTAACACCGTAACTCAATTTTTTGGGCCAATACTTCAGGGGGTTTTTATGTTGGTTTTTTTTGTAAACAACAATTTTGGCCACTAAACTATTGCTCAATTTCATTTTGCCCACTAATTTTTTTTTGTTTCATTTCACCCACTAAACTTTTAAATTATTTCATTCCAGCCACTCCGTCCACTTCCGTCCATAAATGTTCCGTTAGGGGGTATTTTAGTCATTTCACCCGCAAATAAGACAAAAGCACATATCCCCCCTTCTTTCATTCTTCTTATAAGACAAGAGCTCACTTTATACATTATTTTCTCTTAATCACTGTGAGAATCCGCAAATGCGACCCCCGGGTTCTTCTTCCCGTTGGTGGGCGTCTGAAACATCGGAAAGGATTCCGTTGTTCCATTTGCTTCTATGTGTTGATAATTCATATCGGGAGTCCCTCTATCCTATTTCTAGATGCAAGAGGGTTCGTTTAGAGTCGCCAGTACGTTTTACGAGAAAACGGACAAAATGATTGTGCAAGAGGGAAGGCTACAGATAAGTCTTTCTTTACACGTTTGTCTACGAAACCAGGATTCTATAGGGTTCGGGAACTATATTACGGTTTGGGAAGGTATTAAGCACCCATTCCGCCCTTTCGGTCTCTAGTGGTCTTATATGTTTATTCTATGTTGAAAAACTTGGATGCTTTTACTAATATTTTACTGCTTTCTGGAAATAACTAATGAAAACCTGCTTTTCGAGCGCGTTAGGAATCTACCACAACTATGTCGCCACTTCGCTTACTAGGACGGGGATCTACCACAACTAGTTACCTTCCCGGTGATAATAATAAGAATAAGAGAGAAAATATAATACAACAGAGAAGACCTCTGACGGATATCAGCTTTCCTCTTAGAGATATTTCCGGCGGTCTGACTCTAGAAGGTGGCACTCCGGGTGCCAAGATTATATCCGAGACTCTTGCGGAGATAAATGTTATCACATATGCTTCCGGAGAAAGCTTAAAGATTAGAAAATATGAGAGAGAATGAGGCGTTTTGGTGTAGAAACCGTGGCGAGAAGTTGCCGTCTAGAACGCTTGGGGTGTTGGCCTATTTATACTGCTCGAAGAAGATTGCCGTGCGACATTTTCCAATTTTATCTGTTTGTCGCGCGACGTACCTGTTTGTCGCGCGACATATATGTTTCACTATACTTGTTTGTCGCGCGACAAACGGCTGAAGTAATGGGTTCTGACACTGTGATATGTCAGAAAGTGGATGGTCGGGTGCAGAGGGGTTTGTTGCGCGACATAAGAGTGATTGTCGTGCGACATACCAGTATGTCGTGCGACAATCCCACTTAAAAACAGGTTTGTTGGCCAACAAACCATTTCGGGGTAGTTTCGGGTGCTCGGATGGGTCCCGGACTCCAAAAACAGTAGTTCTTGAAGGTCGTTAGGGTTCTTGCAGGGGTCACGGATCAGGATGTCTACAATCACATAGATAAAAAAATCCTTAATATAAACTCAAGCTAAGCCATCCCAAATCTTTTTCTCTCAACGAGTATTCTTGGTGGATCGTAAAGCATCAAATAGCAATGCATGATCGTAAGTATATATATTTTCTGCTTAGTATTGTTACTGGTCATTATTTTTGTATTTATAATGTTGTTATTTTATATTTTTCCCTCTCATTCAAAGTGTGTATTATCAATGATTATCGTACGTAATTGTGTATTTTTCTTTCATTTTTCTTTTTCTCTCAATCTTTACAAATGCAACTTTTAGTATAAATCTTTATCATATGGGTGAAATTAGGGATTACAAATCAGAAAATATATATTGTGGTGGATAAGTTGATTACAGTGAGGATTGAGATCCTGATATAATTTTTATTATCGATATTAAAGATATGGCTAAATCTATGGATTGTGTTAATGTGGGAAGATTGTACTTTAGGGTCTCTTCTCTGAATTTGAAAAGTGGTTTGAGGGTACTTGTAAGTGACAAAGATGTGCTGTCAATGACAAAGTGGGTTCCTACTTATAATGTTATTAATGTATATGTTGAAAATGTGAATGATGTCAATGTAGAAGAAAATGTATAGGGATAAAGCAATTAGAGTAAGGGGGAATTATAATGATAATGAAGATGAAGAAGACAATTAGAGTAATGAAGGGAGTTCTGATGATGAAGAATTTGAGGTTATGTCTACTGAAGATGAACATAAATGTGTGGGCAGTGGTGTTGAAGAACAGAGCAATAGGGGTGGGGTTGTTGAAGAACATAACAAGAATGCTGAAGAACATAACAAGCATGTTGAAAAACAAAACAAGCATGTTGAAAAACAAAACAAGCATGTTGATGATGACACGGAGGACTTAGAGTATGCCTCTTCTGTTGACTTGATGAGCTTGAATTCAAGTGATGAAGAAGAATTTAATCAATCTAAGCGACGGTGTGCATCATTCATTCCTGAAAGGGACATGGAACATCTTATTTTTGAATTAGGCATGTGTTTGGTTACACCTGATGATTTTAGGAAGGCAGTGAAATAATATTCTATATTAAATAGGAAATTAATTCATCTATATATACAAATGAGAAGTGAAGGGTTAAGGCTAATTGTAAGAAGCCATGTGGATGGTTTGTTTATGCTTCAAAGGTTCATGGAGAGGAAAACATGTTACAGATTAAGACATTTAATGACAAGCACTCAAATTGCAGGCTTGCCTATGAAAACAACAATATTAGTTCAACATGGTTGGTAAACATATATGTGGATAGTCTAAGAATGAATCCAGGTTGGCATCTAGATGCCTTTAGAGAGTAAGTTAAAAGAGACCACTAAGTGGCAATGTCAAAGTCCAAAGTGTTTAAGGCTAAAAAAAAGACACAACATATGATAGAAGGAGGTTTCAAAGAACAATTTGCTCAATTTTAGAATTATTGTGAAGAAATTAAGAAGGTGATGCCTAATTCCACAGTTTTTCTCCATAAAGACCAAGACTATCCTGATGAAGATAGATTCAAGAGATTTTACTGTTGTTTAGACCCACTAAAAAGGGTTTCTATGAAGGGTACATGCTATTTATTAGATTAGATGGTTGTTTTCTTAAAGGCCCGTATTGTGGTCAACTATTTGCAACTGTAGGGGTTGATGCCAATAATGGCATGTATCCATTAGCATGAGCAGTGGTGGAGAAGGAGAGTAAGAGCACACACATGGGTTGTTGAGAGTGTCTCTCCTAGAAATTGGTCAAGATCACACTTTTATACTCATTCAAAGTGTGATTTGTTAATTAACAACCACTGCGAGATATTTAATTCATTCATACTTGAAGCTAGGGACAAACCAATTATTTCATTGATGGAAAAAATTATAAATTTGACGATGGTTAGGATAAAAAAGAATAGGGATAAGATGAAGAAGCACCCTAGTGTTATTTGCCCTAGAATATAATAGAAAGTGAAGCAAGCTGTGAAAGATTCAAACAATTTCATTTATGAATGGTCTGGTGGGGAAGAGTACCAAATTTCAGGTCCACATGTGCAGTATACTGTGAACTTGGAGCAGAAAAGTTGTTCATGTAGGAAATAGGAACTCTCTGGTATTTTTTGTTTGCATGCAGCTTCAGCTATTTTTTTTATGTAAATGAAGTTGAGAATTATGTTCATGAATGCTATAGCACAACGACCTACCTAAAAACATATGAACATATCATAAGACCTCTCAATGGTGTTGATATGTGGCCACAGTCAACACTAAAACCTCTTCAGCCACCATATGTTGAAACTCAGCCAGGGAGAAAGAAAAAAAGTAGAAACAAGTCATAAGATGAAAACAAAAAAAAATAGGTAAACTTGGGAAACAAAGGGTTGAGATGCATTGTAGTAAATGTGGCCAAGCTGGTCATAACCAAAGGAAGTGTACTAGAATTAGAATAGCTACTATACTAGTTGGTATGGGAAGAGGTGGAGCTGGTGGTGGAGCTATTAGTAAGGCAAGGGGCACAAACATAAGCAATACTACTACTACTACAATATAATTAGAACCATTTACAGTTGTTACTGGTAGGGGCAAAGCAACCAGAGGAGCAGGGACAAGTTCTAGAGCATTTGGTCCATATATACCTAGAAGTCAAAACAGCCAATCCAATCCAACAAATGCATCACAAGGCCAATCAAGTCAAAGGAGTTCAGTGACCAATCCTAACTTATTTGAAATGCAAGATAAGGATATTTTTTTATGCAATTTATTAACAGATTTATAGTTATTTTTTGTGGGTTACTAGTTTTTATAAAACCTGGGTATATGTGGTTTTTTTGTGGATTATATAGCTACATCTATTGTTTTTTTTTTTTGTAGTTTTCAAAGGTGTTTTTTGTGGATTATATGTCTAATTAATCGTGTTTTTTGTGGTCAACTATGTGGTCTGATATATGTAATGAATATCATTATTATTATGAAATGAAATGGATTATTATTATGGAATTACAGCCCCAATGTGCATAAACAAGTTTTTATTGCTTTTGTGTTTTTTTTTTTGCTTCTTTTTATGCATAATATATGTAATGGATATCATTATATATATGCTAAACCATATCACCAACAAAGTAAATAGTATTACATTACACCTAAATTAAGAAACGTACATAACTTCATTAAAATTAAGACTTTTATTACACCAACAAAGGTTTAATTACATTAAAAGGCTATTATAATTACACATTAAACTTCAGCAAACCATACATTACTATTCAACATCACCACTGTTAAAGAGAAGAACCCAAATAATAATTGCACATATGAAAACATAAATAATCCACTTCTTCTTACTTGCTTTAATCCTTGCATTCTCAGTTTGAAGAACATTAATCTTGTTTAACAATCCAGAGATTATTTCCTTTGCATGATCACACATTGGAGGGTCCAGCCAATAAAAAAATCCACACTAATTCAACAAAACAAGAACAATCATTTAAACTAGGGTTTTAAAAAAAATCCCAGTAAATAAAAAAAATGGCCACATACCCCTCCATTTTGACATGTCCATAATCTCCTTCCAGGGTTTAAATTTTTCCATGATGTTTAAAGTTTTACAAAGGAACCACAAAAAGAAACACACCCACTTTCCATTTTCTAAAAAAATAATACAAATTTTAGTCCACATTGTAAGAAAATTTGCAGTTACTTAATGGAATATATATACACATACCTTAAATTTGGACCTACAATTGCTATATATTTATACCTTTTCTTCTCTTTTCTTCTTAAAATATTTTTCTCCTATTCAGTTGGTGCAAAATGTCCAGAAATGGCACCTGGTGCAGAATATTTAGGCGCCAAATTGGTTGAGAAAAAAGGAAGGAAGGGTTTTGCGGGTGAAATGATGAAAATACCCCCACTAATGGGGCATTTATGGATGGAAGTGGACGGAATGAAATAATTTGAAAGTTTAGTAGGTAAAACGAAACAAAAAAAAAGTTTAGTGGGAAAAATAAAATTGAGCAATAGTTTAGTGGCCAAAATTGTTGTTTACTCTTTTTTTAGGGGGTGATAAATGCATCCCCTTTTGTTGTCACAAACACTCTCTAAACCTTACACTCCCCACTTTAAAATTTTTTTATCATAAACACTCCCCCTCTAGATTAAGAACCATAATTAAAGTAATACTCTACTGTCATTGGGAAAGTATCTTCATTTTTACTCGCTCGACATTGAGTATCTGGAACTTCAGTAATAACTTAAGATACAACCCAATTTTTGAGATATATTCTCCTATCATTGGGAGAATAAATGTAATAATATTCTCCTGACATTAAGAGTATCTTCTTTGTTATTCGCCCGACATTGAGCATCTGAAACTTAAATAGATATGTGGCAATTTTTTAAAATATATATATATATATGCATTTTTCTTTTTCTTTTTTTTCTTTTTTCCTTTTTTTCATTTTAGAATATACATATATATATGTGTGTGTGTGTGTGTATACGTGTGTGTGTGTATATATGCATGTTTTGAATATATGTGTGTGTATACGTGTGTGTATGTATATATGTATGTATGTTTTGAATATATATGTGTGTGTGTGTATACGTGTGTGTATGTATATATGTATGTTTTGAATATATGTGTGTGTGTGTGTGTATATGTATATTTTGAAGAAGAAGAAGAAGAGGAAGAAAGGAGGAGGAAGAAGAAGAATTCATATTCTTTTGTTTTCAAATCTATATATATTTATGTATATATGAATGTTTTGAAGAGGAGGAGGAGGAGAGGGTGGTAAGGGGTGATGATATTGTTTTGTTGTAATTAATGATTAATTAATTAAGTTAATTAGTAGTTAATCTTTGTATAAAAAGTGAAATGAGAGGGTGGTAGGGATAAAATATAGTTTAATATTAATAAAAATTTTAGAGGGTGTTAGTGACAACAAATGGAGGTACATTTATCACCCCCTTTTTTATATATGATGTTATTTGCAAAAGAGTAATAATTAAAGGAGGTTTATTATAATTTACCCTATTTTCATTAACAATATGAATATGATAAAACCGAAGACAACTCATCTTTGAGGTATCTTCTAATTTTTTCTTTCACACCTTAAAATATTATATATATTCATTTCACAAACCCATTTTTAATAAAAGTTGTATTTGGAAAACGCAATATTAAAAGTTGATCTATCTAACGAGAATACACGATAATACATTTCCAATATATTCTTTAAAGAAGATCAACGAAGTGGAGAGGGAAAAATACATATTTAGATAAAGTTTTAGTTTGTGTTGGCGAGACAAGGTTATAGGGGAGGATTTGGCTCCCCTCCATTACTCATTTCATTCAATTTTGTTCAATGGAGTATAGTTCGAGACTTGAACGATTAAATTTTTTCACGAAATTTGGTGGAAATGATATCTATAGTAGGTAAATCACTTTCACAAAATTTCATTAAAAAATTTGAATCATAAGTAGGTGTAATAAAAATTAGATATATATATATATATATATATATATATTTATTTTCGATCGTTAAAATTTTAGACGATCATTTCACCTACTTTTGGTTTGAATTTTTTATGAAATTTTGTGAAGATAATCTCCTCATTATAGAGATAATTTTCATCAAGTTTCGTAAAAAAATTCAGGCATTCAAATTCCGAGTTAGATCACATTAGATAAAATTAGATAGAAGTAGTAATAGATAGGAGGCAAGTCCGATGGAAAAATTAAGGACAAAGTTTTTAGCACGCAGAACTCATGTTTTCCTCATTTAGAAAGAAATAAATTTTATGACTTTTTTCTTAATACCAGTAACTATATACACATTACCGTCTAAAGAATTTTTCATATTCAATTTTTCGCACTGATTACTTGAAGTGCTAAAAAGCCAATTAGAGAATATTTAACCGTGATCTTGACTAATAATGTCATAAAATATTTCTTTGAAGTTGCAATGCAAGTTGTGCAACATCGGTGAAAAAAATAATCATTTACTCTTGTATTATACATCATATTTATGCAATGCAAGTTGTGCAACATTCTTGTTTTATGCAGGTGTAAGTAGAATTCTCCCCTACTTTTTTTAGGTGTTATAAATTAAGAGTCAATTTTCTTATCAAAATATAATTATTGTATCAAATTAAACCCAAGATAAAAAACAAGTATTGTTGCAAACAATTGATTGTGATAAGGTTATTGGCAATAATTGTATCAAAAAAAAAGATTATTGGCAATAATTTCACAGAATTTAATTATATTGGAGTGAATTAAACTCCTAAGTACTTGTTCCCTTCCGATCCTTACGTCAATTTTCCTATCTATATGCTATATATAATGGTACTGACAATAATTTCAATGAATAATTACCATTTCGTATGACGTAATCTAACCTTAAACATGTAGTCCGGTCCTTGATTGGTTCACCTGTACCTTTTTATCAAGCTTTTGGCATGAAACAATTAAGCATAAACTAAAATAGGTACCAATCTATTACATATATAATAGTATTATGAAACAAATTCTTCCATTTAATATATTATTAATATGCATTAAATATAATTATTTTATTAATATTTATTAATTGCATATATTTCACTAACTTATATATAAGAAGAGTGCACGGAATCATACAAGATTTAAATTAATTGTTTACTTTGAAACAATTCAAACATAAAATTAAAATATAAAATTAATACATATATATATATATGTATTACATGTGTTTTTCCAAGAAATTAAAAACATAATTTTAGTTTGCTAAATTTGCACTACATGATACACAAATTATATTACATTTTAATGTATTCCATGTACTATCTTCAACCGCTTCTTTAGATAATATGGTTCTCTTACTAACATTTGTAAGACCTTCTTTTTTTTACATTTTAATATGACCAATCAATATTCTTATTATTTTATTTTTCTATTCATATTTTTACTGTTATTGCATTTTTCGTATTACGAGAAAAGTCGATAATAAAGTTAGCAAATACAAACAAACAAAGATGATAGTAAAATGTGATATAAAATTGTATGCCTTACTATGATTTTTAGAATCCTTGATTATATTGGATATTGGAGTTTCTACATTAGCGATAGTATTAATTATACCAATCTTTTAAATTGCTTGATTATATTGGATATTGGAATTTCTAGATCAGCGGTGATATTTATTATACCAATCTTTGGCCCCACACTTAATTACACGCCAAATTGGTTCTAATGTAATTCATTTATCATTTAATGTGTTATAGGATTATCTCTATGTATGCTAAATCTAGTAAGTAAATAGTATGAAATCTTTTTGTATAAAAAAATCATTGCAAAGAACGTGCGTTTCATTTATTTATTTCTTTTTCGTGTCGTTCGCATTTTTTACCAAGCGTTCACATGGATCAAATTAGACAATTGAAGTAGATTTTTAATTTTTATATTATAAATAAATTTATAAAATATAAATAGTCTTTCCGTGCATTGCACGGGTTAAAATCTAGTTTTCAAATAATAGATATGGCATATGAATTAATGTAACATAAATAATTTCACTGTAACTGAAATTGAAAACAAGTCTCATTTAATATGTCTTCAGTCTTGACACCTGCAGAATTTAAGTTTCCCAATACAGCTATTTAAAACCATTATATTCTTGACTACCTACTCTTTTTCAAGAATAAAAGAAATTAAAATCCTGAGAATTTTAACTGATAATGTGCCAAGGTAATAGCCACTCTTTCAAGATATACATATCCTTATTGTTTTCTTGCTTCAAATATATACAACTAAATAAATATAAATAGGAAACGAGAAAATACGGGACGACCACATTTCTCGTATATATATATATATTACTATTACACTAACTAATGTAGACAACAATATTACAGTACTAAAAAATTTATTTGATATTTATTAATTTATAGAGAGTAAATAGAATTACAGATTTTGAAACAGACTTTTGGCTATTGACGAACCACCTTAATTTTAGTCTTTTAGGAACCCAATTTTCGTCGTCAAATGCATTAAGGACGTAATCGTTCCCATGCATATGGCAACCAATATTTTCGTCGCTGCAAGTTGGTTTGAAAATAGAATAGATCAATTTGTTCCAGTTTGAATACGCATCTTTATTTGCTTCAATTAATAAAGATGAAGTGGGAGTCTAGGCTCCAAGATCAAACTAAGTGAGACCCTTGGGTGTGTAGTAAGACCATAAAATTCCTCCATGCAAATATCCTCAGCCTTCATATCATTAGGCAACTTCCAAACAAACCCATGCAACAAATTGGCCAAAGTTGACCTCACAACCTTAAGCCCAAGCCTATAGCCAGGGCACCTCCTCCTCCCGGACCCAAATGGCAATAACTCAAAACTCTGTCCTTCAACATCGATATCTGCGTTTTTCTCCAAAAATCTCTCTGGCTTGAACTCTTCTGGTTCGTCCCAATATTCTGGGTCCCGCCCTATGGACCACGTGTTGACAAAGACCGTCGTGCCCTTAGGGATATCATAGCCATCAATCTCACAATCTTCTATGGCGAAATGCGGGGCAAGCAAGGTGGCAAGAGGGTGGAGCCTAAGGGTTTCTTTGATGATGGATTCTATGTATGGGAGTTGAGGGAAGTCTTTTTCTTGTACCCATCTTTGGTTTCCTATGACTTTATCAAGCTCTTGCGTGGCCTTTTTTAGGATGTTTGGGTGTTTTAGGAGTTCTAGAATTGCCCATTCTACTGTTGTTGCTGATGTGTCTGTGCCACCAGCTAGCAAGTCCTGTTTAAATTTAACGAAAACAAGAATTGTGAGTGAGAGGGCAAGTAAAGTTTAAGATTAATTAATGGTACACGTACTAATCTATCTCACCAATTTTTTTATAACTCAAATAATGTGTCAGAAATGTAATTAATGATCAATTAATTTGTGAGACATTCATAAATATTGAATACACAAGTGCCATATCATGAGCTAAAATGGTAAATTAAACAAATTAATTGGTGAATATTTTATATAAGTGTACATGCTTACATTTTGTAAAAAGGCAGCTATATTGTCAAATCAATAATCTTTTTGCAAGAGTACTATTTTAAGAAGTTATAATGTATGCTTCTAAGCATAATTGCTTAACAATAGTACCACCCTTTTGAAAAATAAACTTAATTTAGCATGATTAACAAGATAAAAATTTGACAAGTTTCAGTAAATAAAGTTTGTCTTAACTTTATATAATGTAAGGTAGTTGTCTTGTAGAAAAGAGAGAAAAATTAAGAATTAATAGCTAAAAAAAATATTATAAATAATAAATACGTACCTGTATCAATCCTTTAACGCGATCACTAGTGAGCTTAACCTCAAGATTAGGATCATTTGCAAGCTTCAACAACACATCCACCATATCTTCCTTCTCACCTAATTCCCTCCTTTTATTATGATTACCCTTATGACCACTTATCACATAATTATGGAACTTCTCAAACTTCCTAGACAAACCCTTCATTCTCTTCACATACCCTTGCAAGTCAAAAAATCCTAGCCAAGGTATCCAATCCCCTATATTAAACACCCCATTTAGGAAGAACCACTCATCCAACATCTCTTGCAACTCCTCTATCCTCACACTGGTACCAAAATCCTTATTCCCTAACACCATTCTACATATACTCGATAGCGTGTACCGAGTCAACTCTTCTCTGAGTTTAACAGACTCCCTGCCTATGGTGTATAAACGTCGAATGAATGATTTCTTTTCTTCCTCGAGGATGGACTCACAAGTTTCTAGTTTCTTAGGGCTAAATATCTCCGTGAGGTATATTTTGCGCGCTTGGCGCCAGTAGGGTCCATAAGGGGCCCACGTCATGTCGGAGTAGTTGTAGCTGGTGTACTTTCCTGCTGCGGTGGTGGGACGGGAGGCAAATACGAGATCATGGGTCTTGAGGAATTTTTCGGCCATGAGTGGGGAGGAGGCCACCATCACGGGGCGGGACCCGAACCGTAAAAGGAGGAGGGGGCCGTAGGTCTTGGAAAGGGAGTGGAAAGAGAGGTGGGGAATGGGACCGATTTGGTGGAGGTTGCCGATGACTGGCCATGGTTTAGGACCTGGTGGGAGTTTCTTTTCGGGACGGCGTCGGTGGAGGAGCCGTTCTGAGAGGAGGGGTAGGGTAGTGACTAAAAATAAGGTTAGGAATAGGATAATAGGCCATGTTAGGGATTCCATTGATGGTGAGGGAGCTAGAATACAGTTGTGGAAGGGAAGTGCTCGATCAACACTTTGTTATATATTGTTGAGGAGGCTATAGTGTTTGTGATAGTGATGTTTAGATAATAAATTTAATTATAACATTTAGGGGTTATTTCATATATTGATAATTTGGGTTGAATGCATTGAACCTTAATATGTTAGTAAAAGAGGCTTGGCTTTGAATTTAGCTGACAGCAAACTGACCGCCGTGCCACGATCACAAGTAAGAAATAAAAACTTTTGGTGCATTCGGTGGAATAAGATGCTTTTAGAGCCACCGATACTTTTCAAAATATATCAAATTATGAATATTTCTTTTTTTAATATATGAAATTAAAAATCCAAAATATAATGTATGCCTACTAAATCTCAAAATACCAAATAAGTTCTGTTTTCAACCATTGATTTAATTTTTCTTCAAAAAAAAATGCTAAAATCATGCTACACATTCATTTTGAAATAAGAGTATTAATGTAAGGTGCAAACTCAAAATTTCTAATTAAGATATATACATAAATATATATATACACACATTAGGGTATACTTATGCCGGATGGCACAACAAATGAATAAAATCTGATAGAAAGGTAAAAGAGAATGTGTAGGAAGTTAAGAAAAAAAATGTGAAAAATTGAGAGTTTATACTCAATCACAACACATTAGATGATTAAAATTGAACGAAACAACTTGAATTAATATACTTTAGTCGGTCCATTGTAGCTTGTTATTCAGTCCACTGTAAACTTTTTTAAAAAAAAATAACTTAGATTTGGTCCTCGATTTATGAATAGTAAAAGTTCAGCTGAGCCGAACTTTGATCCGTTTATTTTCTAAAAGAATTTTTTTAACCATACTGTTATTTTTTCCTCTTATTAAGAGGGATAATGCATTTTTTTATGACATACTTTTTTTAGCAAACTATGGCATACTTTTTTATTTCGTGTATATATATATTTTTAGTCTTGTACATGGCTTTTCTTTTTCTTTCTTTTTTTAAAAAATAGTACCAAAAATTTATAGGTTAGATGCTAATTAAATCAAACCTAAAAGTTGATAGGTCTATTCTCATACTTCAAAATTGATCATGTCAATCCCGTCTAAAAATTGGATTGACCAGACTATGCACGTCCTTAGATACGACATTTTGAGTATGTACACCATTTGAAATGATCATTAATGTACAAACACATGAAATATGCTTTTAAATGTAATATATGATAGTTTTTTTTTTAATGTACATAATTTTAGAATCATAATGGATTTTGTTTTATTATTAATCTTGATTTTTTTATTAAAATCCAATTTTTGGATTTAAAGGTATGGCATATTAAAATTTTAAAATTAAGGAAATTGATGAGAGAAAAACAAATTTTAAAAAGTAAAGTGTATGGACTATGTGGATGTGGATGTGGTGTTTTTTATTGTACTAGGGTATACTCGTGTCATCCGGCACGGTGAAATAAATGAGATTTGATAACAGAATGAAAAAAAAGTAACGTGTGACAAATTTACCGACAAATATCAATTAGTCTATTTTGAACTCATTGCCTAGTTTAATTTAACGTTTTGAACAACCGAAACATATATTCAATATATCTTAATGCTGGAAAGACTAAAAATAGACGGGATTGAACCAATTTGTGAAAATAATCCAGCCACTTTTGTCAGTATGATTTGAAAATAGTTCAAAAATTGGACTGATGTATCCCGAAAACTCCTAAAAAAGATATAATTAAAGTACATTTTTAAATGTTACTCAATAATTTTTCTTGATTTTTTTTACATAATGCTATAGTCATGATGGATTTTGTTTAATTGATATTGATTATTAGATTTTAAATATTAGATTTTTATTATATTTTTTATTTTTATTTTAAGTTATGGCATTTTTAATGTAGACTAAATTATTTGTGTGTGAGAGTTTTTCTGTGTATATTATTGGTGTGAGTGTTTTAACTTTGATATGATATCTTAATCTGTGTATAAAATTCATCCAAGGATGTACGTAGAATTAGTGCACACTAGAACATGTATATTTCTAACCATTAGATTCTTATACTTTTTGAAAAAAATAAATTAGTCAAAGATGTTGTTTTGTAATATAGATGTGCTTAGAGTGTATGTGTATCTCACTTTTAAAAATAAGAAAAGAATTCTAAACCTCGATTATATGAGCTTTTTAAAAAATGATATATATATATATATATATATAATTTTCTTTTCCTTATAATATATATATATACACACACATATAGACATGAGGTGATGTTTGGTTGATGTTTTGAGTTGAGTTTTTAAAATATGGTATTTGGTAGAATTTTGAAGTATGTTGAAAAGTAGATTTGGTTTTTTTTTTGAGTTTTTTTCAATCAATTAAAAAATTTATAAAAAAATTTCAAAAAATAGTCACAATATATCTTATTTTTTAGATCTCGACGAGTATGTTTTAAATATATATTTTTTATTTATTTTTTATTTTTGAATTTAAAGTTATGGTGTTTTAAAAGTTTTTTTAGAGAGAAAAAATAAAGTGAAATAAATTTTAAAAAGTGTGAAAATAGAGTTTATTTTGAGTTGAATTTTTAAAATTTCGAGGAAAAAAAAAAGCGCAACCAAAGAGAGGATTAACTGATGACAATTCTCTCTTTTGACTAAATTGCACAAGTGGAAGGAAATCTATACTTGAATTTTCTCAATAAGAAGACTTTTTCTCTCAATGAATACTAAGGATTGGTCTAGTCGGGGATATTTTGTAAGAAATAATTTATTTAGCGGGGAATTTTGTATTTAATTTTTCCAAAGTACAAACACCCAAGCCAGTGGGAAGCTCTCCTAACACGAGCAAGAATTTATTCCACTCTTAGGTCTCATTTGGCATACAGATTTTAATACTCAGAAAAAAAAAGTCGTTATTTTTTTTATTTGGTAAGCACAAATTCTGAAAACACTTTTTCGAGAAAGGGGAAAGTAGGGAGTAAAACTATTCATCTCAAAACACATAGACTTAATTTTTCCATGTGATTTTCAAGTATTTATTACAAAAAAATTTATATAATAATACCCTTACCTAAATACTTTTCATACTTTACTAAACATAAGAAAGAAAATTTGACAGAAAATTTAGTTTTCCACATCCATGAAAAAAAATAAGGGAATTGATTTTCCTTCCATGAATTAAATGAGGCCTTAGTGTAGTGTGAAACACTTTGTGGGAAAAAAATATTTGAAAACGACTCTCTCATTGAATAGTAAGAATTTAAGTGATAAGTGTTTAGTCATGGACGAAGCTAAGAGCTAGTTTAGGCGGACCAATTTTTTGACATACCTTTATATATGCGTGATTTTTTTTTATTAGATATTGTTTTAATTTTACATTATGGTCCGTCCTAATATTTTTAATAATTTATCTTAACTGATTTATTTTTATTTAAGATTTTGAAATATAAGTTATGTGACAATCTGTAAATATTTTGCAATCTTAAAATATCACGTAATTTTGCATTATAACCAATAAATGGGCACCAAATAATCATATTTTTATCATTTATATATTTTTAACGCTTCTGCATGAATGATGAATCTCTACCTAAAGCGTCACCATTAGACTGGAGTCTGGTCACCTGAATATATAGGAGTATAAAAAATACTCATAATAATTATCTAATGGAAGAAAATACAGTAATTTATGTAAAAGATAAAAGTATTTTGACAATACTATTAACCTAAATTAAAGGTGAATTTACTTCAATAAGTACTAATTTTCAAATATGGTATTTTATAATATTTTACAAACTTAAATTTAGTAATTTTTGTTACTAATTGTCTGGCTTTTATACTAAATATTAGAGGCAATTAGATATAAGGCCTTATTATAATAATAACACAATAATAAAGGCCAATTATAAATTAGCATTTCAAATTAAGGACATTATATTAAAAAGACATTAATGCCCCTTCCTTTTTTAACTAATAACACAATTAACCTAATATATATATATATATATAACTTCAAACATCTAAAACAAACGATCAAACACAGCTGCAACCAAATCCCAATCAAAAAATACCAAAGCACACAACGATCCATCATTGCAACTACAGACATGAATCAAGAAATCGTTCCAACAATCAATTCCGATTTATTATCCAGGTATTTTTTTCAAAAAAACGCATATATGTTGCTTCCATTCATCATTAAATACACTTGTTCATCGTCAAATACACATTATATTGCTTCCATTGATCATATTTCTTAGTTTTCAATATGTAGCTGTTTGTCGTGCTGCTAAATAGCTTTTACACATATAAAATCGCTTGTTATCGTGTTGAAATCTCCTACTAAATCGCTTTTTACATCTTCTAATAATGTGAACTAACAGATCGTGCTAAATTCATTTAGCACCTTCTGGTATATTGCCAAATGTGATAACATATGGTGCTAAATGTCATTTAGCACTTTCTCCTTTTCGTTGCCAAATGCGATGACAGGGGGTGCTAAATGCATTTAGCACCTTGTCTTTTCTTATCAAATGTGATGACAGGTGGTGCTAAATGGCATTTAGCACCTTCTATTTTCTTTTCAATAGTACTGAATGAGGGTGCTAAATGCATTTAGCACCTTGTGGTTTGTTGTCAAATGTGATAACAAGTAGTGCTAAATAGCATTTAGCACCTTCTATTTTCTTTTCAATATTACTGAATGGGGGTGCTAAATGCCATTTAGCACCTTGTTTGTTGTCAAATGTGATAACAGGTGCTGCTAAATAGCATTTAGCACCTACTGGTTGGTGTCCAGCTGGTGCTAAATGGCATTTAGCACCTTAGCACCTCTGGATTTATAATCAAATGTGATGACAGATACCGCTAAATGCATTTAGCACCTTGTGCTTTGTTGTCAAATGTGATAACTGCAGGTCCTCAATACCACTTAGCACCTACTGGTTGCTGTCCAGCGGGTGCTAAATGCCATTTAGCACCTTAACACCTCTGGTTTTATAATCAAATGTGATGACAGGGGGGCTAAATGCATTTAGCACCTTCTATTTTATTTTCAATAGTGCTGAATGGGGGTGCTAAATGCATTTAGCACCCTCTGCTTTTTGGTGAAATCTACTATAATCCAGTGCTAACTGACTTTTAGAACAATTATATTACTTCTCGCTATGTTTACAATAGGTGCTAAATGATTTTTGCAGAAATATTGACAGAGGAATTTTGGGCAAAGTGCATTACAATGATTCTAGTTTTGGATTCCAAGTGAATCTAGGTTTATCACTTGATGTATTGAAAAGGTCAATCTGCCAAAGGTGGTTTGATATAAATCCATTACATTTGGACCTAGTCATCTCTCGTGATGGAAAGGAGTATGTTCTCGATAGTAATGAATCTATACAATACATTGTTTGCTTTGCAGCTGTTCAAAATGTAGATATCATAGACATAGTTGCAAGGAGAAGTGATGGTCCTAGATCCTTGGTTTTAGACAATAACTCGACTACTAGCTCCTCCAATTGTGGGACTTTAGAGAGCGAGGTTGAATCTCATACTCAGCCACGCCAATCAAATGATTGGAAAAATTGTATTATTGGTGTTGGACAGAGATTCCCAGGTGGTGCATATGAGTTCCGAACAAGTTTAAAAAAATATGCCATCCACAAGGGGTTCAAGTTTGATTATAAGAAAAATTCTAGTGATCGGATTACGGTTGTTTGTAGTAGGCAAAAAGATAAGGGGTGCACGTGGAGAATACATGCTTCTCCAAAGTTCAAGTTTGCTAAGTTCTTCGAAATAAGAAAAATGGTGGGCGAGCATACGTGTGGAATTACTTTCAAGGATTTAAGGAACCCACAAATGACAAGCCAGGTTGTCAAGTCAACTGTTTTAGATTTGATTCGGGACAAACCTCTCACAAAACCATCAGACATTATAGATTACTTTAGACGTGAGTTTGGTGTTACCTTGAGCTACTACTTCGCTTACACCGGTAAGAGCCACGCGATCAAGGAAGTACACGGTGACGATTATGCATCATATCAACAATTAGCATCCTACACTAATAGTATACGAGAATCAAATCCGGGAAGTTACGTAGTCCTCGAAGTTGACGACAACACTAGAAAGTTTGAAAGAGTTTTCATAGCATACGAAGCTTATATATACGGATTCAACTTCTGTCGAGCTTTAATAGCTTTAGATGGTTGCCATCTTAAGGCAAAATATAAAGGTTGCATGCTCTCTGCAACTGCAACTAATGGTGATGGAGGTAAGTTCACCAATTATTTTTCTTTTCATTTTCTGTCTCATTTGCAGCATAATTAGTGCTAAAAAAGTGTGGAGCACCATAGTTGTGTATGAACAATGCTTCCAAAAAAGGTTTAGCACCCCAGTATCTGCAAATTAGCTGGGTGCTAAATGCATTTAGTACCTTCTGGTTTGCAGTAAAGTGTGCTCACAGGGGGTGCTAAATGCATTTAGCACCTTCTGGTTTGCAGTAAAGTGTGCTCACAGGGGGTGCTAAATGCATTTAGCACCTTCTGTAAAACTGTGCTGAAAGAGGATGCTAAATGAATTTAGCACCTTTTAGTACCCTATGTCTGTTGAACACAATGGTTGTGGAAACGTTTAGTACGACTGCTGTTCTTACTCGATTGTATTATTTATAGGTATGTTCCCGTTGGCAATGGCTGTTGTTGACTCAGAAAATGTTGCTAATTGGGAATGGTTCTTAAACCATCTGAAGGTTATTGTCGGAACGTTTAGACAAATAACGTTTATTTCTGACCGACATGTTGGCTTGAAGAATGGAATTCCTAAAGTATTCAATGATTCATTCCATGCTTATTGCCTTTTCCACTTGAAAAAGAACTTCATATCAGCACTTCCCAAAAGTTTTAGGAAAAAGAAATTAGCAGTGCAATTGTTCTCGAGTTGTGCAAATGCTCGTACGGTTGATGAGTATATGGAGCATTATCGAGACCTTGGCATCCTTGCGGGCGAAATAATGAATAAATTCTTAGAAAGTGCACCCGTTGAACGTTGGGTAAATGCATTCTTCCCGGGGAGAAGGTATGGTGTTATGACTTCAAATATGGCTGAAAGCTATAACTCCTGGATTATAAATGAACGTAATCTGCCAATTACAACAATGCTAGACCAAATTCGGGTTAAGGTAATGAAACAAATGTCAGATAGGAGAGAGGCATCCAGGAGTTGGAGAAATGAATTGTGCCCGTCTGTTGAAAACAAGCTGAAAGATAAGGTCACCGAGAGTTCCTCATGGACGGTGACTAAATCTGTCGATACGTTGTATGAAGTTAGAGAGCAAAAGACTTACCGCGTAGATCTTCAAAGATGGCACTGTGGCTGCAATTCCTGGTACATTGATGGTTTCCCGTGTTCACATGCTGTTTTGAGCATACTCGCAGATAATAAAAATATTTACGAGTACATTGATCCGTGCTTCTTAGCAGTAAACTATAAGAGCTCCTACTCGAAACCAATTTATCCAGTCCCAACTTCTGGTCCGAGTGCTAATGTATTGGCAAATGTAACTGAGATATTAGCTCCAGATTGCAACACGCAGCCTGGTCGACCCAAAAAGAATCGATTCGACACAAACACTTCAAGTACGAGGAAGAAACGCAAGTGTGGAAGATGCAACAAGTATGTTTATCACAACAAGAAATCGTGCACCGAGCCAATTGCTTAGAAATAGTGCGGAACGTACATACATAGATATTTGATCTTATACTCATACAGATACCTTACAGAAAAATTATTCATTGCAACTAGTCCTGTTCTAACAATTTTTATTTTCTCTTATAACATGTCCTCAAATTGTTTAAACACCTTTTGATTGATAATGATTATTTTGTGAACATGGTTTAATGTGTTATCTTATATTCACAAATGTTGCTAAAATATCTTTTAGCACCCCTAGAATACTTCTACCTCTGTGTTCATGGATTTTTTTTGTGATGTGTGTTGACAAGGGGTGCTAAATGCATTTAGCACCCCCCGGATTTTTGTAATCTCTGTTGACAAGATGTGCTAAATGCATTTAGCACCACAATAATTTTTGTAATGTGTATTGAGAAGTGGTGCTAAATCCATTTTAACACCTCTTGGATTTTTGTAATGTGTTATCAGATGGGTTGCTAAATGAATTTAGAACTCCCTGGATTTTTTGTGATATGTGTTGACAAGGGCTGCTACATGCCATTTTAAGCAAATCCAGGATTTTTGTATTGTGTGCTCACATGGGATTCAACAAGTTAAACAAGTGATACTCAAAAAAGACTTTTAATGTAAATAAAATCTAACAACAACGCTTACAAAAATTACCACTCATCAAATTCCTTCACATTTTCCACTATATAAGTATATTGACATTCACATCTATGTACAGGATTTTGTAATGTGCATTTAGCACCTCCTGGATTGGGGTGCTAAATGCATTTAGCACCTACTGAATTTTTCTGATGTCTGCTCACAGAGGATTCAACATATTAAACAAGTGGTCCTCTAAAAAGAAATCTCACAACAATCACTAGTCATCAAAATTCTTTCACATTTTTCCATATATACAAATATATCAAATATTCACAGCTATCATTACAAAAATACTTACAAAATAACTATTCATCAAATTCATTTAAATTCGCCTGCATTTTCAACTACAAATGTTACAGCATCATCAATAATAGAATTAAAACTATCATCACAACCACCGCCTTTATCCGCAGATTTATCACCAACTCCCTCCTCGGCAAGTTCTTCGGGAACTCCTTCTACTACAGGTTCCCAGCTATGATCCTTATCAGTCAACAACAAATGAGTAATTTTTGCACGCTTCATCTGCATCAACTTTATATCCATAGCTTTCGGGACTTCTTCACCGCGAAGAAGTCTTTCAATAAATTCACAGACGAATAGTGCACAATCAGGACTGCAAACAACATAAAAACAGAGGAACAAAAAATATATAAGTCCAAGGAGTAAACAATGTTATAGCACAGTTTATCAAAAAAGGATGCTAAATGCACTTAGCACCTTCAGGTATCATTTGTCAAATGTGTGATGAAAGGAATGTGCTAAATGCATTTAGCACCTTCAGGTATTGTTTGTCAAAATATGATGACAGGAAGGTGCTAAATGCAATTAGCACCTTCAGGTATTGCTTGTCAAAATGTGATGAAAGGAAGGTGCTAAATGCAATTAGCACCTTCAGGTATTATTTGTCAAAATGTCATGAAAGGAAGGTGTTAAATGCACTTAGCACCTTCAGGTATTGTTTGTCAAAATGTGATGACAGGAAGGTGCTAAATGCACTTAGCACCTTCAGGTATTTGTTTGTCAAAATGTACACTTTGATACAACATATCTTGAAGGTGCTAAACTGATTTAGCACCAATTGTCCACCAAAAAAACAAAAAAGTGTTTTTTTTTTACACTGGAAAGTACTTACTCTTCTCCTTGCTGCACACACTCTGCCCTAATGACCTTTGTCTCCTTCAGTTTCAAATCACCCCGGTCCTTCAAAGGCTTCATTACTGCTTTCTTCTACACATATCAAATAAAAACCAAAACATTAGAATCATTACTGTGAACACTAAAAGTAATGAAAAAGTTTTCAAAAAAAATACCATCTGTACGGCTTCCTCGTAATAGTGGTCCTCCACTTTCTTTGATTGTTTTCCTCTTCTCCTCGGAAGCATTGTGTTGTAATGAATCCAGCGTAAACTGGGTAGATTGAAAACAAGAAGAGTCCAATGATAACCACCACTGTCGCCAAGAGACCTCCCGTGGTTCATAGGAAACATAAGATATTTAGTTTCCACGGGCATTTTAATTATATCATCCTCAAGACAATCCTTAATAAAGATTGCAATATCATCCCGTATACCTTGCTGCAAATTAAAAAAAAATTATATATTTAGCATCCAACACAACAGAAAAAAATATTCAAAGTTACATAATATAAAAGATAAAAGTATTACCCAAGCAGAAAAAGAAAATATAACACTATCTCTTTGTTCCATATCTTTTGATATGTACTTGACATACCAATCAATGATCTGCATTCATAGAGAGCACAGTTAGTAAAAATACTCTTAGATTTATACAATTATATCACCTTATAAACCATAACTTTAAAATTTATTATAACAATACCTGCCCATCCACAAAATGATTGCACATTAAATCTTGAAGAAGATAGCCCGATATGAATATTGACATATTGTAACTTCTCCAAGCCAAGGTACTGTCCCAGTAAAAGTACAAATAAAAAATTCAGCACAACAGTGCAAATGCTGAAAGGAGGTGCTAAATACAATTAGCACCCCCTGGATTATTGTCAAATGTGATGACATGGGGTGCTAAATGCATTTAGCACCTTCTGGTTTGTTGTCAAATGTGAGGACATGTGGTGCTAAATGCATTTAGAACCTTCTGGTTTGTTGTCAAATGTGAGGACATGGGGTGCTAAATGCATTTAGAACCTTCTGGTATTGTTTGTCAAAATGTGATGACAGGGGGTGCTAAATGCATTTAGCACCTTCTGGGATTGTTTGTCAAATATGATGACAGGGGGTGCTAAATGCATTTAGCACCTTCTGGTTTGTTGTCAAATGTGAGGACATGGGGTGCTAAATGCATTTAGCACCTTCTGGTATTGTTTGTCAAAATGTCATGACAGGGGGTGCTAAATGCATTTAGCACCTTCTGGTTTGTTGTCAAATGTGAGGACATGGGGTGCTAAATGCATTTAGCACCTTCTGGTATTGTTTGTCAAAATGTCATGACAGGGGGTGCTAAATGCATTTAGCACCTTCTGGGATTGTTTGTCAAAATGTGATGACAGGGGGTGCTAAATGCATTTAGCACCTTCTGGGATTGTTTGTCAAAATGTCATGACAGGGGGTGCTAAATGCATTTAGCACCTTCTGGGATTGTTTGTCAAAATGTGAGGACAGGGGGTGCTAAATGCATTTAGCACCTTCTGGTTTGCTGTCAAGTGTGACTACAGCGGGTGCTAAATGCATTTAGCACTAACTTTATTTCTTTTATAACAACTATAAAATAAAATACAATAAAATTAAAAATAATACATACGATTTATTTGCATTCTTGAAAAACGTCTCAACGACCTCCCTTTCATTGTCATCAAGATAAACCAATCTATTTTTCCTTTTAGATAGCGGCAGAAAATTTCCCGCAACTTCATCATCTACAATTGGCAACTCATCAACATTGATGACTTCTTCTGCAATTGCTGCGGGTGCAACTTGTTCAGCTATCTTTCCAAACAGGGAATCATCTTCCTTTGCCGATTCCCGACTCAAGTCAATGTTCAAATCAAAACTTGGGAGGTCACCCTCCTTCTTTTCTTCACCTTTAACATCTGGCCTCTTTTTCATCATCTCTTTCTCAACATCAACACCAACATCTTTTGGAGAATCTTTCTCCACTAACAAGTCCTTCTTTGGTTCACCTCCTTTCTTGTTCTTCCTCCTCTTATTCTTCTTTCCTTCATCCTTTTTTCCTCCCTCATCCTCATCCTCATCCTCATTTTCTTTCTTCCTCTTTAAATAGTAATATTCATAATCACTATCGAACTTAACCTTCCTCGGTTTTGTTTTGAGTCTTATTATGATTGATCTCATCTTTTTTTCTTCACCTTTCTCTTCTTCCCTTATATTTTGTTCTTTCAATGGTGTCTCAAATTGCAAGTCTCCACGTACACCAGAACAAACAAGGTCAACATATGAGTCAGGGTCGTCTTCTTCTGGTTTATCACAAAAAACAAACTCTGGATCAATAAAATCTTTACGTTTGCTCAGTTTGAGCATCATTTCAAGCTCTGCGACCCTCTTTTTCAGATCTTTAATTTCCTTGTCTTTGTCGTCACCTTCCTTCACCACTTCTGCTTCAGGAGTGTGCCACTCTATGAATTTCATGTCCTTAGCTGTCTTATCCGCATAATGCGGACTCAACAACACTTCCTCCTCCGCAGAAATATTCCCTATTTCTTTGGATACCTGGATTATGAAAGAAAAAGAATGTTAAAAAAGATAAAAATTAATCATAAGACCATATAAAAATTTTGTCTTCATTACCTTTGATGCATCCAAATCTGCAAGCTCCGATTCATAAAGTATACGCCTCAAGATGTTTATGTTCCATTGAACAAACCTTGGCGTATCATCACTATGCCCATCATATGGTTGAACACCATTGTAGTGTTCACAAAACCAATACTGCAATTATAGAAAATAATGACTTTAAAAACAAAAAAAAAACTCATAAAAGCCCACAGCATCATGTAACTTGAATGAAACTATAAAAAGATTTAGAAACTTAATTTACAAGTATGACACTGTCTATTAAAAACTATGATGTCAAGTGCTGCAATAATTATAATAAAATATGATTTATCACCATTTTATGCATGAAACGATAAATAAATAACATAGTGAACAAACATCACAAACAAAACAGAGGGTGCTAAATGCATTTAGCACCCGCTGACAGGACATTTGACAAAAAAAAAGAAAAAAGAAGGTGCTAAATGCATTTAGCACCCCATGTGAACAAACTTCACAACAAAACAGGAGGTGCTAAACGCATTTTAGCACCCCCATGTGAACAAACATCACAACAAAACAGAGGGTGCTAAATGCATTTAGCACCCACTGACAGGACATTTGACAAAAAAAAAAAGGTGCTAAATGCATTTAGCACCCCATGTGAACAAACTTCACAACAAAACAGGAGGTGCTAAATGCATTTTAGCACCCCCATGTGAACAAACATCACAACAAAACAGAGGGTGCTAAATGCATTTAGCACCCCCTGCCAGGACATTTGACAAGAAAAAAAAAAGGTGCTAAATGGATGTGAACAAACATCACAACAAAACAGGAGGTGCTAAATGCATTTACCACCCAATGTGAGCACATATCACAACAAACCAGCAGGTGCTAAATGCATTTAGCACCCAATGTGAGCACATATCACAACAAACCAGGAGGTGCTAAATGCATTTAGCACCCCCTTTCAGCATTTCCACTGTTATGCTGAATTTATCATTTGTATTTTATTGGGATAGCACCATTGCTTGGAGAAGTTATAATATGTCATTTTCATGAGGTGCAACTATATCACAAACATTGAATAATTAATCACAAAATTTAATTTATAAAATATAATTAAAAACAAGAAATAGAATTTAAGGAACTTACAAGCAATTGAATAACACACCCGGGAGTCTGGATGGGGTCTTTGTAATTTTTCTTGACCATTTTCATCAAATGATCATGTATAATGGTAGCCCACTGGAAATCAGCTACCTTATCCAAATCTTCAACACAGGGCACAAAACTTAAAGCAAGTGCCCTATTTGAGTTAGCAAAAAAAACAGTTGCTAACAAGTAGAGTATAAGGCACCGTGCAAAATCCTCCTCGGCGTCGTCTTCCAAAACAGTGCTCCGTACAGCCGATAGAACACTGGAAACTTTCAACGACGACTCCCCTTTGAATCGCCTCTGCATGAATTCTGAACCACACACGGATTCAGACGACCGTGGCATAATCTTACTGCCATGCTTTGGCAGTCCAAAAGTAACGGAAACATCATCAGGAGTCAACTTAACTTCCTCCCCAGCAATCAAAAAAGCAGAATGCTTCTCCGAATAGGCAGAAATAATCTTCTTGCCTACTTGACCAATCATTCCGATATGATCTGGAATGATTTTATCATCAAAAATTGCTTTAAACATAGAACCAAATGGCGTCTTCATCATAGCTTCAATATGACCATTTTTAATCTCGCCCCGACCCTTCAAACTAGAAATTTCCTCAACAACTACTGCAAGGTTGCATCTAAACACAGTTGGTCTAGACACTTCTTTAACTACAGATTTTCCAACCCCCCCTGATTTCTTTCCAACTTTCATCACAACTCTACTTTGTTTCTTGTTACTTCTAGATACATTATCCTTCGTTTTCCTCTTTGAAGAAACGCCCTTTTTCTCAGAAACTCTTCCGGAAGTAGTCGTATTCATTGTCCCTTAAACACAATTGATATAAACCTTCATTACCACTGTTATCTAGTGGCATTATAAAAAACAAATATACACATATATCTAGTTAGCAATCTTACAATAATACACATCAATGTCCTAAATCTGTTTTGCTGTCAAATTTGCTCAAATGGGGGTGCTAAATGAATTTAGCACCTCCTGGTTTGATATCAACTTTGCTTTCTCAAATGCAGGGTACTAAATGCATTTAGCACCTCCCTGTTTTCATATCAACTTTGCTGACAGGGGGTGCTAAATCCATTTAGCACCTCATCTGAGTTAAATGACAGGGGGTGCTAAATTCATTTAGCACCCATCCATTCCTTCACATAAAATGCTACAAAAACAAAAATGTTCCACAAAATCTACGTACAAATTTGAAAAGATGAACAAAACTAATAACAAAAAAAATTGGGGTGCTAAATGCATTTAGCACCTCCTCCTTTGCTTTCAACTTTGCTCACAGGGGGTGCTAAATTCATTTAGCACCCATCCATTCCTTCACATAAAATGCTTCAAAAACAAAAATGTTCCACAAAATCTACGTACAAATTTGAAAAGATGAACAAAAAAAATGCATTTAGCACCTCCTGCTTTGCTGTCAACTTTGCTCAAATAGGGGTGCTAAATGCATTTAGCACCTCCTGGTTTCATATCAACTTTTGCTGACAGGGGGTGCTAAATGCATTTAGCACCTCCTGCTTTGATGTCAACTTTGCTCAAATAGGGGTGCTAAATGCATTTAGCACCTTCTGGTTTCATATCAACTTTTGCTGACAGGGGGTGCTAAATGCATTTAGCACCCCACTGTCCATAAAAAAAAATCATTTAACATCAATTGTCCATAACTTCAATCGTAACAAAAATCATTTAAAACCAAAAGCGAACAAAAGATAATCAAATAGAATGCTCACAGACGGTGCTAAATCCATATAGCACCCAACCATTGCTACAGATAAAATGATACACAACTAAAATGTTGAGAAAATTAACACAGAACTCATAAATGTGTTTTCAACTTCAAAATCAACACAAAACCTAAATACAAAATCAACACAAAACTCATAAATCGATTAACAAAACAATAAACAAGTACCTTAGATAAAAAGAGAAGCGACGAAATACAGCAACAATGACGAATAGCAAATGTGCAGAGAAATAGAGAGAGAAAACTTTGATCGTCTATATAGAGAAGAATTTTTGATCGTGGTGGTTGAATAAGAGACGGGGGAGGATCGTGCTGGTATACCGAAGGTTTAGCGGGGGTTTTGGCAGGGGCAATTTTGTCCATTAATATCTTTGATAATCCTTAATATAAAATGATATTATTAAAAGTGTCCTTAATTTATAATTAGATAATGAAATTAGTCCTTTTTATTTTTATTAGATATAAATTTGTCCTTTTAATGATGACATATTATAGAGTGAGGTCTTATGACCCATTTTCTCTAAATATTATCTGAGTTTAATTTTCTAGAAGTAATATAGAAATATAGATGCGTGTATATTTCAATTTAATTTTAGCTATTAGTAAGAAAAAATAATTGAACTCCTCGTTTGGGACGATAATAAATTTTTAGCTTCCTTCAACATGAATTAAATCCTAAATTCGTCCCTGTGTTTAGTCATTCATCATCAATATTGATTAGTGTTTGGGACCTGGTGTGGAAGGAAACGAATGGTGTATTTAAGTGAATCAAAATCTCGCTGTATTATATATATATATATATATATATGTCTCTCTGTGTGTGTTGAATTCTAGAAGCAAGGCTAGGGCTGATATTTCCCTTTAAAGGGCTCGTTTGGTTCGAGTTTTAGGAATGGAATTGGCATTTTAGATGCCAGGAAATCTTTATTCTTAGCATCCTTTATTTGATTCCATTAATGCTCGTTTGGTTGGAGTTTTAGGAATGAACTCGGCAAATTATTTTTTGTAATTTTCTGGATTTTTTTTTTCATTTACTGGGAAAAATATTTTTTTTCATTTTTTGGGGAAAAATAATTTTTCCCATTTTTTGGGAAAAATTTTTTTTTTTCATTTTCTGGAAAAAAATAATTTTTTTCACTTTCTGGGGAAAAAATAAAATTTTTAATTTTCTGGGAAAAAAATAATATTTTTTTTTCTGGGAAATTTGTTTTTTTTTCATTTTCTGGAAAAAATTAATTTTTTTCACTTTCTGGGGAAAAAATAATATTTTTAATTTTCTGGGAATTTTTTTTTTCATTTTCTGGAAAAAAAACAGTTTTTGGAAAAAAAAAATGGATTCCTCAAATTTGGAATCCAAAATTCCTCCCAATTTATAAGGGAATAGATTTTGGCAAAATGGGGTAATTTAGGATTCCTAGGAATCCTAAATTCCTAGCTAAAATTTCAACCAAACAAAATAATCCTCGTGGAATGGAATTTAGGATTCCAGGAATCCTGAAAAACTCTAACCAAACGAGTCCTAAATGCTGTGGATTAATTACAAAATTACAATATTAAAAAAATAAAAAAATTCATGTGGTTCAATGAATGGTGTACGTGGAAGGATTTCCAAAGTTTGAATTTTTCTCAAAAAGAATTCAATGAGAAATAGAACAAGGCACCGTTCATTATTTTCTTTTTGTCTTCATATACAGTCGAGCTTTTGAATATTCTGGATAAATTTCTACTTTGCAGACTTAGTGGCATAGTCAAAAATTGCTGGCCGAAAGGAGGAATTTGTTTCTATTTTATTATAATATTTTTTTATTTTAAAATTAGTTTTATAAATTTAACAGCTATTAAATTAATAATTAATTGCATATCATAACATCTATATTATTATTATTCATGTAACGGCCGTCTTGTTATGATAACTAATTGCATATTATAACATTCAATTGTCTTATGCTTGTTATTTTTTTTTTATACATATACAAACAAATATAAAATTTGATTAAAGAGAAAAATTCAAACGGAACTTGTTCCTATTTTTTTTTAATACATAAATGAACATGGGAGAAGAGAACAAAAAGAAAGGGGGGAGAGTCTCGGGTTCTCTCTCCTCACTTAAGTGTATTTCAATTTTCCAAATACTCTTCCATTTTTATTTCTTACAATTATATACCATAAACTATAAATTTATGCATATAAATTCCTATATTTTTTTATTTTTTTTCAAAAAAATTTGCCAAAATCATCGGGAGTGCGCACACACCTCGTCACCACAGTGTGACTACGCCCATGACCAGACGAGTACGTTCTGCACTTTCTTTCTTTCTTTTGAAAAAAAATATTAAATTACTTCTATTGATTTTTATTTGTTATAGAAGTAATGGGTATATCTAAGTGGTTCGAGAAAGAAAAGCGAAGACGGGATTTAAACTTGTAGGCTTAATATGAATACTCACATCTTTAATTACTTGAACAAAAACCGAGATTTTTGTTAACTTTTTTTTCACCTAGTTTCTTCATTTCTATTTTTTAAGATTTTTAGCACCTGGAACTCATGTTTTTCTCATTTAATAACACAAATAAATGTATGATCTTTTTCCTAATACCAATAAATGTATTTTCTTAGGCCATCTTCAATGATTATTTTTCTTAATAAAAATTTTTATAATAGAAATGCAAATGCTCGCTAATGAAAGTTTCTATATGCGTTTCTATGTGATATGGTAAGTGAGTTATGAGAAATTTTCTATCACTAGAAACGGTTATATAAATTTTTTTATCCTAGTGGCATGGATTAAATAGAGCTCATAATACATTACCCAATTAAATTAATTCAATTTTTAAAAATAGGGTGCCAATTAAGATAGAAAAGTAAGATAGAGATGACACCATATTTTTCTATCAACACAATTATATTGCCAAATAGATATAAAAATGTATTAAAAGTATTATGATACATGAAATAAAAATAAATTTATAGAAAACATTATCGGAGATAGGAGAGATCTGCTTTTTTAAGGAAAAAAAAATTAATATACACAACGGGTACGTTATTTTATTGACGGATGGTGATTTGAAAAGTCACAGTGTAATCATCTAACATGCATGCTTGCATAAACATCCAAAAATAAATTGGCCACAAGGGAGAGGAAAAAAATACAAGACAAATATGTAATGATACGTTTTTTTGAATCATCAAATGATCCCTCGTCGAAAAGTCCTAATCTTCATCTAGACCTTTCTCCTACCAATAATAATTGAATTTGAAAAGGACAAACTTAAGATACATGCGTATATATATATATATATTGTCATTCTCGAAGGTACTATTTTTGCTCCAAATTTAAGAGTAAGTAGTATTTTTTTATTATTATTTTCTTTTTGTAAGGTTTTAAATTAATTATGAGTTTAATTTTTTTTTCTTTTTAGTTTTTCACGAAATATCTCCGCATTAAATTAAATGCAAAACTACTCCCCACTCATGGGTCTGAGCCTTCCGCGATTGAAGCTAGATTTGGCAAAAAAAATATTTGACACGATAATACGACACAAACCGACGCAGAGTTATAAGTTGACGGGTGAAGCTTTAATATTTTTGGCTCATATTGGTGCTAACCTGATAAAACACGATAAGTTAACAGGTTGAGTCAATTAATATTCGTTAACATGATAATAATTGTTAGAACCCATTAGTAATATACATAATTGAATAATATTGTACATGTGCATGATATATATATATTTACTATCTATGCATAAAGTGTTACATAAATATATTTGCTAATTCAATGTGAGCTTGAAATTTGCTATAAATATATAATATTATATATATATATATATAATTTTTACTATATTTTACATAACGGATTGTGTCAGATAATTCATTAAGATAACAAATCGAGTTTGATATGATTTTATCACCCAATAAAAAGCCACTCATTTGGACCCGAATCAATAACACTCGAAACGCTATAAAAATCAACACAAACACTGCACGAATCGACCCATTACCATGTCCAATTCAAACTCTTGATATTCCCGAAATAGTCATTCCAACAGGCCGGTGCCTAATGGTAGACACTAGACAAGCCACTGGACCACCTCTTGTGGCTGAGTTTAGTTTTCTTTTAGAGATATAATTAAGGTACTAAATCTCATTACACCATACAAATTTTGTTCCCTAATATTTCGTAAAGTTCAAAACGTCGAGTTAAAAAAAAATGTACACACAATATAACTACTTCTATGGGGAGGGGGTAGCGAGTCTGGAATTTGATTATTTTAACTTTTGGTGGGCATAATCTATCATTAAGTTACCATACTCGTTCATATAATTTTAAGAATTGAACAAAAGTGTTAATGAAAAACTATATGATAAAATTTGGGGTAATATTCCTTCAAACTATTGCAAGAATAACCAACAAAATGTCACTAAAACCTATTTTGAAGCTAGAGAACCACTCTGCATGCAAGTATATATATAACGACACTTTTTTGTAATGCTTAAATTTTTCCAAATTATTTATTATTCCAAAAAGTGGTTAGGTTCGAAACCCTTGGGCAATTATATATCTTTTGAGGGTAGCACTTTAGGATGTTATATACTTCTAAATATATCAGATTAATGTAGATCGAGATGCGCCTTTAAAGATTATCTAAAGAGAAATTAATCGAAATCTATATAAACTGGCTCGATAATCTTTATCGTTGAAAAAATATATAGATAGTTTTTAACTTTTGGATGGGGCAAGTACGTGCTGCATATAAGTCCGTCACTGGGTTCGATGAATGAATGATTGTGTGGACGGAAATCATATGATTAAAGTGAACGCATCATATGAGGACCAATAAAAAAGGAGTACCCTGCGTGCTTAACTCGTTAAACAAGACCTCACATGACCATTAATTCTTTCTCTTTTTACCATATCAATAAGATAGAAGATCGAAGACTTCATCTCTCATTGAAGCAATAAGTGTTTAATTAGTCATTCATCATAGATGTATATATGAATTGAAAGGCAATTCATTTTGTTATCACATTAATTTTTGGTGATTTTTTTATTTTTTTTCTTAATTATGGTCGTTACTGTTAAAAAAAAGAAGTTAACGTATATATATGTCAAGTTTCCAATACAACATTTTGGTTACTAAGATTAATCTTATCCATTTTTTTTTCCTTTTTTTTTTTCTTTCTTATTCTAACTTAGCTAGATATATTTGTGCATAGAAATCAAGTATACACATTGGTGTCTAAGTCAATGGGAAGTATCTCCGCATGAATATTTCAATTACTTTCTCTGGTGGAAATGTTATTTTTTTACCCATTAAGGTGTCACATCTTCGATCACTTTTCATTCACTAACTTGCACACTATTCTTTTACTATCTAAAAACAAAAAGTGGTAAAAAAAACCCGCATATTCCTTGTCAACAACCAATGTGGCTAGCCAATTAACCTTTTAACATCCGACACAAATTTTTATGTTAAGCCCCTAACACATGCATTGGAATAAACTTTTAATCATGCATTAATTAGTTTGTTAATTAAAATCTGACACTAATGAATTCATTAGCATGCATTGTGGCTAGCTGTGTTAGGGGACTCTCGTTAGTTTTTTAAATCAACACACTAACGAATTCTTAAATAAAATCTAACACATGCATTGTAGCTTAATGAGTTAAATGTGGTCCCCTCCACTCTTTTAATGCTTTATCTTAAAGTTTTTATTTAAGAATTTAAAAAAAAAAAACTAATCTAAATTGTTAGTTAAACTTAAGTAGAAAGTAAATTTTCTTAATTAAAATAAAATATTGGGAAAATTTTGTAGATCTTTATTTATCAAAAACCGTATTAATTTGCGTCCTCAGTAAAGGAATCTTTATTTTATTTTATCGTAAATATAATATTTACCTTTGTCTACATATGGCTGTACAATCTGTGGAAGCTTATAATACAATCCTTGCAGTTAAATATATAGGGTTTGTTTGATAAATTAAATAAACTGAAAAATTACAAAATTATATTTATGAGATGTTAGTAAATGATTGAAAATTATCACAAATTTTTTGCAGACTAAAAGATGAATGATTTTGTAAAGAAGTTTTTCACTTTTTTCTCTTTTCTGATGGGAAATTTTTCTTACCAAATGTTCAAAGAATGAATTCCATGAAAAAAGTGGAATTTTAATAGAACATCTCACATTCTCACCATTATTCTTTTTTAAAACAAAAATTCGTAAATTTAGTAATATTTTCAAACATTTTTAATTTTTCCTTAATACCAATAAATGTATTTTTCTAATTAATAGATAGACCCGTTTTTTCATTTTTTTTTTTTAATATATAGGAATGAATAGATTCTAAATTTTATTGAGGGAGAGTGACATGATCCTTTGTCGAAAAGTCCTAGTAAATGTAATCTAGACTTAATTGCATTTTTCATGCTTGAATAAACATCCAAAAATAAATGGGGGCCGCTAGCCTCACAGTGTTCTTTTTCTTCTTTCTAATTTGGGGAAAACATGATTAGTGACGTGTATAAGAATTTTTTAATATTTATAAAAGTTATTTGAATTCACGATATGTCCACAATAATACAATTACATTATTCTAAAAAACCCACCATAGGTATCTAAACGTGTATCGAAGTTATTTCACTTTCTATATAATAATGTAGGTATGCTAAAAAAACAACAACAAAAAAAAAACCACTAAATGTACCACAAATAAAAGAAATATATTTAATTACCGCCGCAATCAATCCATTGCTAGACCACCGGCGGTCGCCGACAACCTTACCAAAGCTTAACTAATGAGGCCCGCCTAGCAGCCACCATGAATGAGAACGAAAAAAAAAAAAAAAAAATTGACTAGAGTACATGCAATTGACGTTTACCATAATATAGAAAAAGTGTCTTTACATTAATAGACAAATATTGAAAAAAGTTCTTGTAACAAAAAAGTAAATTATAAAATGATGTTCTTATAATAGAAAAGCTTTGGAAGGGAGACTCCAATTTATATTTTTTACAAGTGAAATATTGAATACAAAAAGGAAATATGGTGTTATGTTTATTTGTTATTTCTTTAGAATAAAAAACTTAATTAAAAAATTAAATAAATAAATAAGGTCTTGCATGATTCTGATGCCTAAATGGATCGAGTTAAAGATTTCTCCTTTTTTTTTTTATGGGAACAATGATACATAGAGTTAAAAATTTGATACAGGATAAAAATATAAAATTCAAACAAATATATAACAGTAGCAATATATATATATATATATATATAAAGCATCTCCCTCAAATTGAGAGCTTCTTGCGTAACTAGTCTATGTTAGAAGACAAAATGATCGAATAGCTAAGAATCAATGAAACTTCACTTACGGGTGAGGCCATCATTTCTCAAACGGAATAAATTGACAAACAAAGGAGATGAAATCATGCTTAATTGTTCCAAAATAGACAAATAAAAACCGTATTAAACACTACTTTCCTACCAATAATCTTTGAATTTTAAAAAGAACAAATTTAATTATTAAAACAAGTGCCATTCTTGAAAGTACTATTTTCGCCCCGAGTTGTTTATTTATTTTTTTAAAGTTATAATCAATTTACTAAATATTATTTTTTATAAATAATATTATTTTTTACTGTTGATTAAGTTAAAGTTATTATTATATCTTCAAAAAAGTATTAAAGTCAAACTGTTCGTCATACATAGTGGCCATTTCTCTGGAAACATTATCCTTGCCATGGCATATATTTTGAGTATTATATTCTTGTACAGCGGTAAGTATTTCACCCTTTAATTATCTTCCATGCATACATTCATACTTTTGGGGCACAAGGCATTTACGTTTATAACGTCAAAAGTAAATGCAACAAGAATGCAACATTGTTTCACTTGCTTATACCATTTACATTTTACAGAAAAATGTGGACAGAAATTATTAGAATGCAAATGAAAATTGTGCATTAAATTTAGTAGTGCTCATGTAATAATCTTATTCCGATACGTTGTGTTCATAGTAATCTCATCAAATGTTTAAAATTTTGTATTTTTCATAATATATTGCAAATTTTGTAATAAAGATACCGTATTGTTATTACTGTAGTAAACATTTCAAAATAAATGCATTAATAATAATTCTCACGGACCTTACACAAAAAAAAAGGTCAGATGTAATATACAACTCATCAATAAAATAATATCAGATAAAAAAAATCAATGAATTAGGCAAAAACCAATATTACTTTAACAAGGGTATTCCCCTACCCAATTCATTTGCTAAATCTTCCGAGGAATCTTCTCAATTTATTTTCGAAGCTTCTTGCAGTCAGCAGCTGCTTAGGATTTTTCCTAAATAGACAATTAAATTAAAATTGATATAATTTCAAAACAAAAACAAAATTTCGATTGTAAATACAAAGATTTTCCCCGCTATAGGGTTAAGTTACAAAAATTGGTTACCCCAATTTACTTGCTATTCAAATTACAAAATCTCCTCCCTCTTGAAGTGCTTCGACTTTTTAATTGTTTAATAAGCCAAAGGCCTTGTAATAAACCGTTAGTACGATCTTTATTCTCGTAATAAAAATGTTTTGGGTTCGACCCACATGAACTTAGTTGTTAAACCTTTTGCTGCAGTAGTTTTAAATTCATAGCGTATATAATGGCTTGTATAAAAAAGTTGTGTTATGAGATCACGCTTTCTATAATTTATAACAATTATTTATAGCTGAAATCCGCATAAACATAATCCGTGTACTGCAAATAAAACCAGAAAATATCTGATACCAAAAAGGCGTCTTTCCGTTCGTCAAGTATCTCACAGACGAACCCAAGTTATCATTGTTTCATTATTACAAACATCTATTCGGCCATTTTGAAAAGAAAAAAAAAATCCAGGCCAGTTTTAAGTGATAGCAAGAACAAAAAGTTCAAGAAAAACACCAATCATGATCTAACACAACATTTGACTGGTTTCTATAGATTTACCTCGGATAGTTAATAGGCTCGGCTTGCATGGCTTTCTGAACAAGGTCAGTCTGTTCTTTCACATGGACCCCGTAAAAGCCAGTAGCCGTGGCCGCAGATGGGGCCCGGCCAATGTATTTGATGTCGTCCGATGTGCCTCTGCCCAGTGCTGTCATGGCTGTGCAAAGGCGAGGTGCAATGTATGTGTATGCCCCCATGTTCATTGGCTCTTCTTGGCACCACACGATCTCTGCATCTGTAAGTACATGTATTTTCTCAAAAGCTAGCCAAAAGCATGATTGGTTTTGATGGAGAAGTGTACAAGTGATGAATGAACATGGTACAATTGATTATAGCTAGACATGGTTTGGTGAAAACCAATCCAACTTTGGCATTAGCATTAGCCGTTCTGTATATACTTATCCACGTTAAACCGAAGACAACATTTCTTTTTGGTCTTTTTTTTTCACACCTTAGAATATTATATCTTTATTTCATAAACCCATTTTTAATAGAAGTTGTACTTGAAAAGCACTCACCAAGATCAATCTAACAAGATACATTTCCAATATACTTTTGCAAAAAATCAATGAAGGGAGGAAGAAAATACATACTTGGATAACGCTTCAGTTCACGTTGGACAAGGTCGTAGGGGAAAGGACAAAGTTGTTCCACCCGACATATCGCAATGTCCTTGCTACCGAGTTTCTTTCTCTCATCGTCAATCTCGTAGTAAACCTGTAAATTGAAGCGAACAAAATAATTGAATCTACGGAAACTCCTAGAGGTAATAGAAGAATATATAACCTACTGAAATCAGAACCAATCATCTACATAGAATAACTTAGTACTTGGCTCCTGTAGAACAGATTATATTGTGTTCAAATCATCAATGCTTATGGGGTTTTGTGCATGCAAATTCACGTGCACCGTTCTAGAACAAAGACAACACGCGCATGAGTTTATAGCCCAATGGTTAAGTGCATCCCTCAAAAAAGTAAGAAGTTGTCGCTTCGAACTCAATATGGTGATTGTAGGCCTGTCAACATATCCGGATATAGACTGGACCATGTTGTATCCAAATCCAATCCGACTGAGAATACGTCAAATCCAATCCATAAATCCAATGGATATACAAAATACCAGTCCATATCCGAATTTGTACCAAACAAATATCTGATCCGTATATCTGGCCCGATCCATTAATTGAAGAAATTATCGGTCATAACATTACTTTAATCAAATTTTAAACTTGGACTTTCGTTTCAAAAACTAAAAGATAAAGAGGGATTAATGCTAACCTTTCCGGAGCAAAGAATCAAACGCCTAATACCCTCCTCGAGATCCGAGTGGTCATTCTGGTCCTTAATAAGGCGCTTAAATCTGGTGCCTTGTTTATCAAAACCTGGGTGGCCTTGGACATCATCAAACTCGGATAGATTAGACTTGCACTCTTTGTGACGAAGCAAGTTCTTTGGAGACATCACAATAAGAGGCTTACGGAACTCCCTGTTTATCTGTGAGAAATTATTTTATGATGAAATTATGAGAAAATGAATTAATTTGTCTTAAATTTTAAAAGGAAATTATAAATTTAATTAGTTGCACTCACTTGACGTCGCAGAACGTGGAAATAATTTGCAGGAGTAGTGACATTCACAACCTGCCAATTGCATTCCTGGATTTGCTTCCTAAGTGTTGGATCCATCTCTGGTATAGCGTAGGGATTATCATCGCTCATCTGTCATATAATATAATAGCATACATTAGATGCAGTGCAATGCATAAGCGTGAAAAATACCTAGGGATTATATGAAATGAAGTAAAACACACATCTGTAAGAGGATCTGAGAAGAAAAGATCAAACTGAACAACAGGTGTTTCTCGTAGCACATGATAAAAAGAAAGATCCTTGTACTAATACCATGTTCCCACCACATATTAAAATGGCACAATGATTTGATGAATTGGTTTAGATAATATTACAATAATCTATCAAAAACGCCAAAAGAACGAAAGTGAAAACAATAAGCTGTAATGTTAAAGTTGTGTCATTCCAAAAATACCATTGGCAAAGTAAGAGTGCATTATGAGAGATACTAGATCATAGGGAGATTAGACTATCTCAACATCCATAGAAGTGAGATAAATTAATTATGATCCTTCCAATTTCATGATTGAACCTAACTTTCCATTTATTCAGCCAGTAAGAATGTTCCTTAAACATCACATGCAAAGATACAAGAGCATTTGTGAGAACGCGCGCCCGCTTGGGAGACAGACAGACACATACACACACAGGCAATACCTGAAGGAAGCGCTCCAATCGGGCACTTGAATGTTCAGGACCCTGGCCATCATAACCATGAGGTAGCAACACAACTAATCCAGACTGACGCAACCACTTGGCCTCCCCACTGCTCACAAACTGATCGAATATGACATGGGCTCCATTGGCAAAATCACCGAATTGGGCTTCCCACAACACCAACGAATTTGGATTTTCCATTGAGTAGCCCAATTCAAATCCCAGAACACCAAACTCTGAAAGAGAACTGAATGTAGAAAACCAAAGAAAGAAAAAGGAATATTTCTGTAACTGTCACTGAAGAACCATTTCGCAAAATATGTGCAATATCTAAGGTATCATATTTACATGAAGTATTGGTGCTCATTATGGGGAATACGTTATACCAACTCCGTCAGCAATTTCAACCTAATCAATGGTTGAGAATAAAACTATTTTTGGTATCATGGAATTTGGTACATTGATTATGTCCCAAAATGGAAACTCAACTCTTAATTTTGGGCTCTCAGAAGGAAATATTGGACTACTAATTTGGGATGGATGGAAAATGTTGTGAATAGAAGTGGAGGACAGCTAAATATGATTCATTCTGTACATGAAAGTTAAATGCCCAAGTAAAAAAATATCAAATAAATGCGACCAGACTTACCTGTTGCTTACAGTAAACATCTCCTCATTTTGGTTCATCATAACATGATCCAATGGACAGTACTTCTCCCCTGTTTCCTGATCATGAAGTACAGAGTGGCGATGACTAAAAGTACCTCTCTCAACATCTTGACCACTCAACCTAACATGATTCCCTTCAATAAGCAATGTTGCAAAAGCAAGTGCTTCCCCTACCGCCCAGTCAATTCCCTCCCCTGTTTCAATCATCTTTGAACGTTCTGAAAATATTTTCTTTACCGCTCTGTGAGGCTTAAAAGTGTCTGGAAGGGTTGTGATTGCTTTACCAACATTCTTTAAAATCTCTGGGTTGACCCTGGAAAACATCATAAAAGTTAATAGCACATAAACCTAAGGATGTATTTTGAAGGCCATTTTCCCCATGTAAAAAAAAATTATTTTCCACTCAGCTTCCATCTTTTATGGTGTTTGATAGCCAAAATTTTCCATGGAAACAAATTCCATGTTATGGCTATAGAACCCATCCAATTCCTGAAAAGGCTAGAGTTTCAATTTCACCTTCCTCACGAGAAATTGATACTCAATTAGGGATTAACGCATATATTTCGAGGACAAGTTCTCTTTATCACAATTTTTACTTTTCCATGCACCAGAAGATGGAAAAAAATACTTCAAATGACATTTTAGAAACAATCAGTAATTCGATTCCTTTCTAGCCTTTTCCATCCTTGCAATCAAACACACCCAAAGTGGATAAACTTAAGATGAAGTGTAAACTGACAAAAGGAAGCACAAGATACCCAGTGTTGCGGATACGTGAAAGCTGTTCAGGGGACTTGAATCCAGACCAGTAAGCTGAAAGCCAGTCCCTTCTTTTGGTAATATAGTCTTTGCTGGCCAAGAATTCATCATTAAGAATTGAATTAACCTTGCTCTGTATCGTCTCAATGTCTTTTTTTGTCACCTGACCGGATTCTAACAGTTTGTTCTCATAAATCTCAAGCGCTGAGGGATGATTTCGAATGACCTATCAGTACCCATTTCAAGTCAGAAAGAGATGTAAACTACAGCAGTTAAACACATGCTACAAACGAAATAAACAAGGGCAAGCCAAATGCAGAACAGTGTTCATAGAAAGTACGGGAGACAGAAAATGGTGTGAGCTTGTGCTTCTAGCTAAGCAGAGTCATGCCCTGTATATGTACATTAGCTATTCATCTGTGCCTACAGCATGTTGATTCGTAAAAACTTTGATAGGAAAAATATATACATATATAGTAAAAAATGAAAACCTGGGTGTGGGGGGGCTGTGAGTAAGACAGAGGGAAAATACAGATTGTGTTGGATTTCTCAAAACCTAATGGGCACAAGAGAGAGAGATGTGTTTGCAATAACGAGTTAGGCAGTGGTGTTTATTTTTGGCGGAGAAATAGGTGAACAAATATATGTGCAGATTTTAGAGACAAAATCAAAACATGTGGAACCACACCAGGCAGAACCTGAGCCTATTGCAGTATTTATGCTTGTACTACAAAATGTGTGCCTAACGAACTATTTAAAACAAGAAGAATTACTCGCGCCCACAGCACACTTCACGTTACATAATACTAATTAGTGCACAAGACATTATACAAATAAATCCGGTAAAAACATAATTTCTCAAAATACAAAAATATGTACAACGTTTTGGATTAATTAATAAAAGAATCAATGGGAAAATAATTAAAGTGGTGAAAAATGTGAAAGCCCGCAGCAAAGAAATAGGAGAGAGAAAGCAAGACAAAATTTCAACCATTAGATGAGTAGAAGTGAACTTAATTTGGACCTTAAGATCTTAGAGTTAGTGGTCACATCGAGATCCTTGGTTTGTACTATATATGTGTGTAGATTTATACATATATATATATGTATCACTACCCTTACAATTATCAAAAATATATATAGCTAACCTTGTACATTTTGGGTTGGGTAAAAGATGGCTCATCAATCTCATTGTGCCCAAATCGGCGATAACAAACTATATCAACAACAACATCTGTGTGGAATGTCTGGCGCCACTCCGCTGCAAGCTCACAGACGTGGACCACTGCCTCCATATCATCACCATTGACATGAAAAATGGGAACATTCAAGGCTTTGGCAACATCAGTACAATATTGTGAAGATCTTCCAGCTTTTGGATCAGTGGTAAAAGCCACTTGATTATTCACCACTATGTGTATAGTCCCACCAGTTGTGTAATTTGGAAGGGCACTCAAATGAAGGGTTTCATACACAACACCTTGTCCAGCAAAGCTACCATCCCCATGAATTAAAACACCCATATTCTTTGTCCTATCGGCATCATTGGCGTAATATTGTTTCGCTCTAGTTTTCCCAACTACAACAGGGTCCACAGCTTCCAGATGACTCGGGTTTGCAACCAACGACAAATGAATTCTCTTACCACCCCTAGTTGGCCGATCATAAGAAGTTCCCAAGTGATACTTGACATCACCGGTTCCGGTGTAAAGCCCGACTTCGTCCACAGGCTTTGTACCACCGCTAAACTCACTAAAGATCTGGCGAAGGGGCTTCCGTACAACGTTTCCCAAGACATTTAGTCTTCCTCTGTGAGACATTCCAATGACAATGCTCTCAACCCCAAGATCTGCAGACCGGTCAAACATCTCCTTCATCCCTGGAATCAAGGTCTCACCACCTTCGAGCCCAAACCTTTTGGCTGCAGTCCACTTAGTAGCCAAGAAGTTCTCAAACTGAGTACTCCATATAAGCCTGTCGAGGATAACCTCGCGTCGCTGCCGATTATATTGCATCGGTGTAGGAGTTTCAATCTTGTCTCTCAACCAATTACATTTTTCTCGGTCAGCGATGTGCATGTACTCGTAACCAATGCTTCCACAGTATGCCTGCTCAAGCCGTGTCAATATGGCTCTAAGGGTTTGTATAGGCCGATTCTCAGAAAGAAATCCAGCCATCCTCCATACACCGAGGAAGAATTCTCGGTCCAGATCAGCTTCACCTAATCCATAAAGAGCTGGGTCTAAGTCATCTGGAACCTCCCTCTCTTCCAAACCCAATGGGTCTAACTTTGCTTTCATATGACCATTAACCTGGTAAGCCCTCACAAGTAACAGCAACCTCATGCTCTCTTGAATTGTTTGGCCAGATATTCCAGGCGACGTGGCTGCTGTGCCAACAAAGTTCCTAAAGAAATTGTCCCATGACTCATCAACGCTATCCGGGTCCGCTTCCCAAGCCCTCTGAAGCTCCTCGAGGTAGACACTGCTTGTCCCATCTAAGAAGCTATCAGTTAACTTAGAGAGTGGAACAGGTCGAGGTACAGGTGCAGCTTGCGCCTTTGACTTAAAAACTGATGTATGAATATATCGACTTTGTGGTGGAATTGTACGTGCCCTTGCTACATAGGATCTACTCTCTGACAGAGTTCTCCTAATAGCAAGCTTTGCTACACTAGACCCCGCTCTAAACCACGTCATTGCCACCAAGCCAAATCCTCAAGCTAAATGTAGATTGCCAAAGTCTGTTCTTCTCAGCCAAGTTCAAACCCTGCAGGCTGCAAACAGTCATTTCCATCTTCAGAGCCACAAAAAAATCTAGCAAACCAACTCCTTAGGAGGAAGGAAAAAAAAGATCAAAATATATAACATAATTAAAGTGTCAAATAGCTAAGAGAATAAATTTCTAAGCATATGCCAAACATTGGATACGGACATAAACAGTCACATGAGTCCTGCCTCAGTTTTATGAAATCAACTATATCTGATGAACATTTAGAATTTAACAAATAACATTGAATAAAAACTTTTGGGATAATTACAGTGACCCCGTGTATTGAGTGTATATTACACATGCATCTCATGTCATCTGAAACTGAAAATTTGCAATGACCTTCCAAATGATGGTTTGGTCAGAGTGACCTCCCCCACCCCCCAACCCACCCAAAGAAAATTTTGTTCCTTGTTTTAGTGTGTTTCTCAAGTATATCAATGGAGAAAGATTTTTTAACCCTTGATGTTAATCACCAAACAAAACATAGCTGAACGTCTGAAGCTGATTGAAATGAAACCCAACGTGAAAATTACAGAAAACAGGGGATGTCATTGTAATCCACATATCAGGGGGAAAACTCAAACTACTACTTTCTTCGTCCAAGCACATTTGATTGCAGGGTTGGGAAAATAAACTATTTGCTTCTGCTTGATTGCAATTTATTTATTTTTGGCCAGGAAATTTATATATTTCAGATTTTGTTGGCTAATTATCACTGTTTCCCAAGAAATGCAATGCAGTAGAACCCAAGTACAAACAATTTATATCCACAAGGAACACAACACAAATAATTCGGACGCAAAACAAACAAAGCAACAAGGCAAATCTCTTGCAAAATACCAAACCGTTGCAAACTACAAACCTAAACTAATGCAAATCAATTCGTGCATATTTGAAGCACAAACCAGGCTCATACTTAAGGGGTTAGGACCATGGCTTTGAATTTCTTTTGATATCACGACAATATGAACTTGTAAATTAGATAGATTACCGATACGCTATTTGATGTCTTGATGCTGCGCTACAATAATGGTATTTATCTTTAAATCATGAAACAAAAACAAAAACTCAAGGTCCAAAACAAGAACACTGTCAAGAATTTGCAACATTAACTATATCATATCCGAATAAAATCAATATCTCAAACTAACCAGTGAAAAAGCAAGCTCACCGACGTATATATGCTTAGATCTGCGAGGCTGTAAAAGATAAATCACAGACAGAGAAATTTAAGAGGAGAGAAAGAGAGAGAAGATCTGAAGGAGATGCATAGATAGATAGATAGATAGATAGATAGATAGATCGAAAGAAAACTCATTAAGGTTGTGAATTGTGAGAGAGATTCGCCTTCAATGGCGAAGTGAAAGTGATTGAAAAGTGAGAATTATGGGTTTGTGAGGCAGAGATTGGAACAATCAATGAGTTGACGAATATTGAGTGGAGGCTTTTTTTCAATTTTCTTACGCTAATTTGGAGGCTTTTCCATGAAATTCGATTAGGGTGTTCGACGGTGTGTATTCTCTGACCATTGTTTTTAAGAAAGAAAATGATTCCCATAAAAAAAAAAAAATTGTACAGTAAATATACAAACATTGGATAATTAAAACAGAAACATATTTTATTTTTTTTGTAAGATTAATAATGTCTTTACACGAGTAGGGCCACTAAAGTCTCATTTGATCCACGAATTTGAGAATTCGGTGAAACAAAATCTTTTTTTTTATTTATTAAGTATAAATTTCGAAAAAACTTTCTCGATAAAAAAGAAGTATGGGGTAAAACCATTTTTTTCAAAACCTATAGGATTGATTTTTCCATATAATTTTCAAACATTTATTACAAAAATTTTGGACAATAATACCCTTACTTAAATATTTTCCATAATTTACTAAACACAAGAAAGAAAACTTAACATGGAATTTAGTCTTAAAACTTGACAGGAAATTTAGTCTCCAACCTCAATGGGAAAGACAAGAGAATTGATTTTTCTTCCGTGAACCAAATGAGGCCTAAGAGTTTATATGTAAAAATTTGTAAGTAAAGGTATTTAATTGTAAGAAAGAACAGTTTAGGGGCTCTTTAAAAAATAAAAACTTACCCATTGATTAAAAATGAGAAAGAGTGAAATGCTGAATTTTGCAAAGCATATTTGAAGACTTATTCAACATTTCAAACATTTTAAAATTGGCCCAATTCCATGGTGAGATGAGTACTTAAGTTTTATATGCACAACATATTTTCTATCTTTTCGTTTGCGTTAGGTGGAGTCCGGAGATAATGCAGTAATTATATAGATTGGTTATTCATATTTCATATGTCAAAAGTTTCATGTTCTTGGAGTACCTTGGGTTTTTCTAGTAAAATTAAAGATTGAATCTGCAATTGAATTTCTTTTGATATCACTTTTTTTTTTGTGGTCGTGCGTATAACACAAAATTCCAAATGCATAATTAATCTACTACGTGGGTTGCACGTGATATTTTTGGTTTGTTAGAAATGTGAAATTGATAAAACCTAAGGAAAGAGTTTAAATACATTTGATATTAAGGGAAACTAAAACGTTGAAGTGTACTTCGCACCTAATTGACATTATATTTTGTTCACTATTTTAGTTATGTATTGTATATAAATACAATGTATCATTCATTACAATAATTAGTTTACTCTGACATTATATTTTTAAAGTGAATAATGTATCAATTTTACACAGTTTTATTCCGTTGTAAAAGTTATCCGGTAACATCATGTATTATTTCAATACAATTTATTTTATGTTGTGGTATTTGATACATTAACTATGTTCCAAAAGAAAAAAAAAATTAGACTATCACTTTGAGACATTTCAAAATGTAAAGCGAGACTATATATTTGAGATTGAGGGATTATAATATAATTATGCAATATATATATATACATTTTAAGCTTGGTGCAATCTATGGGGAAGGATCTGAAGATGACCAATTTTTTTATCTTTAAATATGGACCAATCATTTTGAGGGGGTAAATTAATTAATTTTTTGATGAAACTTGGTGAATATGATCTCCATGATTAGTAGATCACCTCCACCAAATTTCATCGAAAAATTCAATCGAGAAGAGGGTTAACTAAAAAATTGATATATATGTGTGTTTCTAACCGTTAAAATTTAAGATGTTTAGATAACTCACTTTCCGATTGAATTTTTTTGATGAAATTTGGTGGAGATGATCTACTAATCATGGAGATCATCTTCACCAAGTTTCATAAAAAAATTCATCAATTTACTCCCTCAAAATGATTGGTCTGCATTTAAAGACCAACAAATTGGTCCTCTTTAAATCATTCCCCTTTAATCTATTTGTTAATATCTAAAAAGACAATTTATATTAAACTATAAAAATTTAGTTTACAAAGCATCCGTGCATTGCACATGTGGCTAACTAGTTGTTTTAAAAAAAAATAGTATTTCTTTTTACTTTTAATTTAACATTGAGTCTTTATAAATCTTTTGACTCTTGTTGCGTGTTGTTCAATTCCACTGAAGTAATATAAATTTGAGCTAAGTAATGCTAGTAGACTTAGCATATTTAATTTGTTTGTTATGTGATGGCGATATTTAACTTGTCATATTTAAAGAGCATGTGTTTTTCTTTCTTTTTTCAAAGAAAGGTCAAGTGACCTAATTACCATAAACAAGAAAATTCATATATATCTAATCTAATAGTTTATATATAAAACGCGTATTTTTGTTACAAACTCAAAAATTCTATCTATTTATCTTTGTTAATTGTTGCCTTAATTTTTTTTTTAAATTCAATAATTGATTGGGTCTATTTTTTGGAGCTTTTTTTGTTTCAAATTATTAAATAATATGATTTTAAAAAAAAATTGTTGAAAAAGAAGACAATGATATAGGATCCCAACTTTCATCGATAATAAATTTCATTTGAAGTGTCAAAATCCCTAGAGCTGCCCTGCAAATCGAGCTAACAATAATTTTAACTTTCATAGCATTCCGATGTTTTTAATGAACTTCACTACTACAACTCTTAAGGTTCTTTCTTTTTTCTTTTCTTTTTTTTATATAATTGATATATCAAATACACATTGTATGATAATAGGTTTAGTAGAGTTTACTCTTGATATACTATAGGTTCAGTAGTTTAAAAGCATCTTTAGAAATAATGTACAATTTAGATATTTGTAAAATTTATATAATTTGTAAAAAAAAATCATCTTCAATAATCTTTTAAAAATGAATTTTGTGTATATATTTGAAGACCTATAAAACAAGATAAATTGTGATTGTGTATATATAAATTCAAAAAAAATAATAATTATTGTATTAAATAACATCTAACATTTGTTCGTATCTTATTGGTTATTTTTATTCTAATAGATACATCCTAATATAAGTGAAAACGAAATTTTATCTCTCATTTGGACACGATTAACGTGGCATAACTATAATTTTATGTCAATTCCATTCCAAAATTTGGACACAAACACGACCCAACATTGTGTAAAAATAACTAGACAAAAATTTTCAAGTCAATTTTATACTAATTTCATTTCCTGGCATATTTTTGTGTCATTTCAAAATAGTTTAAGAATCGTATGAGTTATAAATCAAAGGTTTGAGGCTCTCCTCCCTTCTCTCATTCTCCCTCATTTCATGTTATGAATTGCTGTATCTTATATATAGATATATACACAAACAGATAAAAATATAAGAGAAAATAATACCTTTTCTTTCGTTTTTAAACAAAAAGAATGTTTAAGTCTATTTATTACCTTGGATCTCTTCTACGTTTACTTTTCCGACTAGGTTAGCTCACTTACAAAATAAACTTGGCACTTGACAAAGGCACTTTTTGCTTTTATTTCAAATATCACAATTATTTTTAACATTATAAACCTTGTCGTTTTACTTATGTACACCATGTGCTCCTTAAAACAGTATTGCAAATTGTTTTACTTTTTCTTGATGATATATTGCCGATTGTGTATTATTATGGGCGAGATATATATCGCCAAAAAAGATATTTTAGCAATCAACCATGACTTATCAAGTCGTACTCACATATATATAATTGGCAACGAGTTGCCAAAATAGTGTATAGTTTTTGGCGACATTAGACCAACATAAACTTTGTAGTTATCACATGTGTATTCTTATATTCCTAACACTACTTATTAAATAGATATAACCCTTATAAAAAATAGTATTAATTTTAAATTTAGTTTTTAGGATAAAAGTTATAGGTGACCTTATCAATTTCTAAAAGTTTTGTTACGTCAATAGATTGAAAAAGGAAAATTGAAATGCTCCTCTAACCATAATTTAAAAATCATAGATTTAATTCTTGCTAGTTAATTATAAATACCACGTACATTATCTCTCTCAACCGGTATAGGCCACGCTTATTCATTGTGTCTGAACGAAAAAAAGAACTCTTTCTCAGAGCATTTTTAACTTCTGAAAATATTAGGGAATGGTATAGGTTGCTGAGATAAGAGAGAAAGTCTGATTATTAATTTATAAATGAAGTAATTCACACAACATCTTTCTGCACCATTTCTCTTCCTCTTTGATTTGTCATGTTTTACTCCCAAGTAAAATGTCAAAAGTTACCTTCGATTATTGACTTTGATAAGGTGAACATTACACATCGTGATTTTGATTAAAATTTATAATATAATTTTTCTTTTCTTTTTTTGAAATCATATTTGTAGTATACTAAAAATTCTATAAATTAATAAAGTCAAAACCGGCAGCAAATTTTATTAATTAAACAAGATTTTAATTTATTGATAAGTTAAGAATTTATTAATTTACTGAAAAATTTGTCTTTCTAATATTATTCTTTTGATCTTCTTTGAATTTTATTTCCTAGAAACTTAATTAAGTAATTATATTTTCATTTGATCTTCTAAAATTAAGTATTCTTTATATATACCATCTCTGTTCTTTTTCTTATGATAACTATTACATGACAAAAATTATATTATTTTCCATACTTCTATTTTAATGGCTTTTCATCTCAAATTTATCAAAAAACTCACGATGAGTGATGAAATGCGAAAAGTCTTGTGAGTACAAAAAAATGAATGATCGAAAGGTCCTTTTGGTTATAGATAATTGTCCTGCCCATCCAAAGATTATCCAAGGATTGCAAAATGTTGAGCATTTTTGTTTTCCACCTAATACGACATCAAAAATCCAACCTTGGGATGTGGGCATAATAAGGGCATTTAAAATGCATTATTGTTGTCGATTTTGCCAGCTAATTTTAAAGGGTTACAAGGCGGGGAAAATAGATCCAGAGAAGCAAAATGTTGTAGACACAATTAATATTGTAATCTTAGCATAGACGACATATATTCATGCAACAACAATTGCGTTCGGCACTATAAACTTAGATCGTTGGAACATCTGGCTAGCTTCTCAACCTTAGATGACAAAAGCATTTGAGAACTTGGTTCAATAATTAAAGAGTCACACTATCGTAATCAAATGGATGTTAACTACTTATTGAACTATCCAAGTAAACATAAAGAGAGTTTAGATATTTTATTTGACGAATAAATTATTGAAAATGTCACAAAATAATCAAGACGACGAAGTTAAGAATGATAGTTTTTCTATAGAACCAAATTCACGAAAAAAAAAAAAAAAAACCTCAAAGCAATTGACTTTAAATAATTCCTCTCACAGAATAAGAAATGCACACATGGCCAAATGCGTGGATCTCACGTGAAAAAATGATTTGATAAATTTGACCCAAAAGTTTAAGATATTTTGCAATTTTAACCCTGGTGTTTATATTTTATCAAATATTAACCTCTGACCGAGGTTTACATGGATCTGACTTGACAAAAATGACAACCAAAATATGATAAAAGTGACGTGAAGTGAACCTAAATGAGCGAGTGAACAAAAACTAAATAATCTCATAACTTTTAATTTACATGCTACTCTTTGTGAATTTCACTATTCTACAAAGAGATCTAGAGATACATATAAACATAAATTAGCTCTGTAATAATATTGGATTATTCTATTTAAAATTCAATTTTTTTAAAACTAAAATGGTTGAAAACTTTTGATGCTAAAGACAATGTTTTTATCATTTTCACCAATTTTTATAAAAATATTTAATCTATATGCGGAGGGTAACGGTAAATCAATATGTGTGTACGTGCCACTGTGCGTGTGCAACTTTCAGCCATCAAAACATTTGATGACTATTTTACCCACTAAATAGTCAAAAGAATTATAAAATTTTAGGGAGACGAATGATACAATATCTCCGTCAAATTTCATTATAAAAAATGCATACATCTACCAGGATTGCACAGCATCAAAACTCCCAAGAGGGAAAAGAAGTACAAATGGTCAAATAGTTTTAAGGACCTGAAGAGAACAACATAAACATATAGTAGTACTACACTTGGATCTTAGCCAAAATGACGAGAACGGTAAACGTAAAAGAAGAAAGAAAAGGAATTAGTCTGTGCCGTATAAACCAAAAAGAAATTTATAACACGTTAAAACTAGTAATGGATGGGGAGCAGGTTTTTTTTTGGGGGGGCATAGATACATGGACGACCATTTGTGTCATCCCAATTAGTATCAAAACCCTCATGGGTGAGGCGCCACGTGCAGAATACAAAATTATTTTATATTCCTAGTTATTAGTTACAGCAACTTGATTTTTGGGGAGCTTGATCACTGCCTCCCGCTTGATCTGATTGATTCATCTTGATTGTCTGGGGCTGCAATCACCACGTCCGTTAATGGGGAAATATATATATATACATACATACAGATATGGATATGCAATTGGGGTGGGATCAAAGGTATAGGAACCCACAGGCCCAATTAATCCTTGAGGCGACCTATGAAGCGTGGAAACTCCAAAATGTTTAGAAATGGAATGCCAGCCATGAGATATATAGGGCCCCGTAAGTAAATTGAAATCAGGGCCCTTTCCCATTTACATATATGACACACGTGTTGGGCTCTTGCTCTAATGCATTGCATAAAATACTGGGCCCCTGGCATAAGTTACATAAAGTTTTACTGTAACCAGCGCCTTGTGCAGTTGCCCACCCTATACACTCTCAGGGCTGGCCATGAACTCATATACCCAATATCTACTCCACTAAATAACTATCCATTTTTCAAAGCAATAAATAGAACGATACATAAAAAACTGGAAGGAAGCCGTATACCTCAGCCCTTGAATCAGTTTCTGCAAGTCTTTGCTTTATATCTTTTGCTATCGAGAAGAAAACCTCCTCCACATTCATGTTTGTCTTTGCACTCTGCAATACATTTGTGTGATTAATATTAAACAAGGAAATTGATGATTTGCAATGAAGATCCAACAGAAATAGAATACTTACAGTTTCAAAGAACTTGATGCCATATTCATCAGCAAGAGCTTGACCCTTGGAGGTTGGCACAGCCTAAGAAAGATGAAAGAACTTTATTGAGAAGAAAAAAGCAAACTAATTGTGCATTTTCATGCATATAGAAATTTGGGTATAATTAAGTCAAACAATAAGAACAAGGCTTTATTGCCAAACCAAAGTGCTATTACGGAAAACAGAAAAGGTTGTACCATAGTCTTTGGCAATAGAATCACCATATTAATAGTAACCGCACTCCTGTCAAGGTGGGAAAGCGGAGAAAATATCGTGCATAAAAATTGTAATAATAATCACACTTTTCTCAGAAAGTATCTTTCTCACTCTTCAGTCACGTGGGTTTTGTCCACTTAACTAGCTAATTGATTTTTTATATTGCTTCTGTGACACTATGTCTTTGTTATAACATTTTACCAAAAAAATTCTTCAAGTATTGGCTTCAGCTCAAGGTCAATTATGCCTGTAATTATAATAGAAGCAATTCACAAAAAAGTCATTCAGAAATAATTAACCAATTACCCTTTTGCTTTCATCCATATCAGCCTTGTTACCCACAAGTATCTTGTTGACATTATCGGAGGCATGTTGTTCAATATTGCGAATCCAGTTCCTGATGTCTGAACACAAAAGAGAAGCCAGCTTAAAGAAAGATTGAATGAAATCCAAATTTAAAGTAACAGGTTCTTTGGAAAAATAAAGAATCTCCACCCTCAACAAAGGTTCTCCACCACCAACCCTGGTGGAACTAGAGGATACAACCATTAAAATGCCAAATAAAATAGGCTGAACAGGGGTGGAGCAATAAATTTTTCTAGAGGGCAACTTTATTACTGAAATAATTCCAAGGTCAATATTATTACTAGCATGTTTAAAAAAAATGCTCAACTTACCGATTACAAGCATTTTATTCTAAAGATGGTGTATTCATTTGCACGCATAAACGAAAGGCCAATGTATTGATGAATTGGATAGGATGAGAATCCATTAATTAATCAAATGCAGGGCATGTTAATCCAGACATAAGAGGCAAAATGCTAGGTAAGAAAAGTAGTTACTGTTGAAGGACGATTCATCAGTGACATCATACACCAGCAAGATGCCCATGGCACCTCGGTAGTAAGCTGCAAAAGAGCAAGAGCTTCTTAGAGCAAACTTTTGAAGTAAATTGAGAAGATATTCCATAGTTAGCATTAAATAAGCAACTAAATTGTAATAGCAGCAATCCACAAAAAGTCATAAGAAATAATTACAACCACCTAGCCAACTGAGCTAAAATATATCATTTTGGTCCAGTGTCTCAATGAGCTCATGATTTTCACCAAGACTAAATAATAAGCTTCGCATAAAAAATAGTAAGGACTAAACAGTCAGGTTTTAGTTTACAGTCTCCACTCTTAAGGTGCAAGATAAACCATTAATAAGCACCCACCCTCTCAAGTACAGAAAAAAAACTAGAGCACTTAAAAAGATGTAACCCTAGGAAGTTTGACATTCCAAAGCCCATACCTGTTGTGATAGTACGGAACCGCTCCTGACCCGCAGTATCCCAGATTTGCAACTTAATCCTCTTTCCGTCAAGCTCAATAGTTCTTATTTTGAAATCAATGCTGCCAACAAGAAGACAGCAAATTCTTTAGAAGGAGGACAAAAGAAAAGAGGGAAATATTAATCTGAGCTTCCATTATTTGGAGCATCAAATTCAATGGTTCCTTGAGCCATATCATAAGAGAGCTGAGAGCATAGGAACAGTAATTGTGGTCACCACTGGCCCCACTGAAGAGATTTGTTTAATCAGCTACTACTAGCCTATTAGCAATTTAGCATGCGTGATGCATCAATTCTTTGAAAAATCTACTTTTTCTATAAAGAGTAAAAAAAAAGTGTCAAATGTAAGAATAAAAGAAAGCCCAGTAATACAAACCCAATAGTGGTAATAAAACTTGTTGTAAAGGAACCATCTGAGAACCGCAAAAGCAGGCAACTCTTACCCACACCTACAACATTCAATCAGATTTTGTGTCAAAAATTAGCACCACGGATTCAAGTACATTAAGACCTAAGATGTTGATTGCCACCAAGGGTGTACATTAATTTGTAAAATCACTTCAAATGTGCTCTGAAGTGAAGAAAAATCAGTAATGACGTGTTCAATTGCAAACATCTTCCGTAGAGAAATGGTCAACTTTCTAGATTCTGTGGAATTTGATAACCAACACTTCCCATGAGAAAAAGTTCTGGGGGATGCCCATATTATTCATGAACAAGGAAATCAATTCTCGTTGGGAAGGAGGTAAAACTTCAATTACACAAAAAGAAAACGGTTGACATGTATTATGAAATCAAACATTAAGAAGAGCTAGTGGGAACCAATTTAGAACTGTAAGGCTTCTTTAGCAATGGGACGTATGGTAACTAAAACGTGGATCGTAACGGTCGGAACTGGACAAAAAATGAAGCACACTATGAAATATAGAACGGTCCATTGAATCGCTATGGCCTTTGTTACAACTTTATTTGTTATTTCTGATGCGCTCTAAGATTGTTTTCTGTTAATTTATTTTTGATATGTCCTAGATATTTAAAAAAAAAAAATCAAACTTTTCGAATATTTTCTGTTCACAAATAACTTATAACCCCTTGTTCCTTAAGGTGGATTTGTGGGAGCTGCTTACTCAGTTATCATTTGATTGGGGAATTGCAAATTACATTCTTTTCACTTGAAAGCAAAAATGATATATGTAAAGGAATCACTAAAAGGCCGTATTTAACATTCTGTTGGCATGGTCAACAATGGAATGCTCATACTCATTTGACTACTTACTCCGGAAACACCCATGCCCAACTTTTTGTGTACATGTTTTGGCTCATTTCAGAATAAAATTTGTATTTAGATTTGAAGCTCCGTTCGTGTTGCATTAAAATTCCATGAATTGCTGCAGAACAATGTATTTTGCGCTCCTTCCTGCCGCCGCCTAGTGCTTTTGGAAACAATCATAGTACCTGTTAACTAGAACTGAGCCTTTTTTACTTTTTGATCGAAAATACACATTTCACTTTTGCTTTCAAATGCAATGTGCCAAACATATGATGAGCGCAACAGTCTGCCTTAAAGAACAGTTATAACTTATTTTTGAACGGAAAAGAATCAATTAGTTATGAAACAGTCTTTTCAGAAAAATGTCCACAGAGATAGAAAGAAGAATTTATAGAAAAGAAATATAATAGTTGCTTCAAAAATAACTAGTTGAAACGAAGGCTATAACAATCCGATTAAAGTTCTAGACTTCTAGCACAAAGGCATTTGATAATATCATTTTGCACATGAAGTGTGCTCTTCAGTTCTAACTTTTAACTTCTAAGCAAAGCGGTCCATTAATAATCCTGGAAACATAAATATAAATGCACAAATGTACAACAGTTTGTATGACAAAAAGATGATGGTGCATTGCACGAGTATGCAACTTATAAAGAGCATATTAATTAATTAAATACAAAACCGGCAGTATTGCCTCCTTGAAACAACTAAGCTTCACCATCAACCAACACAAACATTGCTTATTACACAATAACCTCAAATGAAAATGAATATTATTATAAAAGAAATGATGACGTGAAAATTACAGCAACTAGCTACATCACATGGAAATCCAAAACCAAACGACAATTGAGAAATATCATCCTAAGATCTTGCAGAATTATGTATGAACATGATTATAATTAGAGAAGAAATGGAAGGGAAGTGTGAAGTAATCTAACCGCTGTCGCCAATGAGAAGGAGCTTTATGAGGTAATCATAATCCGCACGAGCCCTAGCAGGTGGTGCAGCCATCGTCTATGCTTAAATATCTCAGATACGAAACCCTAATTTCGTCTATGTATAAACATGCATATACATCAATATATACACAGAGAGGATCTTGAGATTAACACAACAAATGAGGTAATTGTGTGTGGATATATATATATATATATATACATATACGGAGAGATAAAAGATAGAAATTATTATTACCGTGCGTAGGTTAGCAAGTCACCGGCGACATTGGGACGGCGTTAAAGAGAGAAGGATACACAAAAGGATGATCTCCGCAGAGTTTGCTATCTCTCGCTCCTCGCTCGATAGGTGTTTTTGGGCTTTTTTTTTTTTTTTTTACTGCTATCCCTACACCTGTTCGCACTAGATTATTTTTCACCAAATTCAATTAAATTGTGTTAACGCTCCTATACTATGTGTCGTTCCAATGTCACCCGTCACCACACCCCAAAATTTTTATCAACATTTTTGATAATAAAATAAAAAAAATTACTTTAACAAAAGGAGTAAAGCAATAAATTCAAAAAATATTTCAAAGCGATTTGATAAGATATTTTTTTAAAATTTTTTCATAAAAAATTATTCTTATTATCAAAAAAAAAAAATGGATTCAACATAAAAACAATAATAATAAATAATTCACTAAGGCCTCGTTTGATTCAGGTATTAAGATCAGTGTGATTAATAATACCAGTATTAATAGTGCTGGACTATTAATCATGGTATTAATCTAATACCAATACCCTGTTTGATTCATGTAGTATTAATACTAGGATATCTCATGCTAATATTAATACCATGTTTGGTTCTGTAACTTGTATACGGAATTATATTTTGGACTAACAATTTTTTTTAAAAAAAAAAAAAAAAATTGTAAAAATTAAAAAAAAAATATTTTTAAAAAAAAAAAAGTTTAAAAAAAATTTGAAAAAAAAAATAATTTTTTTTAAATAATAATAATATAGTAGTAGTAATGGCATTTTTTAAAATATATGGTTCATTTTTATTAATCCTGGATAAACAATACCACCTCCTCCCTGGTATTAAATTATAGCACAAAGAGTGGTATTAAGTTAGTACCGGTATTAGTAATCCCAACACATTTGTGCGAATCAAACAAGGTATTATAAAAAAAGTGGTATTAATAATCCCATCCCACTTTTTAATACCCGAATCAAACGATGCCTAAATAACTTATCTCTTCTATTAAGTATTATTGTTTTTAATTCTTTTAATGAAACAGAAAATTGTAACATATTCTTTATTACACGTTTGTAACTTTTTCACAAAAATGTTGAGCATTAAACATTATTATTATTTTGGTCTTTCCAGCATTATACATCGTAAGATTCAAAGACTGCCAACTTCTCAATCCATTTACTTACCAGTGTTACTAAAAATAATTTTAAAATACTAATACTCGTGAATAATTTTGAAGCCACTAGTATTTATGCAGTGCTAAGTGCTAATGGCCTTATTCAAAACTAGTACTCTGTCTCTTATCTAATATAGTGAGGTATGGTCTGGCACCTACATATATTGTTATTGCTATACACGCTTATTTTGCACTTTCATTATAACCAGACCATATATGACCTCCATTGCTAATTAGTTTTCTCAACAATTTTGTAAGTTTACTAATCCAAAATCGTATCTTCTTTAAAATGGCTGACGGACTAATTGAAAATCTTCATGTGATTCAACCAACATTGCCAAATATCCAATCCACATTGCTGAACATAATAGAATAACAAACATCTGCCCACCATTAAAAAATTAAAATAACTGTCATTACTCACTAAAATAACAATAATCTTTCAATAAGACAAGGGTAACAAACTCAACTCAGCATTTTTTAATGAAGTTAAACGAGAAACAAAGAGCTATTCCAATCTAAAACAAGTTCCAGGGTACACAAAATCTGCATAAGCAGATAAGCTGATAATTTTACTCAAAATCTGGGTACAAATTGAAGTCTAGTAAAAGAAACCAAGCACTTTTCCACCAACACTCTTTCTCCTGGCCTCTTCATGGTCCATAATGCCAGCAGAAGTTGTCAACACGATGTACCCAAACTGCATGTTTAAAGAGATAGAATATGGTTATACTAATTCGAAAAAAAGAAACTATTGTAGCGGAAAAAAAATGAATTTATTGAAACTGCTTTATATGGAACTTTTTTTCAAGGGACGTTAAGCTCGAGGGACTGATTTTTTGATTCTACAAAAGTGAAACATGTGAATATTTACCATGGGAAAGCAGTGCAACTAACCACACTTGAGTACATCAATAAGTCTATTATTATATCATGTACAATCCGTCTGTTCCTAGTTAAGAGTCCATGTTTGACTTTCACATCTCCTAAAAATCCACTAATTTCGTTACAATCAATGGTTTTGGAAAGGAAAGTGGACTCTTAATTTGGCACAGAGGGAGTAGTATGTAGCTAAATAAAACATCATATGAAAGGAATCCTAAACATTAGTAAGCAATAAGTATTTTCCGCTAACCTGTCGGGAGGGGAGCAACCTAGCAGTCCATCCCTCAATGTCTTTGACACCCACGTCAAAACGAGGACTAATAACCCCACACTTGTTCAGCCTTCCGTTCAGTTCGACCACAATTTTCCCAGACCTGTGATCGTCAACATACTCGAATTCTCCAATGTATCCTGCAGAGCGAAAAAAAAACAAAGAGATGAAATGATTAACAGGACATGACGAAACCAAATGTAGTGATATTGAATATGAGTGATGTTCAATGGGTACTGACTACTGACCGTGCTTTTGCATAACAAGAAGAAACTTTATGACCACTTTTGATGAAGGTCTAACCATGACCTGTCGCTTTCCCCTCTTCTCAGCATTGTACATGCTCTTGAGGGCATCATTCAAAACACTGACTCTCACCATCTTAAAAAATAAGGCTGCGAATCATTTTAAGAAATTAAATAATATCAATCGGTCTATGTGATAACGGTAGATGGTCTTTGAATCTTAAATATGATTTAAGGCATAAAAGATCAGGACTTAGAAAATAGATGTCTTTTTAAGAGTCACAATGAAAGATGTACAATGCTTAAATTAGATCACATAGCCTTTGGCACTGTTACCACTAGTACAACATGCATTTACTACGTCACATGAGCCAAAATTGGGGAGGGCAGATGAGCTTCAATAAAATCAAGGCAAACGCCAACTATTTTCAAGCCACCAGTGTCCATTTTGGAAATGACAATTGCTCATAATGTAATGAATGTCCCAAAACAAGAATAAGGGGCAAAGCAAACATGTATGATGTACAATATTCAACAAGCACCTCCCTAACAGGTAAAAAAAAAAGAGAGGGCAATCAAAGATACTCATTAGTAAAACAGAGCACTCGCTCAGATAAACTGTACTTATTTTGGACCAAGAACATAATGACATTGACTTACTAAACAACCTACAGCAAGGGGACCATATTTTTTTGTGAAGCAGTTAGACTTTAGTACTACTCCCTCCCAAACTAGCATAAATCAGTTTGCCAAATCTGAGCATTACAAATAGGTTTTATTCTTGACAGTTGATTACATTTAAAATGAGTGTTTTCTTGGGGCAAATCTGTTAATATTCAGAAGCTAACTTATGTTTTCTTTTTATTATATAATTGAAGCAGAACCTTAATACTAATACATGTTTCTTACATAAAAAACTGCCACTTACATACCACCAAATGGAACTAACCTAAAAAATCAACTCAGAGTATATACCCTAGCAAGAACAAGAATAAACCAATCCTTGTATTAAATATGTGAGGGTATAGCAAAAATGAAGCTCTCGACTCATACATACGGATCACAGAGACACATATCTAAGGTTTTCCACTAGCTACACTATAAAATTCCACAGGAAACTAAAGATGATCAATGTAGATAATTGATAAGCAATCAATAATTATCAACACAATAATAAAACCCACGCGCACGCATCTATGTACATATTAGTGATGAATCAGCTCAAATGAATGGAAATAATCAACAAATTATTCATATAGAAAAAGGATCGAATCGAACAACATGAGAAGACTGAAACAGATCATGAGAATTGAGAAAAGGATTCGAACAGAAGGGAAATTTTTTGTTTTTTTGCTTACCAAGGAGCAGAGATCTCCGGAGGCTGGTGTTGGCGAAAGTGCTACGGTTTCTTTCGAGAAGCAGAGGAGTGAAATGAGAAAAAACCCTAATGCTTATATTTGGAAGAATGGTGCGGAATTACTGTTTGGCCCTTTGTCTCTATTTCTGAGGTTGCTTCATAATTAACCTATTCCGTCCCCATTGTATGGGCCACTTAGCCTAGAGTAAAGCTTTAGAATTTGGGCCAGCTTTGTAGGCCTAACCTTGTTTGGACATTAACAATTCTTTTGGTTGGTGAAGGTCTTTTTTACTTAATACATTCGATACGGAAACTTGCATCAGTACAACCAGCGAGAGTGGTATAATGGTTGCGACACTAAAATTAACTCTGCGCTTAAGTTTTAGCAGTTAAGTTTTGATAGCTGTAAAAATTTCAAGGGGTTACCAACATGTTCTACTGCGAGTTGGAATTGTTCAAGATGCTCAAAAACTAACCCAAATACCCGTGATATAGACCAAAAAAATGAACTTTGCTTCATTACTTTTCTAGAACTGCATAATTACTAGTTGACCTTAGCATATTGCACATTTGAAAATTTTACCTTTTTGTGTATTATTAAATATGAAACGCATGGTGTTCAATGTTCTGATAGAGTTAGGAGGAAAGAAAGAGCAGTAAATAATGTCTTTTAAGACCATCAAGTAGGATCCAGTGGTTGCAATACTGAAATCAGCAATAGATTCAACCGAGAGCTTTTTAAGTCAAGTCCCCCAATCGCAAAACGTGTGTTCTCCCACAATTAGAAATTAGTCGAATTAAATTAAAATTATACATGTTATACAGCATAGATAAATTTTCATATATTTCAATTTGTACACAAAATTAAACAAAATAACTTACCCATGATTTGTCAAACTTTTTTAATACTATTTTGTCATTTGCAAAAAATATTTCAATCTCAAATAAGTGGGCTCTCATCTCGCATTCTCATATTATATATTATCATATGTACCCTTATGCATACTTTTCTTTAAGTACTCAACAAATTCATGTTCCATGAATTTAGAATTAGGTAATGCTACTTAAAAATTTAGGGCTGGTATTTAAATTGAAAAAATCAAAATTGAATAAAAAAAATGAATCAAATCAAACCGATTAAAATCAGTAATCAAAAGTCAGTAACCAACCCTCAACCGGTACGATTATGGTTTTATTGGTCGAAGGGTCGATTTTACCGAACCAAACCGAAATTATATATACGGGATTTTTTTTATTTATTTGGGTGAGAATAAAAAGAAGGAATATGGAAATATATATCTCTCTATATATGTAGGATTCATTTTCCTCGTTTCTCTCTTTAGATCTACAAAAATCTCTCCTCCCTTTAGTCCGTACAAACGGAAAACTCCAACTCCAACTCCACCTCCTCCTCCGATTTTCATTTCATTTTTCTCCACCTTCATTCCACCCCACCACCACCACCACCATCAACTCTTCTCCATCCCATCATAGCCTTAAAAAAAAAAAACTAATTTAAAACTCTATATTTCGAAGCCCTCTTCTCAATCTCTTGTCTCTCTCTACTAGGTGCCCTAATTTGAAGCCCTCTTCTCAAGCTCTAATATTCTTAAAACCTTAATTTTTTTTTAAGGGGACTATTATTTACACACCTCAATTTTGTCACTAACACCATCATCTATAATTTAATAAAAAATACATTTCAACACCCCATTTTTTTGTCACAAACACCCTCTCACTTAACCATCACTTAACTTATTTACCCAATGGTGAAAACATTAACCTATTTATTTATTCATTTTTAATAAACTAATCTAATATTAATCCAAATAATTAATCCTACATCTCCCATTTTCCTTCATTCATAATCATATTCCATTACTTCAAGTAAAACGATAGAGAGGGAAAAGATTCACTACTTTATCATTTGAGCTCTTAAAATCAATAAATACAACCAAATCGAAACACAAATATTATTGGTGAAAAGTTTGAAGCTTGGATTATGATAAATAAGAAGCATTGTTCATGAGATGGTAAAGAAAGAAGAAGTTTAAGAAAAAATTGGTGGTGAAATTCCACTCCAAAATGAAGCCAAAGATATATTATAATTGTTATTATTTATGTATTAATGTGTATATTAGCTTTCATACATCATTCTACAACATTCAAATTGAAACAAAAATGTAATCCCCAAAACAAAGTATAAAACGGGTTCTGTCCAGACTTGACTCACTTTATATAAAAAGAGTAATCTAGTTACAAATCTCCTCAAATAAGGCGAGTGTGTACAGACACACTCACCCCATGTGAGACAAGTGTATGTTATTAGGAGAGTCACTTACAACACATTCACTTTATGTGGGATAAGTATGTGTGAATTCACTCACCTGTCATTAGATGAATCTAATTTAAAAATACTCCAATACACTCCGCACTCCATTGTCTTATATTAGGCGAGTCACTTACAACACATTCATCTTATGTTGGGTGAGTGTGTGTGAATCAATTCACCTGTCATTAGGAGAGAGACGTAAATGACTTCTTTCTTTTTCAATATTAAATAGTTTTATTTTTAATTAATATTTGTATTAACTTTTAATTGGGTGGAGGGTGTCAGTGACTAAAAATTGACACGAAGAAATGTTTATGAGAAATGTGGTGTTAGTGATAAAATTGAGGGTGTAAATAATAGCCTTTTTTTAAAGGTCATATCTCTCTTTTCCTTCTATTTCTCTATTTTTTTCATTATCTTTCTCTCTCTTCTCTTTCTCCTGGTGTTTGCTGCGGCTTTTGCTTGTGCTTGGTGTTGAACATTCAATGAAAAAAATTGGAAGTTGGCACCGATTCGATTTCGGTATTAACCGAAAATTCGTCAAACTGAACCGACATATAAACGGTTTAGAATCGGTTTATTTATTTTCATTACCCATTTTTCAATTAGGTACTCGGTGCAGGATGTTCGGTTCGGTTAACGAACCAAATTCACCCCTACTTAAATTATCATATTTTAGTAAATTATACTAAGGGTGTGTTTGATTGGGAGTATTTTCCATGGAAAATATCCATTTTCCACTTGATTTGACAACTTAAGGTGTTGATTGGCTTTTTTTTCTAGGCAATTGAATTACTTTTGGCTCACACACTTACATTTTCCTTGTAAACAAGGAAAATATTTCGGCTAGTTTTTATTTTCCAGGCAATTGCACGATTTTCGAGACAATATTTTACCCATTTTTTACACTAAAAATGCTATAACTTAAACTACAAAATTCAAAATTTAATAAAAAATTTATATTTAAAATCTACTCATCAAGATCAATTAAACAAGATCCATCATGACTATAAAATTATGTAAAAAAAAATACCCATAATTTTTTCTACATTAAAAATGCCACAATACAACCAATATTTTCCGGTAGAAAATTAAGGCAATCAAACACACTACACTTCATTTTCCATGCAACTCAATTCTAGGCAATTCAATTACCGGTAACTTATTTTCTTTCCATGCAAATTCCACGCTTGCAATCAAACGCACCCTAAGTAAATGTTGTGACGGATGTATAGTAATTACTAACTAGTATTGTACGAAATTTATACATTAATTAGTGGATGTCAATTATTTCACGTGATTCAATGAAAATTGGATAGACTATTGGCGAAATATAACTCCCTAAAATATTTCATTAGAATTTGACTTTTATAACCGCACTTGTCGAATGTTATTTAAATGGTCTTCGTATATTTTCACGGTAGTCATGTTTTTCTATTTAAAAAGTCACTAATTACAAGTCACATATTTATTTTTATCTCGTAAAATATCCTTCTCTTTTTATGTTATTTCTAATAATATTTTATTTATTTATTTTTGGACGGAATAAGCATTTATTTGGCATGGCCTCGAATATAGTTCTCTTTTTTAATGTTATTTATGATAAACTTTTGTTTGACATGATTTGTAAGAATATATGATATGATCAGTCTAATTTGGTAAGTATTTGCGGACGTTCTATTTTGCGATCCCATGGCTTTAAGGTTGAAGCATGCATACGGTATTGTGTTTTGACTATTTTTAACCCGTAGAGATCATAGATGTATTGGACTGTATTTTTGGACATAATCAAAAAACCCACTTAACTACTTAAACCGGTGGTAACTTTGCATGTTATTACTTGCCGGGTTTCGCTTGGGGTTGACATGGCCGTTTCTTATTTTATGAATGAATTCTATATGAGAAAAAAAAATTATACGACCATTAATCAAAAGTAAAATAGGGGGTTTACTTAATTTTTTTACAAACGAACTTTTATACAAATTGATGTGATACTATTCCAATAATGAATTGTTGAACTACATATTTTGTTTGTCCTCCTTTAAATTTAAGGATGGATCCATAACTCCTGTAACCAGTAGCTTAAGCACTAATTCAAGTTAGAGGGCATGAGTTTTAGAGGTTTTGAAAATTTTTAAAGTATTAAATCAATGACAAAATCAAAATATTATATATATATATGTATGGGAAAATTCCAAGTAAGGACCTTAACTTAAGGTCCTTATTTACGGACTTGTCCTTTTGGCACGCTTCCCGATGGAATTTTTTGATGAAATTTGGTGGGGATGTTCTTCATCGTGTGTAGAACATCTCCACAAAATTTCATCAAAAAATTCAACCGGAAGTGGGTTAACTACATGATTGAAAAATTCTGGTCCAGAAATAGATATATATATATATCCAATATTTTTCAATCATGTAGTTAACTCACTTCCCGGTTGAATTTTTTGATGAAATTTGGTGGAGATGTTCTATACACGATGAAGAACATCTCCACCAAATTTCATCAAAAAATTACATCGGGAAGCGTGTCAAAAGGGCAAGTCCGTAAATAAGGACCTTAAGTTAAGGTCCTTATGGGAAATGCTCTGTATATGTATACTCAATGTCTTACATAATAAAAACATTCAAATCGCAACATATTAATTACAACAATCATCTTCAAAACTTTGTATTTGCAATACGCTGGTTATAGATGGTAGAGAGATACCATTGGTATTAAGCTAGCTTATAGAATAATGGTATACTTGTCATCGTATTGATCTCATTAACACCGTAACACTCTTGTTTCGGATCCTATAGAAGAAGGGGGTTCAGTGTCAAGTTTTTTCTTTTAGGGGGTAATATGCAAAAAAAATATACTAGTTTAGGGGAATTTATTGCAATTACTCTCATTATTTTAAATAGGGTTTAAATTAGGAGTGTTGTCAGAAATCCAAAAACCGACCGAACGATCCGTTGTGATTCGAAATTTTCTGAACCGAAAGAAAAACAAAATCAAAAACCGAAACTGAAACTAATTGATTTAGGTCGGTTCGGGTTTGAATTACCCAAATTGGACCGAAAAAAACCAAAACTTTAAAATAAAAATTTGCTTACTTACAAACTAGAGCCAAACGGTATCGATTAAAAGACAAAAAGTCAAAAAGTCCTTGTATATATATGTATGTATGTGTATATATGTTGTTTATAACAATATCTATTGTTGTTGTTATTGCTTCTTCATTATCATCGTCATCTTAATCAGAAGAATCTTCTTCTGTTTGTTGTGGATTAATACTACTACTACTACTTCACTCATCTCAAACTTTATTTGAAGGCTATTACCAAAAAAAAAAAAAAAGATTATATCATCACAATATTTTTCAAAAATTCCCCTGAATTATGAGTCACCCTCCTCCAATTTTTGTTTCCCAATTCTACCTGCATTCTCAATTACTATTTGTTTCGCAAGAGCAAGAATAAACTGAGATGCAATACATATATAAATACACAGATAAATGAGCACTTGCATAAAAAAAAAAGCCAATAAGACCGAATCAAACCGAAACCAAATAATTTATGAGGGTTTTGGGTTCCATAAGTATGAAAACCGAAATTGAACCGAACCAAAACATAACTAAGAAGTTTGTGGAGGGTTTGGGGTACTTCGATTTCTACTTTGACCGAAACGGAAAATAGTCCTAGTTTAAATACACATGAACAGCCTCTCTAGTTATGAAAAATTACACAAATACCCTTAATGCTTTTGAAACCGAGGGGAGCATTTGACAGCAACTCGCCCTTGCCTGTAAGGGGTGAACTATATGAAAAGGATATTGCAAAATCTAATTGAAGGGGGTAAAACATTGAGAAATTTATCATCACAAAAAACTAAAAGTAAATAAATATTTCATTACTAATTTTTTTGTACAAAAAAGTAAAATAAAATGGAGTACTACGTACGCCTATTTTATTAAAATGTTTGTTTATTGTTGTCTTGGAAATATAATATAAGAAAGGGTAGGAGATAAATGAGTAGGGAGTCGGGGTGGAAATTAAGAAATTCAAACTCGACCCAAACTTTTTGATACGATTTTTGTGTATCTTTTTTTTAAAAAAAATCAATTTAATATAATATTAAACATTTACAAACCTACTGTGAATCAATATTAAAAGATTCCCAAAATTGGCTTAAAACAGTTCACAAAATTGCTAAAAATAGTCCCAAAACTTGCACAAAACAATCCCAAAATTGGCCAAGAAACAGTCCACAAAATTGCGTAAAAGCAGTCCAAAAAATTGCCTAAAAAAAGTCCCAAAACCGATCCGAAAACAGGCTCAAAATAGTCCACAAACATGCTCAAAACAGTTCACAAAAGTGTCAAAATAGTCCCCAAAAATGGCTAAAAACAGTCCCAAAAGTGGCTCAAAACAATGAGAGGTAGCGGATGCACGAAGTTTAAGATTTGAGACTTGAGAAAAATGGTATGGAGGTTATAGTAAAAAGAATAAGATGTGGGTGTGCAAGTTGGGCTTTGAAGCAGGAAAAAAAATGGCCAGATACAAAATGATATCCTTTTTTTGTGTTTAGTGTAAAGTTTGGTTTGGTTTTAGAATGGCCTAACCCAAACCTCTTATGTTTTGAATTATGTGTTTCAGTTTTGATTTTTTTGTTTGTTTGGTTTGATCAATCAATTTTCGGATTAGTCACAACATCTTTAGTAAGGAAAAACAGGGGTAGGAGATAAATGGGAGAATGGTATAGAACAAAAATACAACAAATAAGGTTAGATGGGGTTTTGAACTCATAATCTTTCTTTCAGTACAAAATATATGTGTCAGTTGAACTATAAGATAAATCATATATATTTAATCTTTTCATAAGTAACGAACTAATTAATAATTTATACTGGAAATAAACTAATCTATACCAATATTCTAATTATTACCGAGGAAAAAAAAAACGGGGTGGGATACAGCCCCCTTAATTTCGCCCTTGTTTAAATCTAAATGATGCTACATTTATATTGAAACAAGAGAATGGAAAATATACTTACTAAAATAACTGAGAAATAGAACACCCATTAATCTCCTGAACACACTAAAAGAATAAAAATACATATATAAAAATTAGCATATATTAAAGAAGAAGAAGAAGAAGAAGAAGAAGAAGAAGAAGAAGAAGAAGAGGAGGAGCATGCTAAATATATATAATTCCTTCCTATCTGCTCAACATTGAACCCTTTGTTAAGTGAATGACTTTAAATCATAATTAAAGGAAAGGAGTTCTTGATCTTTACAATAATCAACTTATCTTCTACGCTACATCGCCACAAAATATTAGTGAATGAAAGATACATTACATACACACATATATATGTTGCTACTTACTTTGAAAAGATAAAATTAGTGGGAAAATGTAAGTTTAATTAATTAAAATAGATATTTTTTAAATGTAAAGAATCGTATTGAGAATATTTTTAAATGAGAACAAAGTAAATATACCACTAATATAACAATATGCCAATTAATAAAGGCACTTCCTCTATATTACTATAATAATAATAAGTATAGTATAGATGGATTACCAAAAATCTTCAATTATTAAAAAAAAAAAATAGTGCATGCAATTAACCAACTTTGACTTTCACAAAGTAGTCCCCATTTGCAAATATAAATTGCATTAGTCTTATACATGTCCGGTTGCGGTTCTCTTTAGATCGACAGAATAATGTTCATAAACTAGTGAGATTATAAATTTATTTAGCACTAAACAAATTTAATAGATTTTGTTAGAATCTGTTTGGCAGATCCACAAAAGAATAATTACAAAACTTAAAGTTTCTAGAACGATTCTCACAAACTACAATTGAAAAATGTGAAATATAAAAAAAAATAAAAAAATGTTAACTTAATTACCAAATTCAAAAAAAAAAATACTAGTCAACCAAACAGTCTCTTCTCTCCCCATTCTCTCTCTCACACACTCTACTAATAGAAAAGACATACACATACAAATACTCGTGAATATTCCGAGTTGATAATAACAAATAATTTATACTATATATAACGGTTGAGTAAATTTTTTGATAAAGTCTAACATAATTAGTGTACACATTAAATTCCGCGATAATCTATTATTACTATATAATAAAATGGAAGAACTAACACAATAAATACAATCTTTAATAATTTTTATGAATATTAATATAATTTCCCCCCTCTAGATTTTTCTTACCTTCTTAGCCTTTTGGTCTTCTTTTCTCTTGATTATTATTATAATATCACTCATTACTAATGATAATTTAATTATATATACATCTTCTAGCTTTTATAATCTCATCATTTTGCTGTCAATTTAGTATGTGAGCTCTTTTGCACTAATTCAAAAGTTTATTTATCCATAAAAAATGTATTTGTATTTTATATAATTAGTTTGTTGCATTGTTCTTATTTGTATTTTTGTTTAGCTTTATATATTTATAGGTCTATCACTTCCTTCTCTATTATTCAAGTGAACAATTTTATATGATAATATTTGTATTAGAATTACAGTTTTTACAATTAAATTATTTTTATTTACCTTTGTATTTTCTTAGGTCAATCTCTTACTTCTCTAATTTTCAAATGAACAAATGATAAGTTTTGCGTTAAAATTTTAGTCTTGAATTTCATTCATTTTCTTTACTTTTGAGTTTTAATTGAAGGTCCCTCTATTTTATGAATGACATAATATAAATGGATATGCAAAAACTTATTTTATGATCATTTTAAAGTTTTCACTTTGATTCTAATGATTTTTTTAAAATATTCTTAAATTTTGATCAGTACTTTTTTTTATCGTAATGCATACTAATTTTATTTTTTTGAAAGAAGATAATCAACCATTCAACAATGGCCGTAATAATTACAATTCTCAAATTTTTTTTATAGATACAATTTCAATATTTCAATTTCACAAAATTTGTGAGAAAAAGTGTTACCAATTTCACTATTTTCAAGGTAATATTAGACATATATAATAATTTTTTGAAATAGACTACAACACTATTCAAAGTATTAACAAATTATGGTAATTGAGTCATCCACGCATCGCGTGGATTACACACTTGTATATAAGTGTTATTAGTTAAGTTTGGCTTTCAAGCTTAAATTTTCAAGGATTTCAACATATTAAAGAGAAACATGGAACTTTGTTTTATTATGATGAGATATGATATATTTATTATGTCTCGAAAAAAAATTATGAACTATTAATTTGGAACATTCCAACAAAAAGGGAAGTTGGGACAAAAGTATTTATTTTGGAGCAAATTATCCTACATACCCCTCGTGAGAGTGGATGGGACATGTGCACAATTGGTAAAATTTATCAGTAAGATTTTTTTACTACTTGGAAAATGTAATTCACAATTAATAGGGGCTTTCGATGTTTTAAAGTTAGAAGAATCTAGATTAATCTAGATGCAATGTGTCACTAGAAAAATCTAAGCTGCTGTTGTTGAAATACGTAAAGCTTAACGACATTGGGTATGAATCTAGATAGTTCTTGTAATCCTATTAAATAAGACATCATGTGTAATCAATCCAATTAAAAATTAAAAAAGAAAAAGTAAAATCTTGCAAGTAAAGTCTTCAAAGTATTTTTGGAAAAGTTTTGGCTCTAATGTTCTATAGCGGTGCATCTTCAAACACACAATGCACCACACAAAAGTAATTTAAAGAATTAATACTTCCGCTGTGCTCCATTCATATTCTAAAATTAATTCCAACGCCACATATTGATCGAAATATAATTAAACTCTTAATCTAAGGTGATTATTTTGTCATTTCATTGGAAAAATAATCTGATCAGATGCTTTGGATTATAGGTATGACAAAATCCCAAGAAGTCTCCTTAATTCTATATGTAAGGCCTATGGATAATTACAGGCCCAATATTATATTTGCATGAATGCGATAAAGAGCTCATATTGTAGTCAAAATTCAAGCAAACAAAAAGAAACAAAGGGGATAGATTTGCATGGTATATATTATATATAAGAGGAAATTAAAATACAACTAAACTTCAAATTCATGGAGACAATACAAGTCCTAATTTCCAAAATACTTCTTTCACCTCTCGGTTTCATTATGGTCAACCATGAAAGGACAAATACCTTTTTAATTATTTTTTTATGCTTTAATTTTCAACCGGAATCAATTAACGTACTTGATTTAGTATATTTGATCCGTTTCAAAATTTTAGTCCCATTTTTCTAGCATGTTTTGAAATGATAAGTTTCATTACATTTTTAGAACATAATCAATATATCAATTCTCTCGATTTAAAAAAGAAAAAGAGAAAAAAAAAACTTTCAATTGTAGTAAAATTAAGGGAATTTGCTATTTTATAGGATCCAAATCACACCCCTTGATATTGATTACCCTTCCCAATAATATCTCAATATTGTAGCTAGCCTGCATGGAAAAACCATTAATATTTACATCTGTAGTTAATTCCTTATGGCTGATAAAACATATAATTATTCCACTAGTTGGTTATTTATGTTAATCTTTAATTTCAAGTTAATTAATTAATTCAATTTTTAATCTCATATATCTTCTTAATTAAAAAGTTATGGTTGGTGATTTTGATGACAGATTCCAAACTACTGCATGTATAATTCCAAGTGTCATTATATAGTGCTTAGGCTTAATGTTGGTTGACAACAACATACACTCACTCTCGATTGATTAAACAAATTAAATACTTTATCTATATAAGAACACTGTACTGCACAAAAATGGTATTCAATAAAATAAAAAAATAAAAATACAAGAAAGGAAATGTTCTAATCATGTTTAGGTGAGAAGATTAATACATAATTACCATTAAATTGGGAATAAAACAGATGTAATCCTTTAAGAATATTCAATATATTATATTGTAAGACATGCAATTGCAGATTTCGAATAAAAGACAAGTGACAAACTTGTTGGTTGACTTTCAAGCTTACGACATAGTCTTTCTTTTCTAACGAAAACAAAATAGAATTAACACACTCAAATGTTCTAAATTTGTTAAACTCTATCACATTAACTTAATTAGTTTTTCAAAATCAAATTCTTTAAATACATAAACATTAGAGGTTCAAAATCCAAGCTTTAGCCTAACTGGTTAAGTGTGTGATATTTCACATGGGTCGTCACAGTTCAATCTTTCTTCCCTCTCTTAAGAACCACCCAGATTTATCATCACTTGTATAAAAAAATAAAAATAAAAAATAAACATTAAAAATATTATAAGCCTTATAAGCCTGTTGGTAACTTCAAAATTATGATTTTTTGATGTTTTTATGTTAAGGGTCTAGATATACCAAAATTTTCCGTCTTTCTTCCTTCCCTCAAGTCATATCAATTATAAGCCTGTGGTCGCGTCAAAATTATTTTGGATCATTGATTTTGTTGTAATTTTTTTTTTAAAGTGTGAAACTCAAATAAAATCTAGTGTCCATTTGATAACATAGTTAACAAATAATCAAATATCTTGTCCCAATGGTATAAAGTTGTCACTGAAACAATCTTGAAGCCGACTTGGAGTTCCCAAAGTCGATTCTAGGCGTTGTCAAAATAACGCTTGGTCACGCACCGCGAGTGGGGATTAGTCGAGGTATGCGAAAATTGGCCCGGACACCCCGTAGGGTAACCCTCGAACCAAAAAAAAAGTTAGCAAATAATTAAATAAATATATAAAGTAGTCTTCTATTTGATGTTGGAAAAAATTGCGATTGATTTGGTGATACGTGTTATATTATTTTTTTGGATTTTCATGGATAAAGTTATTTGGGTGACAAGTATGAATTTTATTTTATTTTTTCATGAAAACCCACAAAAAAAAGATGGAAAATAACTCATAATACAATGTAGAATTCTTTTTAAAAACTCATAGTTTCTCCAAAATTTTCAACTTTGCTATCAAACTTTCAAAAGTTGCGTGTTTGAATTTTTGTTATCTAAATGAATTTTTTATAACATACTTTTTATTTGAATTGTTCTACTCTGGACGTTGAATATATCATAATTTGATAATTTTATGTTTATTATTAATTATAACATATTCATTAATTAGTATCTCGATCGAGAATTAATTACAAAATAAAATTTCATTAATATTAAGTTCAGCATCCAACATATAATGTCTTGCTTCGTAAAGTTGAATGCTAAACTTTGATTAAATTCAACGTTTAAGTTACGTGGAAAAAAACATAAAATAATATTAACAAATGAGTGCAATTTTTTTTGAAAGGAACAAATGAGCGCAAATTGAAACCTAATTAATTAATATAAAACTCCATATGTATATTAATCAGATTCATCAACTCATTGTTAACTAAGGAGGTCAACGGCCAGCATCAAATATGCAGGGACAAGCAACAAAAACAAGGCAAGGAAGACAAAGGAGAATAATATACATATATATATCCAACATCTCTCTCTATATATACATATATATACGAAAATACCTAGAAAATTCTTTATTTTAAGAATAATAAGTATAGTTCATTTCAAAAGTAAACGGATAATTTCTTTTATGAAACGTGATAGAAACAATCCCTGTAATAAGTAAATAATCTTACCAAAATTTTATCAAAAAATTTAAAGCAGAAGTGGATAAACGAAAATGAAATATTTATGTTTATTTATGTCCATTGAAATTTTACATGATTATCTAATCAACTTCTAAATTGAGTTTCTTTTTTTCTTTTTCGGTGGAGATGATCTATTCATTATAAAAGAGATCATCTCCATAAAATTTCAGGAAAAAATTTGTTTATTTACCTTTTAAAATATCCTTACTGTTCTTAAAGTATAAGAGATGGATTATTTATGAGATTAACATTTGTGAATAAATGTGTGTATATATATATCCACAATTCTACATTGCATGTCATGCAAATATGTAGTGTCTAAAATTCTATCAAATAGAGTTTGTCACTGATGTGTTTGACTTTATTGAATGGTTATGATTAGAACATATAAATGAAATTAAAAATTAAAATCAAAATATATATACATCCACCCATGACGTCTGATACCCTATGAATGAAAACTAGGTTTATCACAAGGTTCTAAAAGGCGTTAGGTAGACCTAGGGCGGTTACTTAACACTTAGAGCGCCTAGTCGGAATTTAGGCGGCTAGGCATCAGGCGATTTTTTTTAATTATATTTTTTATTTTTAAATATATCTAAAATTATATATATATAATAAAACACTGAAAAATCATCAAATCAAACATAGTATTCAAATAAACATAAAACGAAGTTCAAATGTTCAATTAATAAGCGAAACATGCATGGTTATTGGATTCACTGTCCAAAACAAAATTGAATACGAGGTCACATTTATATGAAATTATTAATTTGTTTTAAGCAGCAGTAGCAACAACAACAATAATAAGTTAGTGAGAAAGAAAAGGCAATAATAAAAGAAAAATAAGAAGAAAGATAAGATTGAGAAAGTAAGGTAGCATGATGTGTTTATAACTAATCAAAGCGCTCTTCCTGAACATCTTCTAGCGATTGCGATTATTAGCTAAGGTTTCATTTCAATCAGAGGAATGAAAGATGAATTTACTAATGATAGTTGATAGATTGAATCCATTTTTTAAAATGGTAATTTTTTAACAAAAAGAGAAACATGTAGCTCCTTTAAAACAATAAAAAAAAATAAGTCTACCCGCCTAATTCCCGCCTTGACCGGCCTAGGCACCCGCCTAAATCCACTTAATTTATCTCGGGGCCAAATCACCTGCTTAGGCATTAATCAAGTTGCCCGCGCACCGCCTAGCCCGCCGTTTGGAACACTAGTTTATCATATGCATGGGGAAGGAAGTTCCATGCACCATTTTAATGGTTCAGTATTTTTCCAAGATATATATGCATTTGAGATGCAATTAAGTTAGTTTAAATCTTGAATATCTCAGCTTTTATTTTATTTTATTATTTTTATCAAAATTAAAATCAAAATCAAACATGAGTGTAATTATATATATACTGTGCGTACGTAACTGTGTATAGAAGAAATATTTGCATGATATTTCTCCCTCGTGCATGTTCAAGAGCATTAGGTGAAGAATTTAACTGCATGTCCAAGAGCATTAATATATAAATGAGCAAACGAATAATAATTTAATTTAAGAAAGGTGAAAATATATATATATATATATAACTTATAGTTTTAGTCAATCTTATTAAGCAGATAATTAATGCCTTGATACGGTGTAAGACTCTAGACTTTTTAGGCATTAAAAATGGTGATTTTAAATGCACCTGCTCAATTAATCTTTTCAACCACTTAAAACTTTTATCTCTAATAATTTACTTGGTACAAGACTACAAGCTTTCAAACCGTAAGTCTTCGGTTACTACAATAAATTAGCACTAGTGTAGCATTCATTTAATTTTTATGGTAAAATATATCTTCTTTCCTATTAGTTTGAACCCAAATAGTGATTCATCACAAAATTAATTACAAAATATGAAATAATATTGACAATTTGTCTTGATCATACTCTATGAATTTTTTTGTATGTGCAGATTACGAATTATTGTTGCTATTAAATACTTTTTGTGAATATTTTCATCACCAAATATTTTGTTACAAAAGTTTCATCACCAAATATTTTGTTTATCTAATCATAAAATTTTCAGCAAACTCACCCCACTTTTGGGGTGAGTTTGACAGTTTTTTGTAAAATTTGGTAGGGTGAGAAACAAGTTATTTTAAATTGGGGTAAAAAGAATAATTGAGTGGGTGCATTTAAAATCACCCCATGAAAATTGGCTGAAATTACATAAAGTGAAAAACCAAAAATAAGTAAAAGCAATAAAATTTTATGTTTTTAACTAGTAAAGCCTTCTTATTTTTTTTTAACGGATAGCGAGGTTTCTCCGTATATATTTCCTAAAAGACTAGAGACTTCTAACATATATAGTATATATTTCTTAAACTGACATTTAACATAAAATAATATATATGTGTGTGTATGATAAAGCTCCTATTGGCATTAGCGTTATATATATTAATTCTCAATTTTTTTTGTTTGTAAATTTAACAAACCTACACTATTAAATCGAGAAATCAAGAAGAATTAACACACTTTTTGTAGCTAATAAGACTTGAACTTCGGAGAGCTAGGCACCCTTTAACCCATTTGCTCAATATAATATGAAGTTCACAAGTTTGCTTAGAAGTCTTTTATTACTAGAACAACATAACTCCCTATCGATGTCTCAATTTTTTTTGTCTTTTGATTATTCTTAATTGGAACGTTGGGTCAGCTAATTAATTTTAAAAACCTAATCAATATTGGGTCAACTTAAAATAGATTGAAAGCGAAATGGACCAAACAATTTTCTATTCAGAGCCGCCCTTAGTGTGCAAGAAAACACTTTGCTTTATAAAGTCTCATTATCTCTATCTCCATGCATCAAGCTAGTAAAGGCTGTGTGACCTTAATTAGTACTCTCTTTGACAAAAACAAAAATAGCCGTTGCTTTTAATTCACTCCAATAAACTCTAACTTAATTTCCCACTCTAGTATTTCTATAATTTACACATACACATATCCATATATTTGTATATCTTAGTATATCAAGGGTGAACCAGCAAAGGGCCGAATTAGCTAACGGAGTAGTATTGGCCGTTCATTCTCATTTGTTCGTATTAAAGGTGAGGAAGCTAGCTAGCTAAAGGCGTGTTTGGTTTGTTGAAAATTCTTATATTTCCTGTCTCTAATGATCATAACTTTCATCTAGGCATTTATATATATATGTATATATATTGTTAGTCGACCAACTAGAGAATGAAGAACGCGGTTCTACCATCGGTTTCGTCACAGCTTTACAGCTTTGGTATGTACCTAAATAATTAGAAGCATGTTAAACATACTGATCAATTAATTGCTCTAAATAATTAATTTGATGATCACTTTAATTATGCAATGGTCTACTTTTTTGTTAAAAAATTCAGGAAGCAATGAAGCCATATCTGATGTTCCTCTACAGATGGACAGCATAGGGTATGTATATATATATATAGATGTTATTATTGTTCTGTTTGCAATGTGATTGAACTTAACCCACCATTAATTTAATTGATTGTTCAATTAAAAGTAATAGAAATGTCAATCATTCTCTTTTCTTTTCTTTTCTTTTCTTTCCTCGAGGTTTTTTGTTTTTCTGATGAACCAAACAGATGTCCTAGGATCAGCCTAGCTATTAGCTAAAAATAAAAGAAATGGTTATGTCTCGAATCGTTTTATTTTGGACATATGAGTGCTCGACGGATGAGTGGGAGAGGAGTGAGAGAGACCGCGACGGAGGAGTGAGTGCTCGACGGAGGAGTGAGTGAGCTGCGTGGAGGAGGGTGCGTGTGTGAGAAATAGAGGGATGAGAGAGATACTGAGAGTGAAATGTATGTTTCGATTGTGGGTTATTTGTTTAAAGCGGGAGTGCTCTGTTTGGTTACGGTGATAAAGATTTACGGTCCGTAAGGTTTGGACCGTAAGTGAAATGTTCCGTATAAATATATATATATATATATATATATATGTCTTATCAATCTGAAGTATAATGGCTTTATTAGAAATTGAGTGAAGCTTTTTGCTAACTGTTGGAAGAGACATTTGTTAATGTTGAAATAAATGTAATGTGAAATATTGAATATTCAAATTATTGCCTATTTCTTATGCATCCTCTCTCTCCACAAAAATCTATATGGCAGTACTTTTTGTACTCAATATGATCAGCTTGGTGGAGGCTTTGCTATTCCTTCTCAATATCAAACAGGTTCAATTTTTATTATAATCTCTCTCGATCGATCTATTTACATTTTATGTGTAATCAGTCAATCTCCAATACAGACAGTTTTTGTACGGACAGGAATTTTTCCAAAGAAATTTCTTTTTTACCGGCAAAAAATTGTTGCCAAAAGTCTGGTCTTCATACGTACAGACCATCTATATAGGAGATTCGATCTCTATATGTTTATATATATATATCATCGATCAATTTGTGATTTACTCCTCTAATTAATCATTGAGTTGTAATTTATGTGTGTAATTTTTTTATTGAATTTTCTTCTCTGTCCCAACCACTCTGCTGAATAAACTAAATGATTGACTACTATTAATTAATCATTGAATAAACTTCTAGCCGCAGGCCCGACGTCGCTAATGACAATTCAAGGACTGGATTGTCCTTATCTTGGAGAAGGATATCTAACTACTACATCCAGTTATGACTGTATTATTAGTCCTGATCAGCAGCCATTTTCCCTCGGCAACAAGGTTTCTTCAGTTGCACAATACGACGAAGTTGTATGTTGCTATTATACCTTAATTGTGTGTACTATCTTTCCATGTGCAATGTACAATCAGTTAATGCGTTAGTTACTTTGGGCAGCAGCCAAACTTGTCTTGACAAAAGCCGGTTTTTTTTTTTTTTTTTATTATGTTTATTATGGGAAAATGCTATTGTCAAAAAAACAATGTCTTACATTTTCCTTGTAAACTGAACCCTCCGGCAACATTTGCTGGTAATCAAACATGGCCTATGTTCCGAAATGAAAGCGCACTCGATCTTAATAGAATGACATAAATAAATAAAATACTGTGCGGTGAATTTGTGACAGACTTATTTGATTTTGAGTAAATTATTAAAATTAAAGCTTTATTGTTCTAAATCTAAAATAGCGACGTCTTTCTTCTTTCTTTTTTTTTCCCTTCTCTTGAAGGAATTTCAAGCAATAGAAAATCCAAGAAAACGTCGGATTGAGGTTAATGACTATATTAACGAAAAGGGATTTATTAATAATTTGGTTAGCAACATTTCTGGTGTGAATGAATGGACATCAAAGAAGAAGAAGGAGGAGGTAGCCATAGGCTTTAAAGATCGTCAATGGAGTTATGAAGACAAAGAAGAAGGAAGGGAGGTCCACAAAGAGAAGGTATAAATATTTAATCATGTTTCATATTCGGGGTATAAATTCTTTAATTTAAACAAGATAAATTTTTATAATTATATTAGTTTAGCATTGTTGTAAAGCTAATTTTTAACTTTTGCTTGGGGGTTGAAGGTGCCTGTGAAGAGAAGCCAAAAGCTAAGTGACAAGATTACTGCTCTTCAAAAGTTGGTCTCGCCTTATGGCAAGGTTAGCAGTTGTATTTTTTTTATACAAGCGATGCATCAAATAGATTTGAGTGAATTTAACTAAAGAAAGAGAAAGGGACATGATTCGAACCCTGCCTTTAGAATCACATCTATCACGTGATACCCGAGATCTAGCAATTGTATATAATAACATGAGTTGTAGCTCAATTCAAAAGGGTAGATGAAAAATTGCATAGTTAGTAAAGCTGGAATTGACTCTGGGAAACAATTTTCTACTCTGCCTCCCTGTTACAGTTAATATATTTGTGAATATTTTTGAAAATTAACCAAAATTTAGCATTAAGTACATTTTAATTAATTTAACAGAAATGAACTAACTCTCTTGATGTTTTTTGAACATGAAAGTGAGCTTTTTTTGATGAATTTGCAGACGGACACTGCTTCCGTACTTGAAGAGGCTTCCATTTCTATCAAATTCCTTCAAGATCAAATTCAGGTATCAAATAATTTATTTTTTGAAAGAAATTTTTGGGAAAAAAAGAAGGGAAATACTTGTTTTTAGATTTGAATGCAGTGCATTATCCTTTATCTACTTCATTTTTTTATCCATTTATTTATCGCTTTTTAATATATATTTTGTGACACAGAATTTGTTTAACAAGCTGAACAATTCTTATACCAACTCCCAACTTCACTCTCAGGTACTCTCTGTTAAGATTGATAAATCTTTAAAAAATTTTATCTAACTTTCTCTAGTTAATATACGAATTGGGTTTTTGTTAACAGAAAACAAAAGATAGACAACTTGATCTACAAAGCAGAGGACTCTGTTTGGTTCCGCTATCATTTACTCAGAAACTGAAAAATGAAGACCGGTTTGATCGTCAATACCTTGTTGCAAGAAATTTTTAATACTTCGGGCTCGTGGTGAAATATTTTGAAATAATTCTCATACAGGTGAGAGTTAATAACTATTTTGAGTTTTCACCCAAACCAAATGCCGTACAACTTTTGCAGAAAAAGCCTAAATCAAGAAAAGTACTTGATTTGAGGATTTTGGGTAATTGGCTCAGCAAGTATGGTACTCCATTTTTTTTTATATATATATATATATTTTTTTAACATAGATTAGGGATTTACTTTTAAACGTGTACTATCACTTCATTACATATAAATGTAGTGATTTGGTTAGTGTCTAATTTTTTTTTTATCTTTCAGCTTATAGATTATTAATTATGATTCTCGTTAGTACGTAATTAATTGCAATTTTTCTCATATTAATGTTAATAGATTAAATATCCACTTTTACATTACACTTTTATCCTACTCATTGGAGATGGCCTTACTTTTGAGTGCTGCAACAAAACAGACTTAGAACAATTTGTATGCCACATCATGTGTTGGGCTGGAGTTGAATGTGTGTCACAACATATGATGTGTCGGGCCAAGTGCCAAAATTCTTCCCTTGGCACAACACATGATGTTTCGGCCAAGTACTAAGCATCACACGACACATCATGTGTTTTGTTGTGCGAGTTCACTGCCCTGACAGAAAATATATCAAGTAGTGGATAAAATTGTCAGTAGCCAATTTTAATTTTTGTTTACCTTTAAGTATCACTTTTAGCATATTTTGTGTTGCAATGGGGTACAAAAAATAGGTATTTACTCTATTGAGTATTGACATATGGAGTGGAGATGGCCTAAAGCTACAAAATGATGGACTTGGGACATTTTTTTTCCAAAAAAAACTAAAAAACACCAAAAATAAAATAAAAATAGGAGATTGACGCAGGGTAAATTTAAAGTTCATATTAACTTGTATACAAAAAATTCATAAACTGCAATTTGACTACCTGTTTGTGTAGCAAATAAATTATGCAAATTTTCAGGCTGCTAGTAGCCATGTTACAAATATGAGTTCATTAATTATACAAATATACGAGTAAATTAATTATACAAATACTTGCAACTCAAAAAAAGTAGAAAATATTTTTGAAAAGGTGTACTAAAGTTGGAAATTGTGATTTCAAACAAAAATGCTTAAGAATTTTGGTGGCAAATTAATATGGGGGCCCATTTCAAAGCCTGTGGTTCTAAAGATCCAAACATTGCTCTTGGGCCTCGCTGCTACTGGCTCTATAAATAGTTAGTTACGAGAAAAATAAAAGTTCTTGGATACAGATCTAGATAGAAAAAACACAAACTTATTCTAGGAATTAATGTGATGGAAAATTTCAATATAAATTTATAATCAGGTCTAATTTGTTTGATCATGTACCGATGACTTATTTTTTATTTACAATTTGTTAGACATAGAGACACTCCGTCGGATAAAATATGGGAGTTCTTAAATAAATTCACGATATTAATCTTCTCATCACAGTAACAGAATATATTTTTTTCACTCCACTTATTTTTCAAAAAAGCTTTCAATTCACTCTAATGGTAGGGTGAGTTTATTGAATGCATTATAGGGATGTTAATTTTCGTCATCGCTAAAACTAAAACATGAATATATAAACCCAAAAAAATGTTCTTCTCATATAGTAAAAAAAAACTTGCACTTCACCCTATCATATTTTTTATCGAAAACATTCAACCCACCATGTCTATTTTATACATGCCAATGACATACCACTTTTTTTTTATATGTCAAAATTTTATTTTATTTTTATTTTTACTGCACATCCACAATATTCATTATTGACCTCACAAATTTTTTTATGAACTTAGAGACTCATGGTTTATAGACAATTGAAATATCTCTCTAAACCTTTAAATGGATCACTTATTAATATTTAACAAAAGAAATTTACTTTTCGTATTTTACTAATCATTAGAAAACTACACAATTAAATTTGAGCGACATAACAAAAATAATATAACTTATATATTTTATAAATAAATATCAAATACAAGTCATAACAATTCACTTTTTACTATGAAAGTAGTTTATAAAAATATCTCTTAAATTTATTTTAGGCAAAAAGGGATATTGGATTACTAGCACGGTGTATTCTAATCATAAAAATTAACTTATATATATATATATATATATTCTATATTCAAAGCATCTATCTATTAAATTCCAATCCTTAATACTAAATCAAATTAATACAATATAACTAAAGCAATGATCATTTGAGTAATCATTATTCAATTAACAAAAGGATGTAATCAATTGAATAACAATTAAAGATTATTTTAAATCCATAAATCTAGAAATATACAAGTAATTATTGTAAAAATAACCTTAAGTTATATCTCAAGTATTGATGCTCTTAATTAGAGTTGTAATATATATATATACACACACAATATATTGTTCGTGCCAAATGATACGGCGATATAAAAAATATTAACAGTTAAAAAATAGAGAGATTGAAAAAAAATTCAATTTTTCAATGCCAAAGGAAGATAAAAAAGATGACAACCGATATAACTGTCAAGCTTGGGGGGGGGGGGGGGGAGGGGGTTTGCAAAAGCTGAACTTGAAATACCAAAAGTAATGTACTTTTAAAAGAAATATATATTTAAGTTGGAACCCGTGTTGCCACCTCATTAAGGCCAAGTTGGATAATTTTATCATCCCTAATCATTCACCAATGTATACAAAAATAAATATTTGAAAAAATTACTATACCTTATTATTATTACAATGACATTATATATTTCTAAAGTTTTAATTGTAATCAGATTGTATCGTTGGAAGTAATATTAGTTTACAAAAATAATGTGCTATTTTTAAAAAAAAAAAAAGTCTGTATCAAATTAAACAAAAAAAAAATTTATAACTAAAGGAAAAGTTTGGTCATTTGCCATCCTTAATCATTCACCATTATATATTTCTAAAATTTTATTTGTAAACAGATGGTACCGTTGGTAGTAACATTGGTTTACAATAGTAATGTGCTTTAAAATATATATATATATATATATATATATATATTTAAGTTTGTAAATGATTAAATAAAAAGTGGGTTACAATAGTTTTTCTTGATTTTTTTATTATTTTACATATAATTTTATAGTCGTGATAGATATCAATAAATAGATTTCAGATATGCAAATTTTAATAATTTCTAGCTTTTGTATTTGAAGTTAATGTATTTTAAATTTTTGAAAATATTTTTGAGAGAGAAAAAATTTGTTGACTTCTTTGATTTGATGTTTTAAAAACGTATCTAATAACCCAAAATTTATCCTTTTTATTGTAACTAAACTAGGGTATATACCTCAGCCAAATGGCACAGTGAAATGAAAAAAAAGAAAAAGAAAAAGAAAACTAATAATTGAAAAAAAGAAAAATGTGAGAAATTAGGAATAAAAATTATGCAGAGTTTGAAACTTTATACTTAATCATAGTAAAATGATGACAAACAAAATTAACTAAACCAACCCAAACAGGCACACATTGGTCTTTTTTTTAAGCCACGAATTTTGAATTCTCAAAATTTAGGTATGATTTTCAGGCTATAAATACCAAAAGTTAGATCACCGATAAAATGTCAAAATTGTACAATTAAGTTTTAGTATTTTTTTTTTCAAAAAATTAACAATCTAGGTTAGCTAGCTAATTTAATGAAGAAAATGATTCCTACTCAACTCATTATCAATAATTGCTGGCAAAAAAATTTAAACTAAGAGGGGGTGATTAGAGAATATTACAAATAATGCAAAATGTGAAAATGTACTTAAATTAAAATAACTACGTGGAAAAAATTAGCTAAAAAATAATAATATGCAATTAAAATATTTATAGATGTTCCTTTTTTCGTATTATATTTTTTTCCCCTAATATATAACTTACTTTGTTCAGCAAATTATAATAGTCTTAAGTATTGTTGTATCTTTTTTTTTACCCAAAAATCTATTGGTTGGATGCTAAATCAAATTTAAAAGTTCATGGGCCAAATGTGAAAGTAAATGACCAACGAAGCAAATCGAAAAAATAGTATTTCAAAACTGTGTCCGTCTGATATGAAAATGGTCTAAAAATTGGATTTATCAGATGCGTGCACATCCAGATACAACATAGTGAGATTTTTTATTTGTTATTTTACTTTGTAATAGATCATTTATGAACTATTTCATACCCTTTAACTATTTCATACCATTTGAAATGAGTAATGATACACACACACAAACTATAACCTTAAGTGTAATATTCATTATCTTTTGTTGAAAAAAATTTATATATAAGTTTATAGTAATAATGGGTCTTATTTTCTTTATTTTATTTAATATGTTACAAATTTATACATTTTATTTAAATTTAATTTTTGGATTTAATGCTTTAACATTTTAAATTTTATAAAAAGAATTAATGAGAGAGAATGATTTGAAAGAGTGGAGTGTGTAGAGTTTTATTTGATTGTATATATTTAAAGTGAGTGTATTTTATATTTGATTTGACACTTTAATATGAGTATAGAAGTAGATATAAGGGTGTAAATTGTGTGTGAAGTGATGAGAAGAATTTTGAGCCATTGATCTAGTAAACTTTCTTATAATATAGATATATATATATATATATATATGTATTTGTGTGTGTATGTATGTATAAAGATTCATACAATTTTTTTGTCGTTAAAATAGAAAAGGAAAAACAAACATTGGTTTTGATTGTATGTAATTTTTTTAGCTTTTGCTACTAGGAATAACGCAAAACTGCAGTATTAATTTTGTCGATGGTGGAGGGTGGGACTAAGAAGAAAAGAAAATAATAATAAAAAAATAGTGGGGTGAGTATTAAGATAAAATTAAAGTAAGCTAATATAAATTTTTAGGTGAAACAAATAAAATACTATGTGGAGTGAAAAAAATAAATTAGTAGGTGCATTAAAGATAACTAAAAAATAATAGGCGACGGTTTTTTGTTAAAAGAGAACTGGGGTGAGACGAAAGGATTTTAGGCTTATTTTTTAGGTTCATTTAATTTAAACTTTGAATTTTATAGAAGTGGGAAGAATAATAATATGGGTGAATTTAAAAACACCCTCAAACATAGGCGAATAATATACTTTCTTATTTTATGTACCCCTGTTCCAAGAAAACAAGCAATTGGCGTAGAAACCAACAGTAAAACAAATTTACTATGAAAGGCCATCAAATAAATTACAAAACAACTTACATGTGAAAAAAAATGTTAAAATGTGAATAGAATATCTCACTAATTTACTTCGTCTGTTTTTCTCAAGTTTTTGTAAATTTTATAAATAATTAAATATCTTCGGACGTGTAATTAATGATACTAACCCAAAAATTCAAAATACTTCAAATTTTGGGTAAATTTTAATAGGAAAAGTTAATATGAGAGCCCTTCTTTATTAAAGACTGATCCTTTGCCACTAACCTCCAAGCTCTTTGGCTTAATCAGTGTGGGTGGCAAAAATCTAACTTCACCTAAATAAGACAGAATCGGCCAAAATCAGTAGAGCTGGCAATCAAATTCAACAAAGGTGAAAAATATGAAAAGTTAATTCGCAGTAAGAGATATGAGATTTAGTTTGTGAGAGTAGGTTTCTTCGGTAGCTGTTATACCCAATCTGGCAACACGTCCTTCTTGTGTGATAGTGTTCTTCACAAAGTTTCAATTGTTTGATAATATATGTTTACGATAATGGTGGTTAAGTTTCTTAGAGAGATAGTATGAGAGTGAGTGTAATGTAATGAAAAATAGGCTGCCCCTTGCAGGAGGTTCCTTTGCCCTATTTAGACATGTAGGATAAGGTTACCTTAGGGTTTGGCGTGCTAAAAAATTATCATAAAGGGTCAACTTGATCACTACTTTAAAATTGCAGGTGTTCATAATCCTATTCACACTGACTAAAGTAGTCATTTCCTATTGTTTTTCCTCTAGCTCAATTACCTCATATCCTCAATCCAATAGTTATTGATCGGCTTATTTCTCTGTTATCCGATCAAGATAAGATCTCATGTTGACTGGCATGAAGGCATTACAACCGGCTTGATGGCTCTATCCTTAAGTTGTCCCATTGCCTATGTGTTGTGTTTGGGTTTTAGCTAAGGTTCATGTCCAAAATCATCCTCCCACAATAAGTTTTTGTCTCTAAAGTACGGATACTTTAGTTAAAGTTGGAATATCGGTATCAGGTATGTATCTTGCATGGATAGATGACGGATACAACAGGATACGCATCCAAGTATCCAACATTTTTTATTTTTTTAAAATTTTGGATATGGGAGGGATACGGCGAGGATATTTACGGGGATACAGTGGGATAAGTTTTGTAATTTTTTTATTGGAGCCACTTTAAAAATAACAAATAATTCCTTTAATATAGAAATCTCTCTTTAATATAGAAATCTCTAAAAAAAACTTTAGTTTTTCATTTACAGCTCATTGAATAAGTTAACCCTTTTATCAGAAGATAAAACAATTGACCAAAACACTACGTCTTTCGTTTAAGATGATCGTTGTTCGGTCTCTATCCTTCTTCTAGTATTCAAGTCAGAATATTATATCTACTTTTAAGTTATTATCTACTTTCAAGTTATTATGCAATTAAATTACTTAGTCGTTTGCTTTAGTTTTATGAATATTTATGATATTATTCATAAATTTATAAAATTCTTATAACTAAATAATTAAATATATATATATATATATTAATTGTTTTTTATTATCCATATCCAAGACTTATCGTACCCTATTTTTTTTTAATTTTGCCATATCATTTTATCGGTATAGTATCGTATCTGATATCCGTATTCGTACTTCATAGGTTCTTATAAGCTCTGAATAAAAAATATTTAATTCGGGCGATAGTGATATTAGATAAAGAAATTTTACCTAATTCCAATGTATAACTGTATATATATATACATATATATAGAGAGAGAGAGTGAGAAATACAGGTATGAAGTTTTATGTGAATGTCATGGCAACTTTCGACTTTAATTAGTAATATGAATGATGGAACTTGGAAGAAGCAGGGCGTTGAGGAGATATTTTAGATTTATTAAAAGCACTTGAAGTAATGATATTGGAGTATGTAGAAAGAACTCAATTTTATGAAATTGTTTAATATGAAAAACAATAAAGGAGATTTTTAAATTCCATCAGAAAATGACGTATCAATGTAAAACAAGTTGTGTCACATAAATATATATATTGATTCCTTGAAGAATCAGCATCATTGAATATCTTCTACAATGTTACGTATTTTGAACCTTATTTTTTCTCTCAATATTTACAAAAAATTAACCAGATTTATGCCAACAATGAAAACAAAATTTAATAATTAATTTCTCAAAATATTTTTAAAGTGGGCTGAAAAAAGTAAATGGATATATTAAAAGGAAAACTAAATTTTAGACCCTCATTTCAAGTATTTAAAGAATTAAGGACATAAGCTGGGCTCATTTGGTTGGCGTTTTAAGTTAAAATTTTAAAATTTATTTTGAAGTTGAGTTTTTGAAAAACAGATTTTTAAATTTGATTTATGTTTGGTATAAAAAACTAAAACTCATGAGAGAAAGTAAAACACATAAAAAAAACTCATAAAATAATTACAATAGATCTTATTTTATAGATCTCGATGTGTAAGTTTTAAATATATATATTTTATTTAATTCCGATTTTTGAATTTAAAGTTATGGTGTTTTAAATTTGTTTAAAGTTTTATGAGAGAGAAAGTAAAGTGAATTTAGTTTTGAGAAGTGTGAAATGAGATTTTAAAAAAATATGTACCAAACAAGTTCCTTTAAAAAAATATATTTAGAAAGTGTTTTTAAAAGTTTAACCAAACATGACTTTTATTGCTAAAACTCCTATAAGGTAGTTAGAGTATCTCCAATGGTATAATCAAAATAAAATTATAATCAAATTTAACAATGTTAACTAAAAATACTACTCCAATGGTATAATCAAATTTTAGCAATTTTTAAAGCAATAACCAAATATACTCCATTTATAATCAAAGTTTGGGGATGGCTACATTGTTAACTTTAACAACTTACTAAATAAATAATCAAAAGTCATTTTGACTATTCAATTTTAATTATTCCATTCGAGATGCTTTTATTGAGTAGTTTTAGTTTTTTTGTTATTTTATTTGTGTAGTTGATGAACTCTTTTGTACTTTATTAGTTTCTTCAAAAGCTAAGTAGTAATGCCAGCCTTTTTAATGTCACTTTCAAAAAAATTCTGGGTGGGTTTTAGGTTTCGTTTGGTTCGCGGATTTTAGCATTCAGGAAAGGAAAGTATTTCATTTTCTTTATTTGGTAAGCACAAATTCCAGAAACACTTTTCTGACAGAGGAAAAAGTATGGGGTAAAGTCATTCCTCTCAATCCTATATGATTGATTTTCCCTTGTGATTTCCTAATATTTATTACAAAATTTTTGGATAATAATACCTCAACCTAAATACTTTCCATACTTTACTAAATATAAGAAAGAAAACTTGACAGGAACTTTAGTTTCCTACTTCCGTGAGAAAGACAAAAGAATTTATTTCTCTTCCGTGAACCAAACGAGTGTTGGATACTTTTGGATTTGGAATTAAGAAAGTTTACTGTTACCAAGTGGGATTTTAAAAGACGTGTTATTTTGTTAACCATTTTTAGTTTTTTACTATTAATTAACACTTGTTGAAAAAAAAACATATAGTTGGAGAATTCTGAGTGGCAATGGATTGTGGGGACTTTGCTAGTGTTTCTTTGGAATACAATTTCAAAAGAATGCTTCTAGCATCATGATTCTTATAACACAAAAAACTAACGGTGCAATTTAAGCCACAAATTTTCTTTATTAAAACTAGTTATTCCTTGATGGCTGACTAACGTATCCTAATACGTTAGTCCTAAAAATATTGAAGTGTATCAAAGTAAATGACTTTTCAAGATAGACAAACTATATTGTTTTAAATTTATGTTTATTTGTGTCTTATATATATATTCAGGTAAAGAAATAACTTTTTTAAGGTAAACAAATATGTATGTTTATTTAACTACCAAAACAAATTTTTAAGGTAGACAAATATTGTTTTGAGTTTATAAATTTAAAGGATTAGTCTTGCATATATTACATTGAAAGATTTTTTAGTTAACAAAAGTATGCATTGTTAGTAATCTAAAAACATCACACTACTATATATAACTTTTGTAGCCTTTTTGCCTATTTTCTTGATACATTTTATAAAAAAAATGGATATATTCTTTATTTTGGATGAATACTAGTGGAATAAACATTGATACTGATAAATGATCTCCATTTTAACTTGTGGTTCACTTAAAGCTATATTTAACTTCAAAGAAGGTAATGGGCCTAAATATAAAGGCTTTAACGTAAATATATATGTCCTGTAAAATGCCCAAAAAAATATACTAAACTTAATAAATGGAAAAAATAGAGCTCTAGAAATGGGGTGAAGAATCATCCTTAAATGACCATTTTTTTGGAGTGTCATCATTACATTCAAAGGATTGGTCTTGATGGGGAAGGCTACCTAGCCATTCATTCCAATCCCTAAAGGATTTGGTTTTTATATAGTGATGGCTATATGGAATACATAATGTAGGGATGAATGTGTTGAAGGGAGATGCTTGTATCTAATGGGTAATCTTTTGATATTCCGCAATTGTTTACATTCCTATATGGTTATGGGCGGTTAAAAGTTAACCAAGTCCAACTTAAAAAAATTAGTACAATAAGAGTGATCGGCAACTATAAAATATGGATGATAAATATGAACAACATAAACCAGCAATAAAACATTAAATAAAAGATAGAAGGAATACTATATTTATTTATGGGTAGATTCCTTTAATTGCTTTAATTCTCAATTTGACAGTACATCATTTCTAGTGTGTGTGTGTTAAATATATTAACTCAAGAACTCAAAAAGATTATACAATTTGCAGAGAGTTTATGGTTTGGATAGAGGAAGAAAGATAATGTATGGGAGTGAGTGTAGAGACGAGATAATCAATTGCCCAGCTGTTGGTTTTCACTTTTTATTTATATGTATATAATATGATTACATCAGGGTTAATGACATATAAAAATACTATAAAGCGTAAACTTGGGCACTACTTTAAAATAATAGCTATCCCTAACTCTATTCACATTTGTACAAGTTATTTTCCATCACTTATCCTTCAGCTTAGCTATCATATTCTTGTTGGTCGACTAGGGTTGGTTGGTCGTCATTGAGTTCACATACCTTGACCGGCTAATTGTGATAATCAAATAATGGTTGGCTGTTATATGAAAGTATATTGCCCAGTTGGACAATCTCTCATCTATAATGGAAATGGGCTTAAGGATTATGGATTATGGGCTAATCATAATATGAACTTTCTAAAATAAGCCTGGTCAAAAGGCCTATATGTAATTTTTACCCCCCATGGTAATCATTGCTATGTTTATAGTATCTACAAAGGGCGAGTCATCATAGATATTATTTGGTAAATGTTAAGCACATATATGTAAGCTTTCAAGACAATTATAATGTAATATATCATTTATTTTTTCAAAAAACTCAAAGTACATCATAAAATGATGCCTTTTTGATTTTTCTTTTGTAATTTTTTTTAGTTAATTATATAATAGTGCTCATGTACGATGTTTTTAGATGATTTTTTTTAGCATAATGATATAGGTTATTCAGCTTAAGTTTTTTTTTATATGTTAAGTAATCGATAATATTTATGTATTTTTTTGTATTAAATAACACTGATATAGTTTAATGGTGCAAATTAGTAATATAGCCTGCCCCATTAACCACGAGCTGACACGTGGCTGTCCACGTTAGCAATTAGGTCCACCCCAGCGGGAGGAGCTCGGAGGAGCCCTGTTTGGTCACCACAAAAAGCGTAGAGCCCTTAATGAGTTGAACTCTCGTCTGAGAGCTAATTACGTGTAACAAATTGTGGAGTTTGGGCTCTAAAGCTCTTTTGGCGAGTTCTGAAACACCCCCTCGTCCAACCACTCTACTAGAGTGGTTGGCAGAGGCATGGACTACTACTATCTACTATGCAGAACACACATAACTTTCCTTATCTTCATTAAATGCGCACTAATTGTATTTGATGCACCGAAATTCATGAAGAAGCAATGTCAGAGTTGGTGATGATAGAAGCATGGCGATTGACCTGCTCTGGGAGCTTTGGCCACACGTTTCTTCCCAGTCATATATATAGAAGAAACATTTACTTCTCTTAAGGACCAAGCAACCGAAGAATTAGCTCAACAAGAGATAATTATTGTTAAACAACAAAGAACAACAGAGAGAGCGAGATCGAACACATATTCGAGCTCTAAGTACAGATATGCTAGAATTTGTGTAGTTATAGATATACTCTCATTGTAATATTGTAAGGATATACTAGCTCGAGAGATCTTGGGGAGTTTTTAATAGCCACTTAGTTATACCAATAAGAAGGCAAAACCAAGCCCATATCTTTATTCCACAGAGGAAGACTAACCCGTATCTTCATACAAAACCAACATCTTTGATTGTGTTGGTTTGTTGCATGTATTATACAAATTATTTGATCCGATCATTTGACTGTGTGGTCTAAAATACCATTCTAGTTTTTAGCACCAACATAGTTTATTTTTGTTGTAATATATTAGATTACATACATGAGTGTTATAAAATCATCTCCACTGCATAGGTTAAAAAGCTAAAAATTCTTTTTTGCATACCCCATTGCATAAGATAAAAGTCTAAAAGTGGATGAAAAAAGCTAACAAGAAGGTAAATTTAAAAGCCGACAATATTATACAATATTTGATAGATGATATATCGGGGCAAAATTATCACTCTTCCACGACACATCATGTGTCGTGTGGGTGAAAAAAAGTATCCCACGCATGGTGGTATCCGGATTCACTAAATTGAAGTAGTTTCATGTCTCAAGCTTTTTTCCGCTGAAGTTAGGAATGGCAATGGGTCGGGAATGCGGCAAGGGTTTGGCCGTTACCAAGCCCGACCCACATGTACACTAGTCCGCCCTAAACCCAAGATTGTTTTTTTTAAAACCCAAACCCGCCCCCCCGAGCATGCATAGGAGCCCTGCCCTGCCCGGACCCAAATTATTATTATTATTATTATAAAATAAAGAATGGGAAGTGTTAATTAATGTATATAAATGTGTTAATGTATATGATTTAATGGTTCACATTTGGTCAAAAAATGTCTATTTTTTTTAAAAAATAAATACTATATATATAATTTTATATTAATATATTTATATAAATGGAAGCGGGTTAAGTCGGGTTTTTAGTAGGCAAAAACTTAACTTGTCTCGAACCAGGTCCGGGTTAAAAAAAATATAACAAACCCTCCCCCCTGCCTTCTCAAAAGAACCCGCCTTATCTGAGTTGGGTTTTTTTGCCATTCCTAACTGAAGCAAACATTGAAACTAACACAAAGCTCTACCGGTACAATATCATTAACATTGCTTTAAAAAATCTCCATTTCGCTCCAATTTCCCCCATTCAAATTCAATACTTCCAAAATTTCACCTCGCTAAAACAAATCCTCCGCACTAATTTCAATTATCTCTCTATATATAAACATATGAAGGTCAAAATTTATTCTATATACATACATATTCCGAGGAAAGAAAGAAAATGAAAACTCTAGATCAAGGGAATATTTCGAGGTGTAATAAAGGTGAGAATAGGGGGGATATGGTAGCGAGAGAGACTTGGCCCAACACTTAATATGTCGCGGTATACATTAAAATTTATCTCGGCACACAATGTGTCATGGGGATGATTTTAACCTTTTTCCCACTATGAATTTTTTAACATTATACCCATTTTTACATTACACTTTTGCCTTATGCAATAGAGATGGTATAAAGTAATTTTGATGGTTTAATGTTAATAGATTCTTATATTTATGTTGTTCTTTATAGTTTATTAATTTATTTATTGTTATGAAATATTAATTTAGTTATAGATTTTAGGTCAGAGAAGTAGATGTTTCGTATGGTTTCAAATTGTTATTTTAAATATTTTGTCCAATTGATTTTACTTTTAATTAATTAGTCCTAAAAAGTAGCAAGTAGTGGGTAGTTTCTTAAAAGTAGTTGCGATGTAAGTATGGAAAATGGTTATTTAGGAATTTTACATTTGTTTTTTTTCAAATTAGTTTTGCTAGTTATTTTCTGGAGGACTAAATACTATTCAAATTGGATGACTAATCAAGGATAGTTGACCAATTTCAATAATATTTAGTCTTCTGAAAATTAATTAACTAGCAAAACTAAATTAAAAAAACAAATGTAAAATTCCCAAATAATCCTTTTTTCATACTATTTTTACTTGTAATTATTTTTAAGAAACTTCCCCATACTTCCTACTTTTTGGAATTAATTAAAAGTAAAATCAATTAAGCAAAACATTTAAAATAACAATTAAAAACCATACGAAACATATGCTACTCTGACCTAAAATCCATAACTAAAATAACACTTCATAATAACAAATAAATTAACAAGCCTGGATAAAAATAATTAGAATAACAACACACATATAAGAATCTCTTAACACTAAACTATCAAAATTTAATTATAACACTCATGTATGTAATGTAATATATCAACAACAAAAATAAGCTATATCGGTCTATCAGTGTTATTTAATATAAAAAATGGATAAATATCATCCATTACTTAACACATAGAAAAAATTTAAGTTAAATAACCTATATCACTCAGCTAAAAAAAATCATCTAAAAACGTCGTACATGAGCACCATTGTACAATTAACTAAATAGTAGACAAGGATGTATTTCTACACAATTAGAATACAAGGGGATAAAATACAAATGAGCAATAGTTAAGGTAGATATACTGTAATTTACATCTTTACTGTTTTTTTAGTCCAAAACCACGAGTTTGCCTAAAGTTACTCGCTACAACTTTATCGGTCACAGTCCCACACGAAACAGCTCATGATGTCGGAAAGGCGCAAAACAAGTGTCAAACCCCCATTGGTCCGTCCTTACTTTATCACTTGCGGTCACCGTAAGACGGTTCAACGCGTGGGATCGGAAAAAACGACTTCGTCTCGAAGGCAAAAAAGAAGAGAAAAAACACGGCCCCTCTTTCTTCTCTCTCAAAGCCTATCTCTCTTTACACCACTTCTCTCTCCATTTGAACCCTAGATTTTCTCTTTCCTCTTTCTCTCTCTAGCTCTCTTCGTCTCCTCCTGAAAACATGGTGAGTAGCTCCCCGCATCAGCTTTATTTCTCTCTCTAATTGCTATTTTTAGTTTATTTATGCGTATTTGTTGTTATTTTGTTTTGTTTTTCTAAGATCTGTTGCTGATTTGGTTACGCAACGCGAGTTTAGCTATCTATTTTTTGACTTTGGGGTGGATTTGGGAGATAACCGATCCGTTTCGGTTTTGTGATGGTTGATTCGATGGATCTGGTTCCGTGTTGAGCTCTCGTAGTTTTATATCAAATTAGCTTTATATGCCTTATTTTTATTAAGGCGATGGTGGTTTAGGTTTTATTGACGGAAGATATTGGTGATTTTGTATTGCGATCTAATTTCGCTTTTGAATTGGAATGTTTACGGTGATTTGAAATCGAATTTAGTTTGTACGGTTAGCTAATATTAATATAATTTCACAGATTGGCAAGATCCCTGAGTTCTGTACACTTGAAATGTTAAATCCGATGGAAGCTTATGTGGTTAACAGCAGCTTTTGTTTAGTTTTTTTTGAAAATTTCAGCTCTAAATTATGTTGTTTTTCAAATATGCACTGATAGGTGTTTTAAACTGTTTTGCACAATTTTTCTTTTTCATACTCATAACTATCATTATGCACGAAATTGATCAACTTTTGTCAATTAACCTTCTCGCAAAGGTTTCTGCTTTCAGTAGATTTTCCGGGGTTTTAAAGCTCAGGGATCAAATCAGTTGGTCATTATCTCACTTCATGCTTGTTGGTAACTGGTGAGGAATTGCAATACTAACAATCTTTCTGTGCAAGCCTTGTTTTGCATTGGTATTCTATTATTTTCTCTGTTATGTGAGAAGGAAAACAGGCAAACAAAGTCAGATAGGCGTGAAAAAAAGAGTTTTTGACCCCTTAGTTTCAAGGCAATGGTCTAAGCTGTCAAGCTAGAGGAACTGTTCATAGGGAATAAGTTATGGACTGCAAAGATATGAGAGATTCACTTTGTCATTTCGCTTTTACAGTTTATAAAGTCTTGTATGATTCTAGGCATGCAAATATGATTTTAGGCCAACCTGCGAGACTGAGTAAATCTTAATTTGAAGCTCACCATCCTAAAAAAAATTCTCTAGTCAACCCTGGTTTCATCTCTTAAAGTTCAGTGAACCCAACCATCAAAACCTGTATGAATTAACCAAGAAGATGATCTTTGGCTACTATGGTTAGTTTTACCCAACCAATTTCCTTTGAAATGAATTATGGTGGGAGATGTCATGGAATGGGGTGTCGCAGCATTGTTCAACTAATTTCACTCTGATTCTGGCATGGCCTGGTTTGCTTTCATGTGCCTCCCTTTGACAAGAGAATAGGAATATGAATTACATATGCACTAAAAACTGTCTGGTTTCAGCATTTTTACTTGAATGTTTTGTTTGGAGTGCTGTCTGCTGGTTATATGATACTTGTTGACTCACTACCGATTGAGCAGGCAAATGCTGCATCAGGAATGGCAGTCCATGATGACTGCAAGCTAAAGTTCATGGAATTGAAGGCAAAACGAACTTATCGCTTCATAATTTACAAGATTGAAGAGAAGCAAAAGCAGGTTATTGTGGAAAAGCTTGGTGAACCAGGTCAAAGTTATGAGGATTTTGCTGCATTGCTCCCTGCTGACGAGTGCCGATACGCTGTCTACGACTTTGAATTTTTGACTCCAGAAAATGTCCCCAAGAGCAGGATTTTCTTCATTGCTTGGTATTAATCCTTTCTTGTTATATGATTTTTTCTACCTTGGTGGTCTACATGTACATAGAATATATATGTATGCAGATCTTAAAGATAACATACAGACATTTTCAATTAATCGTGTTTCCCCGGCTTGTGCACCCCGTTCCCGTTTCCTATCTCCGCCCCTAAATATAATCCCCATAAACACCCCATTGCGTGAGTGGTTCACAGCAAGTCACCGGGTTTGTAGGGTTTTTTGGCATCCCCATTCGTCTCATTTCATCTATTTGCTCTTTTATGCCACATTTTTAATTTTTTCCCCATCTTTTGGCTAATTTGTTATGAAGGTCTCCTGATGTTTCAAGGGTGAGAAGCAAGATGATCTATGCAAGCTCCAAAGATAGGTTCAAGAGAGAGCTTGATGGGATCCAGGTGGAGTTGCAAGCAACCGACCCCTCTGAGATTGATATTGATGTTATTAAAGGCCGAGCAAACTGAAGTTATGCATTATTCATGCAAAAAACATTGGAGAGGATTACTCCATTACTATTTCTCTCTCTGTTTCGGTTATGTTAAATGTTCACAAGTTTGGGGAACATAGAACTTGGTTCTACATATGATGTTCGGGTTGTTGTTTCCGGTTTTTTTTAGTTCTTTTTTTAACCTGTTATGCATCTAAGGATTTCGGTGATTTCAAGCATTATACATTTGTGATTGTTATTTGTGTGATTTCGACAAAAACTATTATGTTATGGTTGCCGGTGGATAGGTATATATATTTCAGTTTGTTTGGATGCTAATCTCTCTGTCGATTTTTCCTTGATAAGTGAAATATATATTGGATTTCTATGTTCAAATAGTTGGATTTTTAACTTACTTTCTGGTGCTGACATTTCATTGTGTTTAGAGCATTTTTTTGAGACAATATGTAATCGATGGGCCCGGTCTACTTGTATGTTAGACATTTCAAATTAGAAGTCTTTTTGTGGTTCGAGGGGGAGAGGGAGTGAGGATGGGTTTTGAATGAATTTAGGTGCTCTGTGAATATTCACATTTTTTACTAGGTTATAAATCTAGATGTAAACTAGTTCTTCTGTTGTACGTGCCACACGTTGGCAGTGTTTGATTCTAATACAATAATTTTTATTGTATTAGAGCTTTTAGTGAATTAAACACGAGTGATCTTGTATGGTTCGTTCATATGTTGACTTAAATTCAGTCACGAGGGGTAAACAGGGGTTTAGAAAGCAAAAATCAAAAAGGATAGGTGCAGAGACTCAATGGAAGCTGTTCTAACAAACGGAGTTGACTGTCCTGTGTTGGTAGAAAGAATCCTTCCATAGAAACTTCAGAAAGGATAAACCTATAAACATAGATATACGTATTGAAATGCTATGATACTATATCAAATGATTAATGACGATCCGAATTTGTATCTGTATTTTATATATATCAAAATGGAAGAATTGTTGTGAAGTGATTCCATATTGAAGAAAGAATCAAATATTCATTGATCAAATCATTCACTCCATAGTCTGATCGATCTTTTGAAGAACTGATTAATCGGACGAGAATAAAGATAGAGTCCCATTCTGTATCAGGGCCCTAAATATTATTTGGTGTGGGAAAGGAACCCAAAGCTCCCTTTCCTTGCCAAGTCCTTTTTTATTGGATGTCAGGAAGGAACTCAAGTGATGATATGAAAATTTTAATGAGTGCTTTAAGCTAATTCTAAAATTGAAGATGATCACATAAAAGAAAAAAAAAAGTGAGACTTCATGAGACAATTTATAAGTCACAGTGATTCTGGAGGGACATACATATTTATATAAAGTAAATTTTAAATAGGATACTATATGAGAAGAATACAAGAAATTAAGACTTTATTTTTACAATTATTAGTTTTACTTTCCACATGTAAAGTATCTAAAGAACTAAGTAAGTAAAACCATGAGTAAATATAATATTTTTAAAATTTTTATTTTATTTAAAGAAGGCTTAAATATCTTCCTTATGAGGACTATATAATAAGTGAATGAGGGAGAGAGGAATTGAAGAGAATGTAGGATGATAATGCCATAGAATTAAAACTCACTGTAGGTTAACTTTGGTCCACATGTCCCAATTCTTATACCTTTGACCACTAGATTCTATTTTAAATGAGTGAGAAGAAAAAAATTATTACACGAGTACTTGAAAAAGAAAATTTTCATCCACAAATTTTAATCTCAAAATGGAACTTGTAGTTCCTTTGTCCCAACAAAGAAGCCACTAACAATGAAGCATATGTCTAATACGAAGGTGAAATTAAATAGATATAAGATGGTAATAGCAAGGGGTCCATAGCTCAGTGGTAGAGCATTTGACTGCAGATCAAGAGGTCACCGGTTCGAACCCGGTTGGGCCCTTATGTTCCTTTTAAACATCATAAAAATTTTCCTTTGCTTTTTCCTTTTTCATTCTTTTCCATTTGCATTTAACTAAACAAATTAAATTGAACAACAGAAAATAACTTCTTTTCCATTTGCGTTTAACTAAACAAATTAAATTGAACAACATAAAATAACTCCCTCCCTATTACGTATTCAGAATCTAACTTAACCAATTTTGTTCATTCATTTTCTTTTGCCTTTTCAAGTAAAAAAAAACCAAATCAAATTGATGTCAAGAATTCATAATTTAACTTTTCTCTATTGTTCATCCTTTTTTGCCTGCCTTTTCAAGTAAAAGAAAAAAAAATTGAACTGAAAAAAAATTCAATCCCTAAATAACTCCCTCCCTATTATGTATTCAGAATCTAACTTAACTAATTTTGTTCATTCTTTTTCTTTTTACCTTTTCAAGTAAAATAAATAAATCAAATTGATGTCAAGAATTCATAATCTAACTTTTCTCGACCATTCATCCTTTTTCGCTTGCCTTTTCAAGTAAAAGAAAATAAATTGAACTGAAACAAAAAATCTCACGTTACATCAAAATATAAGAACATTTGTAATGATACATCAAATTAAATTCCCTTTGTTTCAAATCTTCTGGAAGTATGATATTTCAGAATGGCAAACAACTTTTGCTCTTCGTTATTTATTATATTAGAATCAATGTATTCTTAAAACATATAAAAGTCAGACAAACTCTCGGATTAAGATGAGAGTAGTCGTCCAACAAATTTGTAGGGTACATTTTGTCCCCGAACAATTGGTGAAAATCAGTGTGCCTTCTATACTATCTTTCTAGAATGGCCCTTAAACCATTCAAAAGTTTCAGATTGGCGTGTCGAAAAAAATTCTTAACTTTGCTGTGTAAAAAGAAAATTATTTTCGGTTCATTCAAGGTTAATATATGAGATGAATATCAAGTGCAAATGAGGAACAATTATAAGCTAACATATAAATTTAAAAATTCTTGCCAGAATTTCGAGTCGGTAAAAATAGCTAAATATACAGAACCTCGCACTCTAAGATACATTGACAAAAATCCCAGCTTACTAATCAAGTTAAATAAACAAATATCTAAAAAGTCGCAATAAATACTAATCTTTTGGTGTGCAGGTAAGTGACGGATGGTTCAAATAGTTAAAAACAAGGAGAGAAAATAGCAGGGGGAAATGTCCAAAGGAATTGGAATTCTGTCCTCTTACTATATCCGAATATTTCATCAGCTTCACTGGTTTTCAACAGTCAGCTTACATATCAAGTAGAAATGCCACCTTTGCGGAACTGCGAATGGACAAGGAGTCGCAGTATTAATTAATTACTAGCCGGTTTTATTATATTTATTTTATTTAAAAAAGGGAGGAGAATTGTGGTGACCTCCTGGTTATTATGGAGTACAAACAATATAAGCCGTATTTGATTACTTGTAAATGATGTGTAAATGTTTGGTTTGCAAGGAAAATGTAAGTGAAATACCAGCTTTGGAGAGAATTTACCATGTTAAGGAGCAACAAATACTTTGGACTGCCAAGAGAAAGCCTCCGAATGCAGCGATTCTTTCCTTGATTTCATAATGTAGTGGTCCAAAGAACACACTTGTTCATCTATAATATCACTAGACATAGTGTCCTCAGCTAATTTTACCGCAGCCATTTGGGATAGTTGAAAGTTTTCTCCGAGTTTTTGCAATTTCCTAGCACTGACCTCATTGCCAAGCATCACGAGGGAAACTAGCAAAGATTTAAGCTCACGTTTTGCTCCAGCAGTGAGAGACATCCCTTTCAAATGCTCTACCAAAGCCATTTCCTCACCAGGACTGGAATAACAGTTTATTATATTTACAAACAGTGAGAATGTGACCAATCAGAATCTCAAAAGAATAAAAAAACGTTTGAAATTTGAATGAAAAATCAATAAATCTATGGACACACACGTCGAGGACAGACGGACAACATATTAGTCAATGAAATGGGTTAATCATTGGTATATTTATACAAAGTTCACTGCTGATCAATTCAAAGGCTACGTATCACTTTGTCCTCAATACCTGTCCCCAAATAGCGTCTCCCAATAATTATTGATGAAAAAATATACCTGCCAGCACGGATTTTCCCTGCATTCCGCTGACGCCTCGCCCCTCTTGCCCTGCTGGAGGTGGTTGATCTGATGGAAGCAGAGGAACCCTTTCTTGTCCTGCTAATGGGAAAAACATTCGTTAAAATTACTCAAGTGGATATCAAAGGAGAAAATAAATCCAATTTCTTTGAAACAAAGGGGACAACAGAAGAATCAGTGAGGATACAGAAAAAATATATATATTCCCTTTCATCTAAAATATTTTGTGGTTTGTGGATTATTACAATTATCATCACCCCCGTTGTTTTGCTACTATTGAGTTGCAAGACTATCCTTTGTTACCTTTCTTGACAAGGATATGATTCCTTTTAAGATTGAATTCCCTCAGACACTCCTGATTAGATTATGGATATTAGTCAATGTTTAGCTATACATAATGCCATTAGGGCCTATGGTTTAATCATTTTTGCGAGTTTAATAGAATCCCCACTCCGATGGGGATTTCTAGGGCTTGATCCTTGGTTTTTTCTTGTGAGAATTTCCGCTAAGATTATACTTATCCACCAGATGTTTTACATACCACAAAACACAAATGTAATTTGTGGCCCAAAGGCTGAAGCTCTATCAGAAAAGGGAGATCATATCTACACATTTATAAACCACCAATAAATATGAGTGTCCAATACTTGAACATGTGCCCACACTCGATGCATGTGCAATACTATACCTGGAAATTCTTAATCCTTAAATTGTGGTTAAATTTTTGTGAAACCCTGTGACCATGTTTTATCAAGTGGTTATGTTATATCTTGTTAATAGTAAAGGTCTTGTATTCAAATTCAGTTAAATTATTGTCTATTTTTCTAAATTAAGGGTAATTTTGTAATTTCACATACATACCAAAAGTCCTCTCACTTAATATATAGTAATAGAAGGAATAGATAAAAGACATACCCTGTTGTGTATGCACTCATTCCACTGAAACTGCTGCTAGCTTCTGAAGCAGTGTCGTCATCAAGTTCATTTACTGACCGCTCATCTGCCTGGAGCTTTGCTGCAAGTAACAATCTCCTCTGTCGGACTGCCAAGTAGCGGGCCAAGTACTTGCCCACTTTCTCCAACCCTTCCTCAAATTCACCGATCATCGTGCCGGCACATTCAAGAGAAGCACTCTTCACTTCCGAGACTAGGTCGTCTCTCCCATGCATAAAAGCAACCCTCAAAGCCTCTTCCCAATCCCTTGCATTGACTAAGAGACTGATACCGCCACTAACATCTCCGCAGTACTCCAAGGCAATTTTTGCAGCTTCACCTGGTTTACCTAGGGCTTGGAGTTCATCACAAAGCTCATTTGCCAATTGCATAATTTCGTTTTTTCCCAGTTTAATGAGACCAGCAACTGTCAACACGCCACTCCAATTCCCACATGAATGGAAAGCCTTCAAAGCCTTTTCCAGACAAGAACAACACAAGTAAGTTGTAGCAGCATCCTCGAAACATTTTATGTCACTAAGATGATCTCCATAGGCCTCGGTTACTAGTCTCCTCTTTGTAGGGTCAGTTATTAGTTGAAGTCCCAGTGGAAAAAGGTGGGGATTGTTCTTCATAAGGTTCAGACAATCTTGATGGTGAGCATCTCCAGCTGAGACAATGTGTTTTAGTGCGTTATCATACCTCTGCAGTTTAAGGTCAATATTATATTGCATTAAAAGTGCTGGCATACGTTCTAGTTCCTGTAAAAATGGAAGAAACTCCTTTGGGTCCCGCTGTGAGTTTAATGCAACAATAGCTGCAAGGTTCAAATCGTAAAGACCTAAAGCAGCTTCATAAACAGCCTCAGCATCAGATAACCACAACAGATGCTTCAAAGATTCCTCCGCAGAAGGGTAGGATTTCTTTCTTGGATCATTGGAACCTAATAATTCCATGTCCCTGATAACCTTTATCCTCTCCAAAGCTTCTTCAAGAGCCGGGGGATCACTCCGAGCTAAAGTCGTCAAAATGCAAAGTTCTCTTGCGGGACTTTCTGCTATTTTCTCCTCAAGAGCCTTCCTCACAGCCAGTAATACAGAAGAGACCTTGTTAACACAATCAAAACCGTTAAAATCACTGGGTCCCATAACTTTTGCCTCCTTTATGAACGCTAGGGATATATGGTTCTTGTACAGCGTCTCCATAACATTTTCATTCTTTATTGAACAAATGAACTCCGTTATAAAGCTCAGATTGCCCACTTGTCTTACAAACTCAGCAGCCAACTGAAGAAAGGCTTGCCAACCACAATGGTCAACAATAACATTGAAATCTATCCTGTGCCGCCTTACCATAAGTAGCGCATCTTTGAAACGTCCTTGGACCAAAGCATTGACAATTGATACCACAACCAATTTTCTCGGGTAGATGCATTCTAGATTTCCTCGAGTTGTTTGTAGTATAACAGCAGATTCATCTCCATGTACGACCCCTACAACTTTGGCACCTCTTTCCCATATGTTTATACACTTACTTTCTTCTTGTCCGCCTCTTTTCTTGATAACAGGTAGGAAGTTATCATATTTAGGCTCTAGTTGACCATGCAGAATATCATTAATATCGACAATAAAGAGAAGATCCTGTTTAGTTGCAAGAATTAAATGTGTGATCTCTTGGTCAGTCGAATTCGAGTAAAATGAGAAACTGCTGCAGTTGTTACATATAGTCCTTCCACCAACATGCAACCTACCACTATTATCCAACCCGAAAAGCAAAAAAGGATTGGTGGGCCCACAGCCTCCAATAAAAGTCATGCTCATCCAAGGGCAAGATGATGCAAATCCCATATCATCATGTTTCTGAAGAGAAGCCCCTCCACCAGTTCCCAACTTTGAAATATGCTCAAAAATATTTCCACCGTCAAACTGAACAAAAGCCGAAAATCTTTTAGTGGGATTAGGAGCAATACCGATTACCGGCCGTTCAAGAGAGGTTTGACCTGAAATTTTAGCATGCCAGCCTGAGCATGTGACTAAACCAGGGATGTGGTCCTCAGAACAAACAATCTCAATTTCTTGCAAGTAGTACCCAGGAAGTATGTCTTTAGTAGACGAGATTTGCTTAAAGCAATTACTATGACTGAAACCATAATGACAAACACTTAGAAGCACATGTGAATCCAACCATATAAGATGTATAATGGATCCAAATCCTGTTTTGGAACGCAAAGCCTCAGCATAGAATTCTTTCCCTTCTAGCTCTTCCCAAGTTTCAAGTTCAGGAAGCTCTACAATACACAAACTGCCATCCGACAAATACGCTGCCAATTGGGTTTTATAACTCTTGGACCAGAAAGCTATTTCTCGAACAGCGCACGGAAATTTAAGGACAAATAAATACATAGGAGGTGGAATTACAGATAGAGAAAGGGGGGTTACTAGTATCTTGGAATCATCAATAACTAGTGCTGTTGAGTTCTCTGTTACAGCTGTAATCCACACAAAGCTGTAGGTTGTGATCTGGCCTCCAAGTGTCCAGCAAATCAACTGAAGCGGCTTTGTTGGGTCCCACATGAATTTAACTCCATCTTTCCTCGGGAATCTAATTTCTTGTTTTAAGTACCAATGGTTGTTGCTGAAAGACCATATCTTGAGAGCGTCGCATTTTTCACCTCTGACAACAGCTGCAAGAAGATCCGAGTTACAATTCCATTTAATAATTTCTAAGGTTGCATCTTTTGCCTCATTGATACTAAATGAGCTCCTTTCTAACCCGTTCCTCTCGTAAAAAACAATTGACGGGCTTTTGTTTTCTTCCTTATGGTCATAAACAGCTGCAATTTTAGCTCCATTGGGCATCCATTCTACAAAATCTCCCATAAAACATTTCGACTCTGAAATAGCATGCAATGATCCCGTATCCCTTTCCCATATTTTAAGCTTCTTATACAAAGAAGAAGAATCGTTCACCTTGCTTAGTGTTGCAAAGTATTTTCCATCACCTCGCCAAGAAAAGGGACTTCCAAACGGACAATCTGAAGAAAAGCTTGCTTCACCTGAAACCAAATTCAGTCATTTTACAAAATGTAATCAATCATATCTTAGATTGAAGACACATGTTTTGGTTGACATGGTAATTCAAAAGGTATCTCTCTGTATAGTTCTATATGCTGGGATTAGACTAAAATTAGCTTTGTGGTCTATTAAAAAACTATAATTTTTTCCATTTTGTAGGATTTAGTTCAGTTCCCAAACACCATTGTTTTCCACTTCTCAAGTTCATCTTCTCCTTCAATATATTCAACCTCATATCCCAAACTACTTTTCAAGAAACGGAAATGGATTCTTATAAGAATTAGAGTTGAGTATGATGCATGCCTGTCTTAATGTGATTGGTGTTGTTTCCAAATTTTTGCTTTTCACAATGAATTGCCAGATATATGTTGGTTTCCAGATGAATTGACCATTAAATGGCATTCCTATGTTATTTCCTCATGGCAGTATTAAGTCTTCATCTTCTTCTCTTTCCAGGAATAAAAAGAAAAAAGAATTAAGGGACGACCAACTAAATGAATACGTAAAAGCCAATGGTGGACATCCCTTAAAATTCAGTTCTTTCCATTTCTCCCAAAGTCCCACGAACATTCAATGCCGAAATAGGATTTCAATTTTCAAACATTAAAACAGATATAACAAACTATGTGCAGGGAAAAGTAGTAAATTAAGAAATGGAAAGAAGTCCTTACATGTACCAACATCTTCAGGAGGATCTTCAAGTGCTGTCTCATACAATAAATCCCAATCATGGGTCATCACTAGCATTTGGCTAAAACCAGTAATTACACCAAGTAGATCTCCATCAGGACTAGGTGAGATGAACTTGACACCACCCTCCACTCTACCGACAAGTTCCGTTGAATTATCTTCCACATTATATAGTAACAAAAGTCCATTTGAAGTTCCTACTATGAGTGCTTCTTTCTCCATAAGATAGTCTAAGGAAGTAATGAAATCACCAGGTTCCAAATCAATGGGTTCAACAGCTGCAATTAGTGAGGTTTTGCTCCATGCTCCTTCATTCTGCCACATATATCAAATTGTGTTAGGAGAGAGAAAAAGGACAGCATGGACATCCATGAAGGTTAGAGAGAGCTATTTTCACATCCCCAAATTACACAAACTTCTCATCAAGTTTATCAACCTGAAGCTTACCTGCTTTATCAAAAAATTCTTAGATTACCTAATGAACTTAACATTGTATAACAAATAAAAAGTGACCCTTACTTTTCTTGAGAAAAATCACCAAACTACAGATTCTAAACATTTCACTCTAATTTAATTTTGGATAGTCCATGTAAGAGGAGGATCCTTGCAAACCATTGCCAAATGATATCAGATGCCTTAGCACCCGTGCAACCACAAAACTCAACCTAATTTCTCTCTTTCAATTTGGTTGACCAACCTGAGCATGCCACTATCCAATTTTTATCAAAAGCAAAATTCCTAAAGAACATAGATTCAAAAAGATTTTATAAGCGTTACGCGTGCCTCTCACTCTTCGATCATAAACCAACTAACTTCTCAAATGAACCTAGATAAATAATGTCAAAGTTAAAAGCTTTGAGGTAAACTTCTAGAATATACTCCCTTCATCCCTAGTTATAAATAAGCACATTCTTGATTTCTACTTTTTTTCAAGTATGCACCAATTTCAACAAAAGCAATCATCAAGAACATAACTTTACTTACTGTAGTGATATTTGGTGCATTTATTATGTCCTATAAAGAAACTGAACTACTCTTAACGGTAGAGTGAGTACAAATTTACTTCGTAGCCAGTATACAAAAATGAATTGAACTGTATCAGTAACTGGTATATTTGAGTACTATATTATATTATATAATAAAGTAGAATAGAATGAAGAAAAAGAAAGAGGAGAGTTTGTTGTTGCCTGTGAGGAAGGAAGGTGAGTGGTGTAGATAAAATTGGAGGAGGATGCGAAGAACAATCGGTTGCGTTCGATATCAAATGTGGCAAATCGGAGGACCTCATTCTCCGACTGCAACTCCAGATTCGAAGAGAGCTCCCATGATATCTTTAGATTCCTCATCTCTCCAACCGATTCTCTGCTACTACAAACTGCTTCAACTTCAAACTGAAGAGAGAATCGTGCTTCAATTTAGGGTTTAATGGGTTTAGATGCGGAAACTGGCGTATTGACGGTTAACCTTCAATTTTCGCCATCGCATGCGGTAGTAATAATAATAATAATGTTTAAATTTTTAGGTGAAACCACCCCCCCCCCCCCCCCCCCCCCCCCCCCTTAAACCATCAATTTTTTAGTATTAAATTATTATTTTTTAGCATTAAACTTCTCATTTTCTAAAAGTAATATTAAACTTTCTTGATATAACAATTACTGAAGCTTAACTCTTAAAGTTGACAGATCTGTTAAAACACTAACACGATGATGATCATGTGCCTTTCATGTGGACACCAATGGACAAAAATACACCGATCTATCCATTTAAACATAAATTTTCTAAATTACCTTCACCTATTTTATAAAATATCCACTATGTAATTAAACATAAAAGAGGATTAACGGATGTTTTTATAAAATATATGATGGTAATTCAAAAAATTTATATTTAAATAGATAGATTGGTGTATTTTTATCCATTGGTGTTCACATGAGAGGTACATAACAACCATTTCGTTAGTGTTTTAACAGATCTATCAATTTTGGGGGTTAAGTGTCAGTAACAATTAGATAGGGGGGTTTAGTGTCACTTTTAAAAATGGAAAATTTAGTGCAAAAAAATAATAGTTTGAGAGAGTTTAGTGATTTTTACCCAAATTTTTACTAAGTGTACCAAAAACTCTAAAATATATTCAATAATACAACCTAGCAATGTGTTATCACATATTCAATAGAATCGTAAGAAATTAATAATTTTTGTGATCGAGAAAAGAGAAATGTATTTTCTTTAAACCTCTTGTAGTCAGCAACAACAAAGGAAGTACTACCAGCGGAAGCTTAATTTTACTTCTAATGTAATTTAGCGATACTTTGTGAGAAACAAAAGAAAACATAGTATAATTCGGCACCATGCAAATGATATTTTTTTGTAAATTATATTTTTAGTTAATGAGAAAAAAGTGTCACTTGTTACTATTTATCCTTCTATTTATTTTTCAAATACAATTTTTTTTTAATATTTTTATTAAAGTAAGTTCTGATGGTCACTGTAAGTCTATAACATTGTTAAAGTTCAAGCAATCACTATTAAAGATTTATTAGTGGCTTTGTTAAAGTTCCGGTGAGATTACTGCACTTTTATTAGTGGCTGATAAAGTTAGGGAGGCATATTGACGACCGCGGAAGAGAAGAAAAATATTACAAAAATATAATTACCAATATTATAAAATACGAACATGTGTTTAGAAAAATATATTCTTTATTTTATCAAATGAAAAATTATCGTGGGAGGGGGTGAGCCAATTACAAAAAAAAAAAAAAAATAGAGACTGTCAACTTTCTTGATCTGAGTTTTATTTTGTTAATTTTTCTCCTTCGTTTACATTTTTCGTTAAGAAAATATATAGAGTAAAAAAACATCATCAACAACAACAAAAGGGAGAGGAGCTCCCACACTGCAAAATAATAATAAGAATGAGAAATTTTAAATAAACTTAATAGACCACTTTTATTAACTTCCTGTGAGTAAAGGTGAAGCTCGCCTCTCACCGATCAACCACCAGTTGCCCTTCAATTTCACGGGTCTCAATCTGACTTTTAATCCAATTTAAAGACATCATTCGTCAACACAACTTATTTACAGAGCATAACTAAAATCATTAATTCAAATTCTTCCATGGTTATCTAAAATTTTCAAGTACCCTGTAATATAGGTTTTTCTATAAACATCTTTAAAAGGTACAGTTAAATTCAGGAGTCATTTCTGGTTTCTGCACATTGTCTCATTTTACATGTTCAAATTTTCACCAATCCATTTACTTTCATTTGAGGAGTCATTTCTGGTCTCTGCACATTATGTCTGATTTTACATGTTTAAATTTTCACCAATCCATTTACTTTCTTTTCTCAAATGAGTTTTTTCGGAACTTCTCCAACTGCGGTAAGGGGGCCGAAGAGAAGAGAAGAATTTTGTGGGTGCCTCCAACATTACACACAAGGCATCTTAAAGATGCAAAAAAAAAGATTACATATTTCTATCTCCAGACAACAAAATCATTACAAAGAGTACAAAGTCAATTGAGATGATCACTGAAATGCCCGATCCTCTCAGCCACTATACTTGAAAAACTTTTTTCCACCAAATATCAAAAAAAAATTTAAAAAAATTAGTTGGTGAAAAAATTAAACTCACTATTCATTATCCTATTTGTAATCCCTATCATGTATACCTCTCAACTCCCTATAATGTAACACAAACGTCTCATAATCCTACTTTCAAAGGAATCTGTATCATCACCTACCAAACACTACATATCAAACCTGCTTCAAAATTTTGCTCATGCATTTTCTTATGTCAATTGAGCTTAATTCCTCTTTCTTTTGCTGCTTCTATGATTGCCTCTGAATTTCCGCTTATCTTTGAAAAGTTTAAGTATGATTTCCACAGCTGCAGTGAGAAGGGGTATACCGCTAGAGCTCTTTTATGAAAATTCTCAGTAAGCGACTGTGCACCGGTCAGATTCTGCAGAACACCGGCTGCTTCTACCCACACATAGTCCGGTGCTACTGGAACAGCCTGAAAAAGTGCATTAACCAGCAGTGAGCTTGCCCAGAAAGAAACACTGCCAGAGACATCGCCGGAGCTGGGTGCTCCAGCGAGCAGCTTGCAGAGGGAAATTGCTAGCGAGTAGTCGGCCGGTCGGTTCTCCATGATTGCTTCAACCATTTCGACTAAATCTGTAAGTTTTATGCTGGATGGTAAGAGAGATGGGCCATACCATGCTTTGAGAACCAAGTTCATCAAAAAGAAATCAGACGATAATGGTGTCAATAGGTTGCTTACTAGCTGCCTAGTTCTTGGCTTCTTTACAATCCTAATGAATTTCCGAGATAATGGTTCGGAGGTAGGGTAGGCCCGGGTATCAACCAGATAGCTGTTTAATAAGTTCAAGACTCTACTTGTCGATGCATCTGCTTTTAGCTGGGAACGGAAAAAAGATGCGTGTTCCATCACGCATTGTTTGTAATCCTCAGCAGAAGCAGCCTTTAACGCACTTTCAATGGCTAAGTGTGCTTCGTTTTGATCGTCTTGCAATATTTTATGGAGAGAGAGATTAAGCAGCCCAAAGACATCTAGATTTTCAGATTGAGAACATTGACCTTTCCAAATGGAGTGAAACCATCGATCCATTAGTTCTTTCGCAAAATCAAGTCTCCCATTTTTTAGCACCGTTTCAGCGTACTGGTTCCATATACACTGAGATTCTGGGAGTTGACGAAGAGCCTCTTCAAACCCTAGAAAACCCGAATCCCCAAAATCATGTTCTGCACGTGCAAACATCAGAACGAGTTCCAAACAAGACGGGTACAGTTTGATGTATTTTTCCAACAAATTTCTACTAAACTCCAAGCCTTGAAGCACTGCTATACACCTAACGTGATTTAGGGCAAAAACACGTGCAGCTTTAACCGTAGTTTCAGAGTCAATATACGGGGCTAGAGAATCTACCGCCATTTCCATCAGTGTGATTGCCTGCTTTTTCTCATCAACTGTTAAACTAGTGGACGGCCACTCTATTGCAGAAAGTTCTTTATGACATTCAAAGCACTGCACCATATCATCAGGCAGTTTTTTGTAGATGACCAAGTACCCACAACAGACCCAAAGGATACATTTGTCGGAAACGGTTAAATGTGTAATGATATCAGAAAGAAAAGAACGGTGGGGATCATCCCATTTTGTTGAAGAAGAATAGAGTCCATAGATTGTCTGGATAGCAGTGTTAACCTTACCAGAAGCGCACAAACAATTCATCATTTGCAGGAAAAGGTCCAAAATGGATTCACTGGCATGCATTGCATCTGTACCAGCAGCAGATGCTTGGGTACAGAGTGCTGAGAGAGCAGCATCGTATGCGGTCAAGCAGTCATCGAGATGTACCCGACTATTAATGTACATAAGCCAGAGTTCATAAGATCCTTTGTTGTGTTCAACCTGGAGAACAGAACAAAGTGTTCACAAACACACTAATATTTAGAACAATAAACTAAAATACAAAATAACGTAGAGGGCACGATAACTGTACACTCTTGTGTTCATGTATCCATCAAGTGGTAGTGATTTAAGCATTTTTAACACTTGCATTCATGTGCCCATTATCAACTTCTTAGAGCTTCTCCGACTGTCTTGTATAATTTTGGTTTGTGTAAAATTTAGACATTTTGTAAAAAAAAATGGTCTCCGGCAGTTTTTAAAATAACTTTTGACACCTAAGATTTGTGTAAAAGGGTTGTGTAAAATACAAACCCAATTTACACATTCACGTCATCTTTCTCTATATTTAATTTTTTACAAAAACTTTAAAATGACATAACTAACAATCTAAAAATTAGTTTTTAATATAATTTATATATTTGAGATCTACTAATCAAGAGCTACAAAATAAGATCCATTGTGACTATGAAATTATGTAACTATTAAATATTACATATAATGATACATTCCATTTGTGGGATTTTTATTGGTCCATTTAAATTTTACGCAAGAGTACCATTGGAGCACAAAATGGATATGTGTAAACCTCCCTTACACATAGGATTTTACACAAAAAATATACACAACTATTAGAGATGCTCTTGGCTAAAAACACTACCCCAATGTTATAATAAAATGTTAGCAACCTTTTAACCAATAACCAAATCTACTCCCTCTATAATCAAAGTTAACAACCTTGTTAAACTAAAATGAGGACCCCACTAATTCTATTGGGTAAAAGAGAATCTTTTCAAATTTAAATCATCTTTCCCTCCTTTTTTTCGAAACAAAATTCAAATTGATTAATTTTTTTTATCTACAACAAATTCAAATTGATTAATTTGTGATCAATCAATATATTGGACCCACAAATTTGGTTATTGAGAAAAAATAACCATTGGGGATGCCTACATTGTTCACTTTAACAACTTACTAAATGGATAATCAAAAGTCATTTTGATTATTCAATTTTAGTTATTCCATTGGAGATGCTCTAATATCTAAACAGTGTTATGCAACTGCATTATTTCATCACATGCTCTCCAATATGTCTTTATTTTCATTGCTTTACTTCGTATGAAACTGAAAATTTCATTGGAACGTCAAAAGATCACACACAGTTATAGAGGACACAATAACTTTATCACAAAAATTACAGAGGGAGAGGGTGAGGGAGAGAGAGAGAGTCCATACTTGAGACAAAATTTGCAGCTATTAGTAACAATTGACCAGACTAATTTTCTTAGATAGATATGTAAATGCTTGTTTTGTAGTATCTGTAGATATCCTTAGAAGTAGTTATAAAAGTCCCATAAAAAGGGGACTACTCGGCTTCTAAAGCAGAACAACTGCTTCATCAGCAAGTATAGCCAAACTTTTAGCCACAGGTTATTTCAGCCATTAGATCTAATAGTGAATGGGTAACATTCCTGATAAGTTATTTGTGAGACAAAAGTTACATGAATGAATAGTGAACGTCATGCTGTATTGTAATATTTATATATATATATAGATAAGAGATCGGGCAACATACCGCACAATGGAACATGTCATCCTTCCCAATTGACTTCTGATTGCTATAGTATATATGCAAATAAACAATCCAGAGAACTACACATGACGGATCTGCCTCAAGAGCTCGAGCAAGAACCTTAAGAGCCTTGCATATTTTGAAAAAAAAAAAAGTGAAGATGATAATAGATAAATTTCACAGAGCGATTACCATTTATACTGGTTGATAGTCCTAGTGCAGGTAGCAAAATTACCTCTATCCGGCCCTTGTGTTTATTAATCTCCTGATTGAGATTAAGAAGAGCCATTTCAAGGGACTGGTCATTATCAGCCAAATGTTGTTCCACTGGACCCTAAACGAACACCATTCAAATATGCATGTTAAAATAGATCGGAGCATGGCCTTTAATGACTATAAAACATTATGCTCTTTAATATTAGAAAAATAGATCTTAGGGACTAAAGTATCTATTAGAATGAGAAATATATACAAATTTTTACTGAGAAAACCTCAAATAGGTAGAACATGCAAGTTCGAATAAGAAATGGAATCAAACCACTGAAATTCCCATATTGAGTATTCAATTAATCCACATCAAAAAAGTACTCTAATCTAACAAAGCACCAAAACCATTCCTAGCCTTCTCTTCCTTAATAAAAAACGATTAGATCATTTAATTTACCTTTCAACTGATAAAAAGTTAAGAAGATCACTAACTGCACATGCTTAGGAAAAATAACAGGATTTCCCCACTAGCAGATATGGGCATATGATTTTATATCATGAATCCTAAGAATAGCTCAATAACTAGGGAAAAAAAACCTAGCCACAGAGTTCAAGTTTGAAATACATCAAGACATTCTGGAAAGGCGGAAACAGTTTACAAGAAGTTACTGCATGAGAAACAAGACTAGAACAAAGAAAATATAGAACAGATAGCTAGCACAGCATGAGAAAAAAAATGATGTTTTCACAAACCAATGCGCCTTTTCTACTGTGGAAATATGATGATTGGCGATTCCAACCCCCGTGAACCTCAATACAAGCTTCAGTTCCATGCAGAAATGGTTCATCAGAAGGTGAATCTGTTGAAAGCAAACAGGAGGGAACTAAGAAAACGCTGAAACACTTTCGCCAGCATTTTCCAACGCTTCGAGCTACAGCAGAATTATACAGATGATTATCGGCTTGCAGAATATCTAAGCAGACCAGATAAGTTGGTGGAGCCACAACAAGACTGTCGGTACTCTTGAAAAGGTTTTTCCCACCATACAAATTTCCATCATGTTCTGCAAAAGAAACTGAAGTTTGAACATACTGCAAACATTATGAAACTTGGGTTTAGAAGCTTAGTGCCAGATTATTTGTACCGCCACTGTGAGAATTCTCATGGTTTAAATTTCCGGAGGAGTAATCTCTAACATGTTGCCAAGAACAATTGTCGTTGTTGCATTTTCCTCGGAGTTCGTACATACAAAGGGGCCAGAAGGGGTCAACCGCAAGATTGCTGGTGTAAGAGCCACCTTCACTGACACAAATATCCATTAAAGCCTCCTTGGTTGAGTTTGAACTTGTAATTATTGGCTCAATTTCATTAGGAATAAGACCGCTGCTCTCTTCATCACAAATATCAGAGGTGTAAATCTGGTGATCTCTAATGGCATTTGAAATCTTCAAGTGTCTACACACACTCCTCAGAGTGGGACACAAAAAGGAGGCGGATCTAACAGCACAACTAACTAAAGGATCAACTACAGAAAAAGAGGCAGAATTAGAACAAAACTTATCAACATAAATCTTGTTGTTGATCTGCAAAGGGAGCTCAGATGTATTTCTTTGAACCCTATCAGTACTTATAAAACATTGAAAAAAAATAATGAGAAAGAATTAAGGAAATGAAATAGGCAATTTGTTGAGTGACTAACGAAGCATGAAGGCAGGATATACATCTGTAACTATAAAATAGTTTGGTTCGGACGGCTGCAAAATGCATTTCAAATCTGTAATACCAAATATATACAATATGCATAGAAAGAAAGAATTGAGGACGGACACCCACATTATAACCCCATCCTTTTCGCATCACATGAAAGAAAGAAGAGAGGAAACACAGAAAGGGAGAAGGGAAAATAGGGGTGGAGTGAAACATCATGCAATAAAATATGTATATATAGGGAAAATTTCCCACAAGGACTATTCCATATGGATTGGTCCTTTTGAGGGGAAAATTGGTATGGGTTTTTTGACGAAACTTGGTGGAGATGATCTCCATGATTAGTAGATCATCTCTACCAAATTTCATCAAATAATTCAACCGGGAAGTGGGTTAACTAAAAATTGATATATACATCAGCATTTCTTTCATCATGGATCTTTAGTTCCGTTATGTGAATTCAGGATTCTAAAATATAGAAAGAACAAGGACTGCATGATGGAAGAAAAACCAAACAGATCTCCCATAAAGGAAAACATACCTTCAAGATCCAAATGCTGGTCTTTCCCTGTCTCAGAGAATGTTATGTTCTCCATACTTGTCTCTGCTTCTTCCCCGCCATCATAGTTTTGGACCCGTCCTTCAACTAGAGGAACTATGCTCTGAATTGGGTCCCGCTTCTCTAATGAATGCTTAATTCCTAGCCTTGTGAACAGTTGAGACCTCAAGGATGCTTCAAGATGTAAAGAATCTTGAGAGCTATCATAAGTTTTTGACACTTCGTTAGTTTCCTCCTTCCTTTGTCGATCTAGATTGGATGGACCAGATTTATGGTCGGGTGAAGATAAATCTTCGTCTTCATCTTCTGAAGTATTTGAATCATTAGATGGAGAGCAGATAACATTGTCTACACCGGTATTCTTCAAAGGATCTGATGTACTGGCATCTGATTCACTGCACACATTGGAACCCAAATTTCGTACAAACTTTTGCTGAGCAGAAAAGGTTTGATCCGCACGGTCAGCATATCTGACATCTGGATCATACCCATCTTGATTTTGAACATCAAACTCGCACTGTTTTTGATGGCTTGATGAGGGACGTAGATGCATATTAACTTCGGGCATTTGATTTTGAGGCCTTGAGGACCATAACAAACTTGAATTCTCCATCAAAAGAGATCGAATCTGGTCTGAAACTAGATCCCTTTTGTGTTTGAAATGAGAGCATCTAGCTTCAGCCTCAAACAAAGCCCTTTGGGCTTTACGGTAAGCTTCAAGAGTTTTTTTTTCTTCAATTTCGCACTTGCGTCGGATCTCTTGTGCTTCTTCCAGCTCCTTGTCTTGCAGCTCTTCAATGTCTAATAGTGACTGGATATCCATGCCACCGGTTCCTGAGACGTTTGCTCTACCCAGACTGTTCCTTAAGCTTGTGTTGTTCAAAGATGCCTTCCGTGAATGAAAATTGAAAAACAAAAGCAAAATATCATGATCAGAACCAAAGCTGATGAACATTTAGGGTCTCTTTTATAAAAACGTTGGAAACTATTGAAAAACAGTACCAATTTTTTTGAGAAGTTGGAAAAGGTAAGTGACTTGGTGAGATGTTCTTTATCTTTTCCTTAATTTCCATCGAAAAAATTTCATACCCCACCATCAAAGAATTTTATTCAATGGACAAAGCAAAAGATAATAGAACATTCCACCAAATCACCCCTCTTTTCCAACTTCTGATAATAACTAGTAGTTTTTTCAATCATTTTCCAACCTTTTTTTTAATCAAAAAGCATCCTTAATAACCTAATAAATACAGCAACTTTAGACAAATCTGAACATACATAAGACGCCTCGAGGTTGCTATCTGGTACATGAACAGAGAATGCCTGATATGTATGATCTGACATGGGGTTAACTGCCTTGTCAGCAGATCCAACTTGCAACCCCCTGCTTTTCGTTGTATGACTTCTACGAGGATGTTTGTTTGCGACAGAGCTGTTTGGAAGGGAACTCAGTGTATGTAGATGATTCAGCTCATGATGATGCCTCAACTCCGGTGTCTTCTGTAAAAGTGAAAAATGACGTGAAAAAGCATAAGTGCCGCACAATGTTGAGAAACAAATACGTATCTTTTTAAGTTCACTCAACTCAACACACACACGAAATCACATTTGCCTGAGACTAACAAAAGAATGTCACTTCCCAAATGCTAATCAACATAGTACAAACTTTTATCTGTTAGTTTTTACAGGCAGAGAATCAGGAGTCACCATGACCAAATTTGTAAGAAAAAGAAAGCGCGCAAACAAAAAAGAAATTCAAACTGAGGCTGCATTTCATTGCATTTAGAACATTCTTAATTCAAAATGGAATATCATCCGGATGCTTATTATTTAATTCCCATTTTCTGGAAATAGAGGGTGTGTTTGATTGCAATTGTTTTTCGTGGAAAATGATCAGTATTCCATATTTTATAAATTTATACTATTTTCCAAGTAGTCTATCCCATGGTACACCTTGGCTTTTAGCCATTTTAAATGGAACCCAAGACCACCACTCCCTTATGAATTTATTCTCCATGGAAAATATCTCCGCGTAAATTAATCAAATGCCTTCATAAAGATTGAATATTAGCAGCATGTGTTTCTAAATTGAATACAATTGGGGGGTTTTAAATTTATAATACTTCTTTCCTTTCTTGCAGAAAGAAAATCCAAGCATAAATAACACTTCAGTCAATTTCTGCACTCAAAAAATTTAATCCCAAAATAGTCCCCGTTCCCAGTCCCAACACCTAAATCCACTGCAAATGACCACTCTATCACGACAAATCCACGTAAAACCAACAAGACAAGATCTTGTGCAACAACTAATATTAGATCCACAGCGAATTCTGCCAAAAGATTCCTGATTCAACCCAGATATGAGAGATTCCAGTATTAGCATGTGAAGCATCTCTAGATCGGGCCAAATGTTTAGATTCAGTGAGGAGAGAGGCGAGGTGAGAGAATGATAAAAGGAGATGGATTGTGCCTCCATTTATTGGGGACGCTGATTCTTTTTTTCGGAAAGAGATGTGCTGATTCATGCTTGATTTGAAGCAAATTGTAGAAATATCTAAATATATACATTGATCCAACATTCCAACCTCTCCACATCTTGGGAAAATTCAGATAGGACAAAATAGATCAAATAAAAAAAAGACTGACCTGTTCAATCAAGCAATGAACTTGAGAAGAAACAAACCATCAACATAGATGGGGAGAGGGCTACTAATTTTCTTGACTCAACTAGTGGACAACATACATATACAGATTTCTCAGATGGCCACAAAAATGAGAAGGTAAATACAGCACCAACATAACTCTGGCCTCTCTAGGTGATTGAGAAAAGTAATGGAAAGAACTTGTGTAATTTAAGAAAGCGCAGAACTCCTGTTCGCATTTACTTTTTTATGTACAAAAAAGTTGAACTGCAAGTATCTCTTTACCAAAAAAAATCGCAAGTTTTTTAAAAGAGACAATTTTATTTAATTGGAAAGAAATAAATATAAACAGTTCGTAGCATAATATGTCCTCCAAACACTGTTTCACTGTCATAAAATTAGAATAGATCAAAGGGATAAAGATTAAAAAACAACTTGCCTCCTCTGTTTACATCAAAAAAGCAATTCCTGTCTAAAGAAAAAATAAATAAATATACCCACATATATACACTATGTAGTGTCTCTGCCGAATGGTACGGTGACTGTTGGAGATAAGAATGACCATATAATTACAGCAGGCAAACTTTATACTAAAATTTGAAACCTAATATTCATATCTATTATCTATAGCCCCACACCGAATCTTTTACCAACATTCTTTCTCTCATCACACAAACCAAAAAAGACACTATGGTGAGTCAAATTTTGCGACAGTGTGTATCCTAATGTTGAAGTGATACTTTGTCGTGAGTATAAACAATACCCAATTGTGTAGGTTGCACGTGGGAAGAAGAGAAGAGATGTGAGCCATTGATTGGGTAGGTTTTAAGAAATTTTAGTGTTAACAATCTCTTCAAGTATCCCAGGCCAGCTCGTGCGCACCAGCTAAGTCCCTTGGGGTGTCTAAAGAAATAAATGAAAATGTAATGTAATAGATATAGAAATAGTACCGTGAACCTGTATCAACAATTTACATTCTTCCCAACCATTGCAGTTTTTCCCTTACTGTTCAAGTTTAAAACAAAAGATTGAAAACAAAAGTAACCACACACCCCATGAACTAGTAGTGGATGAAAATAGTTAATGAGTATAACAATCTAGCATTGTCAAAAATAGGAACTTCAGTTTAAGCTATAGCTTTCTAAAATACGTATATAAACATGGGGAAAAAACCAGTGTCAATGTTCTAAAAATCGCTAGGCGCTCCTAGGTCGGCGAGGGGGGGCCTAGCGCCTAGAGGATTAATCGGTCAAACGATTTTTTATTAAAAATATTATTTTAAATAACATAATACTAACAAAATATAATATACCTTTCAAATTAACATTAATTGTCCAACATCCAACCAATAAAACATGCATTCTAGAAAAAGTTCAAATTTTAAAAACATAAATAAATAAAATTAGCAAAAGAAAAGTAAATAGGGGTGAAATTATAAATAACTAAAAAATATACAGGGTGAAAATAATAATAATAATAAAACTTAATAAAACAAACCCAAATGAAATATATATCATCTCTTTCCCCGTAAAACCCAGCCCCCATTCCGCAGCAACTATCGAAATAAAACCCTAGCTCTCGTCGACATCTTCTCAGCCCCAACCTATCTCACTCTCGACGACTTCACACCATCGACGACTTCACAGGTTCGCTACTCTCTCTCTCTGTCTATCTCCGTCTCTCTCTATCTCAATCTCGTTCTCTCCTCCACGACTCAGCCACAACCAACGGGAAAATCGGCGCCTTGACCAAAAATCGGCGCCTAATCATCGCCTAATCACTCCGGCGCCTAAACACAGACGACTAGCCCTAGGCCGGGCGGGAGAGGACCGATTTCCGCCTAAGCGCCGCCTAGGCGCGATTTTTAGAACACTGACCAGTGTCTATCTTTCTGTTTACTGAATTATATGCATATCCATGTTGAAATGTGTCTTTACATGACCAAGAGCATCTCCAATCAACAAGTTATCTAGCATTTTGTGTCAGATGTTAGGCTAACCTTGGAAAATGAGCTCCAATGTATGTGTTAACTCAATTGCTAGATGCCGGGAAACATGTCAGATGTTAAGTATTGAGCTACTATGGGCCTGTGGCAAGTGAAATAACCAGCCACGTTGGCTGTGCTAAAGAACAAGTGGGTCCCATTACCAACTTTTGTTTATACATCCAATTAAATGATGACACTTGTTATTAGTAAGTAAATTAGGTTGGAACCATTGGAGTGTAAAAATGTCTTAGCTAGTGAATGGATAGTAAGTGAATAAAAAAGTGATGACATGGTAAATTAATGAGTGAAAAAATAACATCTTCACTGGAGATGCTCTAAGAACTGTATGTATGAGAACGCAGTGGTAATAATGTAACTGCCTAATAGAAGTAATGACAAAAATGTACGATCTTGTAATAACACCCTTCCACACACACCGTTTCTTGTGAGGGCAAGATTTTAGATTATGTTCAAACAAGTGCTGAAGTGGTAAAATGGGAGTGGTATCTACAAGGATCTAAAGCACCAATTTCGAATAGAAGTTTCATACTCCCCCCATTCTAGAATAGAAAAACCCTCAGTTACGTGATATGTAAACTTTCACAACTTACTGATTTTTGCGGAGATGTTCTTGCAGTCCTATTTGATACAGAGGAACCCCCCACCTTAATATTGTTGCACTGAGTGCTACCAGTACCTGCACATGAATAAGCACACCAACTATAGGCACCTCAATTCATGGTGAAAACGGAACACAAACTAGAAAAACCTTACCTTTGTTCATACCATTAGATAGGTTGACTGAAGAAACAATACCCCTATTTTCCTCTTGCTTTTGCCCCCGAGTAGCACCTGGTATTTCTTTGTCACAATAGCTACGATCATCTACCCTCTGCTGATCAAAGCACTCCGACACTGCCTTTTCCGATGCTAACACTGCCTCTACACCAGGCATATCTTGCCTGCCATCTGAATCTAGCGGACTTGTATGAGGTTCGGTGACTTTTAAGCGCTTCTTTTGCGGCTCTTTTTGTTCAAACTGTAAAAATTCAGCAGAATTTTCTTGGCAGATTCTAGCTGTGTCATTGCTTAAATTCACAACATTATAATCCTTAAATGAATCCGAGATTGTTTCCTTATTTTGCTGGGTGGCCTTGAGCTTTAACTCATTTTCTCGAATTGCAATCAGCTGGCGTAAGTCTTGAAGCTTACTGCTATTCAAATGAATGTTTTGGCCCTTGCCTGCTTTAATTTTGTTAAGGGTATTAAAATTAGTAACACGAGATCTTTGCTCGACAGGCAAGGGCCCACCAATCCTAGAAGCAGGTCCATTGATTTTGGTCATTGATGATACAAATGTGCGACTCAAAGGCACTTTTCTGGGAATAACTTTGGTGTTATTTGTAGTTTTCTGTCGCAAATTTTGCGATTTTGCCAGAGTAATAATGGGCGGTCTTCTAGCTACATCCATTCCCTTTGTGTTGGATTTAGTTTCAAGTTCTTTCCCTTTTTTAAACTCTTCCGACTCACTACTGCTGTCATCATCTGAGAAACTGATGACAAATGGCACACGATTTTTCTCAGAATTCTTCCGTTGATATTGCTGTACAGAAGTTCTGGAATGAACATCAACAAAGCTTGTAGGATTATTGGGTGAAACAGAATTCCCTGAGAAATAGAGAGGAAGCAGTTCAAAAAAAATAGGTTTAGCAGGAGAGAGAGAGCATCTCCAAAGTCCTAACCAATTTTGAAGATTGTTGAAGTAAAAGTGGCTGAAAAACAAAAAATTGGCAATCCGTAGCCAAAACCAAAATTGAGCCACTTAAATAAAACCAATAATCTCCAATGTTATAACTAAAATGGAATAATCAAAATGGTTTTACTTATTCATTTAGTAGATTGTTAAAATTAACAATCATTGGCTTCACAATGGTTTATCTTTTCTCAATAAAAAAATTTGTGGGGCCCACAAATTAACCAGTATAAAATTTCCAAAAAAAAGTATGGGAGTGAAAATTTGAAAAGATTCCCTTATCCTTTCTTCTGACAAATAGAATTAGTGGGCCAACCATTTTGATTATTGAGAAAAGTTCTTAATTTTGATTATAGAGAAGGTAGATTTTATTATTGGTTAAAGGATTGCTAAAATTTGATTATGCCATTGGGGAGAGTTTTTTTTTTGGCAATATTGATAGAATTGATGATAATTGATATTTGATTATACCATTGGAGATAATCTAACAGCTAAATGGTGAACCAGTAAAGTTGCCCCAACATACAACTTCCAAGAGAATTATAAACCACATACAATAACTAGACCATCAGCCAAAAGTATCACTACGGGTAGCTAACTAGATGCTTGAAGCAGCATGATACTGATGTTCAAATTATGACTGTACAAGGGAAGGGTCAAATTACAGTGTTAATTCTGATCAACTCCACAGGATAACTACCAGAAACTCCTAAAAGTATCCGGCTTGTTATATCGTTGTCAGATTTTATATTCATAACTCAACAGGGTCCAATAAGTGTATAAAATTGTGCTTGTATATGCAGAAACCCTGCATTGATTTTTTAGATACTGGAATAAATGCAAAAATATGTTACCTTTCATGCCGGTAACTAAAATCGAATCAGAACAACCACTGAAGGTATAAAAGGTAATAAATGATGTAGTTCAATGTAATGTAGGGCTACTGACAACTACCTGCTTTGACAAGTTGGGTATTTTTGTTCACTGAAGCAACTCGAACCGGCTCTGCTGGAGCAGCAATGCTTGTAATCAACACAGATGCAGCAGCAGCGGGAAATGACTGTCAAATAAAATTCACTCATTTAGGATGAAAGACTACATTCACTCACCATTTTGACTAGGTAAAAGGAATGCTAAAACTAATCCAAACAAAAATTTCCATACTATTAGAGCATTTGGACCACATAAGATATAACTAAAATTAAATATAACAAGTACAGCATACATTTTAAGGAAAGCTTGCACTGCAAAATGGTAAAAGTGGAGCTGAGACAAGTGGAACATCAATGTCCCATTTAAGACTTTAAGAGACCACCATCCCAACCCAAAACAGTGCATAGTCTCCCATGCAACTTGGTGTAGGAGGCGATTAAATTTTAAAGCATAGCGGTTCTTTTGTAAGGGAAAACCAAAACCCAAAGGATAAAAGACAAAAGAAATTAATGTATATGGTAGAACGTTTACCATCTGGGTTGGGAGTATCAAGTGTTTAGTGTCACAAATTATCAATTAAGACATTAAATTATTTAATGTCTCCTCACCGCTAAGTTTAACACGTTGCTTACCCTACCATTAAAACTTTTATCATTTGAGTGGCTGCAACAGAAGCCCTGTGCAAATTTGGCAGTTTACCACTCATGTTGGGGATGCTTTAACAGCTATTCAAGGAAGAGAGTCTAAATGCATTCCAATAGGATACCAGTAATGACTATGAGCAAATGATCACAAACAGATGAGTAGAAGGAAACCTATAATCAGCAATAGCAATAAAAAAAAGGGGAAATATCAAGTAAAATAAGGCTCCGTTAAATAATAAGTTAGAAAAATGATAGGAAAAAAAAAATGATTTGTGTGAGAGGTTGGAAAATGAGATGAGTGATGTTCTCCTACTTTTTTTGCTTTTTTCTAGGGAACAAAATTCTTTGGGTGATGAGGAAGAAAATTTTCTCAAAAATGAATCAAGAAAAATGGGAACATCATAAAAATAAACACAAAACGGAGAGCATTTCGTTAAAATACTAATCCCATCTTCTTCTAACTTGTCGTAAGAGTAATTGTTTCGGTTGACGAAGCCAGTAAAAATATCTTTTTTTTCCCAAAATAAAAGCAGCTAAATCACTACAACGGGGGGAATTCCGTGTAATAAAAGCTTCTATAGTAGTTCAAATAATTTCAAAACACCATTAAAATCTTTTGAATCAAATGTAATCTTGCAATTAAAGAGAATCTGCATATGCAAACATGTATATACACGAATATTTATATGAAACTCATTGAAGAACAAATGGTAAATGAACTAGGGTTTTATGAGTTACATACATCCTTCTCAGATGAAGAGAGCTGGCCTTGTTGTCTGATTTGAAAAGGATTTTTGGCAGCGTAGTCTTGCTTATTAGGGTTTTCTGTTGATGCAGTAGCTTTGGTCTTGAGCTCGACGGTATCTAAATCTTCCATTATCACACTCTTTCTCAATTCTCTGTATCTATCTATCTATCTAAATTATATTTATCGTCCGACTCTGCTTTCCTTTCCATTTCCATACTGGTGGCGGTTAAAAGTTGCATTAGTACCCGTCCTCCTCCACTCCACTCCGCGAGAGATCGATGTACAATGTGGAAAATATTCTCCAGAGTCGTCTTCTTTCTAAGGCCTATTGACCAAAAGGCCCTCTCACGTTTTTATGATCGGGGCGTCTATCTTCGATTAAGTTAAATTTAATTGAAAAATGTTTTTCTAACAGGATATATTATATCATATATGAATAGTATTTTAATTACACTTTATAAAAGTATAATACCTCAATTTAATTAATTGCAATCAAAAATTGAAAATAGCATGCACTTCAATTCAATTGACATTTTTATACACGTAATTGTTCAGGTAGCGACTCATTTAACAAATTTGGCTTACTGGATGCAGGGTCCACTCCATTTTAATTGGCTAAACAATCTCAATTTCAACTTATCAAATAGAACAATTATTCCCCTCTCAGAAGCTCTGTTTCTTTTCTCTCTCATCCCTCTTTCTCATTGAATTGTTGCTGCTGCCCTCTCTCTCAAAGCTCCCAAAACTCGTGATTTCATTATGCAACTGAAAAGATTGGGTTTTAGGTTTTGCCCCCAAAATTCTTGATTTTGTTCTTCCCTTTTCATTTTTTTGTTTTATTTTATTTTGTGAATCAGTAGCTTGATTATTGGTAACCAAAACAAATCGATAATATTTTGTAAGGGGTTTGTTAAGTGTGTGGTAGAGGAGGAGGGAGGTGGTGATGGTGGCGGTAGAATTTGGAGAAGGTGAAATCGGGTGGGGGCGAGGATGGTCCCAGTGTAGTAGGAGGAGTTAGCGGCCATGAGGGTGGAGGCAAAGAAGGAGTAGCCGGAGGAGTGAAGGGCGGTGACTGATAAATGCATAGATTAATGAATTATGTTTTACACATATTTAATGGATTAATATCTATCAACTAAATTAGATTAATGAATATGTTTTACACATAATCATTAATATATTCTACAAACATGTAAGAAAGAGGGCCATTATGAAAATTTGAGTCAAGCTTTGGTAACATCTAGTGACAAGCAACTAGCTTGATCAATATTATTGAGTCAAGCTTTAGTAACATATAGTGTGACAAGCAATTAGCTTGATTAATATTGTTTTGCAAATAGTGATTAGTTAAATTGCGCAAAAATTAGCCCAAACACCTTGTAATAATAGATAGTACGGCGCATCACTAATATATAAAATTTAAAACAAGTATAGTTGAATTGAATAGTGGGTCATTTAATTTAATTTCATAAAATATTTTGAGCTTATAATTAAATTAGCTCAAGTTTGGCTTGTTAAAATAGCTTGAATTTTAACAAAGGATTTTCTTTTTTTTTTTTTTTGAAGATTATCGAGTCGAACCCATTAACATACAATAATTCAAAACGCGTACAAGTTTTATCCGTTTACTTAACAAACTAATCTGAGCTTTTACTTCAATTAACTTGATTTAGTATTGATGGACTTGGATTGAAGTAAAAACTTGTCAAACTAAGGAGTAACTCAAAAAATTATCAAACTATGAAATAATTCTAATTATGACAATTATCCGAAAAGTAACTCAAAATGGCCCTAGAAATTATATACGACTAGGTTGCCAATGGTATCTATTAAGTTTTCAATTACACTAAGTACACATATTTATGCGTTTGTATGCATACCATGTATGGATACATAGACGTGGTAATTTATAAGCATATCGGATGTGTTACTCCCCCAGTTGATATCTTCTCCGGCCAGTAATATTGAAAATGATGTATACTATAGTATGACTATGACTGTGTGTGTATATACATATATATTATAAGAATCTTCAACGTAGAAAACCCTATACGACTAGATTTTACGGGTATACTAAAATACACATTTTTGTAAACAAAAAAAGAAAATACACATTTTCACTCTTTTTTTTGTTTTTTTCCCATGAACCGATCGAGTGGGGTTTCTTGAGAAGAATACAGGGGTAATTGTGCGTCAGTCAGATGCTTTAGCAGCTATGAAGAGGTAGAACAACGTTCAGCTCGATGGAAGCCCATGAAGATCGAGTTTGTAGGATTGAAGCTTGTTAGCCCCGCTGCTATGCCTCCAACTACCAGTATCATATTGGGAATTCCAGGCTTTACTTGTCAAAGGTATATATGAAGCTTTTTCTGCATGATTGCTCTTTAAGTTCCAGTTGATGTGTACGGAGAAACTAATGGCTTTTAGGCTTCGATATTATATGAACTTGATGCTGATTTGGACAATTATCAGGCGGAATTGAAGCTTTGCAAATAAACTAAGACTAGTACTGGTTTTAGGCAAAAAATGAGAAGGAAAAAATATCAAGGCATACACTTTATTGGAACTATTTTGTTCTCCATTTATTAGCTCTAAAAGATTGTGCTGCAGAGCTTTTGTATTGATTCAGAGAGTCTAAGGTGGCATTTAGTAAAAAATCTGAAAACTGAAAAAGCTGGTTTTTTACTTCTAAAAATTGTATCTGAAAAAATGTTGTTTGTTTGAATATAACACATCTGAAAACTGATTTTTTTTTTTATTATGACCATTTTGCCCTTATTAATTGAGTGAGTATATTTTTGTTTTGTCAAGGTGAGGGAATGTGACCCTCATTGCTATTAATCCTCATTTTACTCAACACCCAAAATAAAAATAGAACAATCAATCTGGAAATGGTGAACATTTCCAACTTAAAACCCAACAATGGAGCAATCTATGTTGCATCTGTGTGTATGCGTGTGTGTGAAAGAGAGAGAGAGAGAGAGAGAGAGAGCAATCTGGGTTGCATCTGTGTGAGTGTGTGCGTGTGTGTGAAAGAGAGAGAGAGAGAGATCTTACCAGAGGGTGGAGAACAGCGACGGTGGAGGTGGAGAACGGCAATGATGGAGGTGGAGAGCGGCGTGGACTTTTGAGAAAGGAGTGAGGGTAGAGTTATGTGTAATTTTGAGAAAAGAGAGAGGGCAAAGTGGACTTTTTGAACCCTTTAAAATTAAGTTTCAAATTTAAGTGGCAACTTTGCCACTTAAAATTTTGGATGAAAATTTTAAGTTTTAAGTGGTAAAAATTAAGTGGCCACTTAATTTTTTAGTTAGTAAATAACTTTGACAACCACTTAAATTTGAAAATTTTAAGTTTTCAGATTTAAGTAGCAAATTAAGTGGCAAGTGAACAAGGCCTAAGACTTCGCATATAGTCAGTGTGGGCACACGCACCAAAATTGTATATGGAACAATGTAGTTACCAGTGCATTAGAACGGTATGATGCTCATAGATGTGTTCAAATTGGCATGGCTGTTGAGTTTGGTGGTTGATCAGTTCTCCACTGACCCTTTGCCAACGTTATTAGCAGAAAAAAATTGAATTCCACAGGAATGCTTACAGGACCTTTTCAATAGTACACTTGTTTTTGTATTGGATTAAGCGGATTTGGGGTAGCATTTGATTACATGTATATGTTTCAGAAGGAATTGATTTGCAAGAAGATGTATTTTATTGACGTCTTAAATGGGGAAATGTGTAGGATTTCAACTGTTTTTCAGATTTTGACTGTTCTTCCAATCAAGTATTACCATTTCTGAGACAATATCCTTTTGCACAAAAACCTTTTTACATTGGGAACAATTTTTACAGCATTTATTTTAGGGTGATTTTAAACGCACCCACTAAATTGTGCTTCTCACCCCACTTTTCTTCTCACCCCACTATTTTTTTTAAAAACTTGTAAACTCACCCCACAAGTGGGGTGAGTTTATTAAAGCAAATATTTTATAGAAAATCAACTTTTGGTGACAAATAATTTTGTCACTAGTTTTTGTAAAAAATCAATAACAAAAACATGAAATATCTGGCCAATTTTATGTCAAATTTGTTATAAATTTGGACATAAACACACGAGATTGTTTTAAAAACCCGAGTCATGAACATGACAAAAACACGAATTCTTTATCAATTTGTGTGAATTTCTTTTTGTTCCATTATGTTATTTTTGTTTCAAAATATAACCAAGTCGTCCATTATAATGATAATCATCAAATTGATCTTTCATTAAAGCAGTAGGTCTTGTTAGATTGCCAACAAAACTTATTTTTCATATGCTTATTTGTTATTTTTATTTTTGGTTTTAATAGTTTTGCTTACAGTAAACATGGTTATGTATCATTTTTTTTAAAAAAAATGGTTGTATGGCTTGTATACACACATATATACACATAGTTATGGCACTCGTTGTATCTCTGAAGCATAATTTTCACCTTATGTTTTATTTTAAATAAATTTATCCACTAAATTCTACTTTTGGCTTAAATTAAGAGTTTAATTTCTTTTGTAAACTACATAGAGAAGTAGACTCTTAATTTGACATTGAGGGAGTAATATTTATGCAAAAGAAGTGTAAAAGAAGAAGAACATGGTATGTCAAATCCATAATTTACTTACTCCCTCGGTCTCAAATTCAAAGCTCCAATTTAATTTTGTTATTTTCATAAAAATAACAATATAATTAATTGATGGTGAAGACTAGAATTTAGTTGTCAATCTCAAATTTGGTACATTTAGTATGTCCCCAAAAATATATAAGAACTCTTGATTGGGAACATTCTTTAAATAAGATAGAGAAGAATTACAATTGCAAAAGGGAAAGAAAAGAAGAAGCAGCAGCAACAGCACAATTGATGGTCTAGTTAAATTTCAAAATTAAACCCATATTGATGTTTAAAATCAACAATGCTCAGTTACCACCGATCTATACTGACCTTTGAGTTAAATTGGAAATTTTGCATCATTCATTAATGATTGAAATGAACATGAATGAGGGGAGAAAAAAGAGGATAAAAAGAAAGAGAGTAAAACGGACGTAAATATTGGCGGGGTGAGTTTACAGAGTAATTTAGGGTTAATTTATTAGAATTAAAAAAAATTAAATGGGGTGAGAAGATTAATTAAATGGGTGCATCTAAAATCACCCTTATTTTATCTTGTTTCCACTACTAACTATATTTTGGGGCACTTATTGCTAAGATGCCCAAACGCCTTCTTAGTGCTTGATCTGCATTTTCTTTAATTGCAAATTTTCTCACAGCCAAGTTCAAGAATTTACAGCTTGCAGTACGTTAAGCCTCAATCAAAGACTTTTATGCACATTAATTGCATAAAATGCCATTGAACTGTTTGTCCTCGATGCGCAAGACACAGAGACACTTTCGAGTGAACTAACAGTAAAATTGAGAAGAATAAAAGTGGACCGGGCACTAGAAAGAACATAAAAAAGGAAAACAAGCCACCTATAGCTAGGACTACCAGATAACTATTTATGTCATCTCAAGTGTAAATTTTTGCAGAGAACCAACAGGAAAAAAAAATTACAAATAATAAATTATGCAAAATTTACATCCTCTTGAACAGCTAAAATACAGAACTTCACTTCTCATTTAAGCTTCAAATGGGAAAATTTTCTCAACATCTATTTTACAACCACCGCGATAGAATGATTCTTTTGAGTTTTTTTTGGGAGGGTGTAGAGGTGGTGGGAGGGGAGAGCCAAAAAAAGCCACACATTTACAAAGCTAAAATGCAATTGAAAAATCTACAGATCAAAAAATATATACCCAGGCACAACTTCACTGATACGCCCTCTGATAAGAGAAAATATCCTCCTTGTTGCCCCATACAATTAGAAGTCCAATCTACCCTTGTCATCTTCATGCCCTAATCCACTAGAAGTGCAGTATTAAAATATGCCCTCATCCAGTCTTAAGTTACAAAACCTCTACCAAATACAAATCAAACAGCAATAGCAAATCTCATACTGTACAAGAAATATACCAATGCAGCTCTGCAAATGCATGCCCCCAACTGTTTCCACACACAAAAAAAAAGACAAAAAGAAGGAATAAGTATAAATGCAATTGCACAAGAGCATCAGATATGTAGATATTAGAAAGTAAATAAAAACCAGCGTATAATAAACTTAAATGGCTGTAAGGCAAGTAGTATTACAACAGCTTTTTAAAACAATAGATCTTAAAGAGATGCACGGTGGAGATTTGAATCTAGAGCCCTTATTGGATAAAAACATGTTTAATTAGTTGCCCACCTATTTCTCTGTTTTCCAGGCAAGTACTCGCAACTTTATACCAAAAAAAAATAGAGAGAGAAAGCATCTAATTAAGATTGTGCTATGTCCAACTAGACCCCCAAACTCAATCTCCATCATGTATTTCTCTGAGATCTACAGTCAAAATTTTCTCCCTACTACTTTTACACTGATGCAAGTTGAGCCTAACACATGGACTAACTATATTGGGTGATGTGGAGCTTGTGTGGCCTTTGGGCCTAACACGTGGTTAATAGCCTTCCCTCTAATATGATATTTAGAGTTCGGAGCATCCAACCAGTCAACCCAAAACCAACTGGTTATAGGTTGAGTAGCCCCTTATTCTTATATACTACTTTGGGAGGATCTGATTTCTCGATGTTGGATTTATAGTCTCAGCACCCTCCTCATATGTGTGTGTATGTGGGCCCAAAGCCAGAAGTTTGTAATAGAATACAGATGGCAGTACCTGAACAAAGTCAACCCCTCATCTACTTATACTTGCAGTGAATAATAGCAAGCCAATAAGTTAATGATGTTCAGTTATCCTGGACACTAGTGCTGTGGCTCTATTTTTAGCAGTAACCCAGAAATTTTAGATCCTCAACTCAAAAATGTCAAGCTTCAGCGAATGACCAGCAATTGAATCTATAAATGAATGACGAATCTTCTTGTGCTGGAAAGATGAGAAATGAGCATTTGATGTGGCTCTCCAAACGAAACTCCACATGCACGCTTCCATAATTGGATGGATGCCCTTGAAGGATATGTCTGAGCACCTCAGAATACTCCATGCTTGAATTCAAAGTTTAAGGTGGGGACCCACATGCTTCTGTATATCCAACGATTAATGTTTACAAATTAAGCATCTTCTTCCACGTGGCGATCACATTTCTGTAATCATTCAGTTGAAAGCTGAAGTATGCCACGCATCTGAAGGTAGGGATTTTCCAACAGCTTCTCGTTGTTACTCTGCACAAACCACCTTAGTTAATAATGTATTCCAGCTATATAATGAAAAGCCAAACATAAGAATGCGATATACTATCTTTTTCTATAGAAGAAAAAGAAAAGGAAAAATAAATGGGATAATCCAGTAATTGAAGAGAATTAACTCCCTGTTTCAAAAATAGGCTTAGCCCCTGTTTGGATAATACTTGAGATTTTATCCCTTGCCTGAGGAGATATCTCAAAGGATTAAAAATAGGGGGCAATGTATAATTATTGCTTATGTAATCCCCCCCCCCCCCCTCTCTTTTCTTTTTTTATGTAATTAAGACAGGAAGGTAAGTGGGTGTGTTGGGGGTGGAATTCAAAATACTCCTAAAGAAGGAATTTGGCTAACAACCTGAATGACAAGTTTGCCAAAAGATCAAATACAAATAGTTGCGAATAAATTCGAAGAGAACTACTACCGGGAAGGATTAGAACAAGGAAATAGAGTAATACAAAAACATGCTCCCCTTTAATGTACAGATATATATGTGCAAGATGCTGCTATCATGCAAAAGAATTAACAGCAGCATTCATAACATCACAAATTTGCTATGAAGCACAGACGCGACAAATGTTTTGACACAGCACACAACATTCAATTTTTCCAAAATGTAGGACACGACAAGTGGAGGGGACACGTTCTTTATTAATTTTATATATATATGCAATAAACATTATAAATATTTAAGAATTCAATAAACATTATCATTTTTTTTAGTTTAAGGGGTAAAAGTGTTAAATAAAAATAACTTGGGGGTTTGTTGTAGTTTAGGGGGTCAAAATAAAAGATGTAGTAATTTAAGGGGTCAAAATCCTATTTTATTTAAGTTTTCAATTAGTTTGAGGACAATGTTGACCTTTAACACTCCCACCATGGATAAAATGGTCATTCAAAATGCCTTTGGGTTACAAAACCCTACTTTCATCTCCTCAGCCACCAGCCTTTGCTTTCTTCTCCTTAGCCACTCACTGCAGCCTTCGCCTTCCTCACCCTCATCCTCCGCCTCTCTCTCTCTCTCTCTCTCTCTCTCTCTCTCTCTCTCTCTCAATCTATTGAAGATGTAGCGTGCTTAGAGAGAGACGGAGATAGAGATAGAGAGAGAGAAAGAGAGCACTGTACCTATTATGGGCTGCTGGAGAGAAGTCGTCGACGGGAAGTTGGGGCTGAGAAGTTGTCGATGGCTGAGTTGGAGCTAGGGTTTTGTTTCGATGGTGGCTGGGGGAGTGGGGGCTAGGTTTTACGGCAAAGGGAAAGAGAATGAAATTTGTTATCTCAGTTGTTTTATTATTATTTGAACCCTAATATTTTTAGTTATTTCTAATTTGACCCCTTTTTACGTGTCCTGCGCGTGTCTTGAACATGTCCTTCACATGTCCATCAAAAAAAAATGTGACAATCTCTGACACGCATGTTCACGTGTCCTGAGCATGTCGGGCATGACACGTAGCCTCCGGGAGAGTGTCCGTGCATCATAGCAAATTTGTTGGTACACACGAGGAAAAAGATTTCAATAATATATGTTAAAATGACCCAGTGTTCCAATGATGCAACAATTTTCTTCAACCAAGCTGTATGTAGTGAGGCTCTCACCTGCTGAGCTTTGGCCACAAGACTAGAAAGCATTCGTTGGTACCTTTCTGGTTCTTCTGTCATCATTCTCTGCAAAATACCAATCATCATATCAGTTTGTGCTGCCATGTCAAATAACAATTTCATAACCAAATTGTTGGGAAAAAAGACAAAAATGCTTGCCTTCAAAAGAAAAGTTGAAGAGTAATATGCGACCCTTGAGTCAGTATCGTCTAACAGCGCCCTGTCAAAGATCCAAAGTGAATAGCTGTTAACAAATGCTGATATATATATATAAAAAAAAAAAAACCTTCTTTAGACAAAGTTCCCGTTCACTCAAGATCCCAATGTTTGGTTGAAGTCTTGCACAACCAACATTTTATTTACATTATAATTAAGTATAATATATCATATATTATAATATGATGTTTTTTGTAATTATTAATATATTAGCAATGTAAGGAAAGGATAGTGCTTGTCTTAACCAAACATTGGCAAGGAATGGCAAAGAATTTCAAATGCCAGGAAAGGGGTTTCCCTAGAATCTAAAATGCCAATTCTTGTCTTAAATCTTGAACCAAATGAGCCAGAGTAGAGAATTGCAATAGTACCTGAAGAAATCTTCTCCACCAACATGTTCGAAAGCGGAAGGATCTATAGTGCATTTTCCAATTAAAAGTAAGAGAAGGGTTGCTCTTATATCTGACGTGGCACCGGGTAGATTAGCTCTGCCTTTGCTGCCAACAGAAACACCCAATGCAATATTGTCCGTTGCTTCACCAGCAAGTTGAATCAATGGCCAATAAAACAAATCCACATGCACGCGTGCAACCAATTGCATAGGAACAATGGCCTGTCCTCGAAGAAGTAATGCAGCCATTGAAGACGTCTCATAGATAAGGGTGTCATTGTCATTTCCTAATTTGCTTTTAGCATCATCCATGAATTCCTCTTTTTGAGGGGGAAATTCTCCCGCATCAGTCCTCCTATTCCAATCTGTGTAACTAAAACCCTTAACATCACGCATTGGATCTCCACATGGCAAAGAAGTTGCAGGGAGAACTTTCAGGCACAATTGAGAAAATAGAATGCTGCACATCTGTTTTAGGAGAAATAATGAAACTTTAGAGAGTAAGAAACATGAGAGCTAAAAAATAATAATCATCTTACTAAAACACAATATAAGGTTTTTAGTTCATTCACAGGAATATATATATTTTAAATACGAAAAAGGTTTTTAGTTCATTCACAAGTTTTTAGTTCATTACATGCTGCACATCTGTTCATTCACAATTGAACGAAAAAGGCAATCTTGACTTGTTGGCACATCACTCTTTCTCAATACGAAGGGTTAAACTAACCCCCTCCCCCCCCCACCCCACCAACACACACGCATATATATATATATATATATATTACCTTTTAAATAATTAATCAATTGCTTTTAACATTAGGTGAATGGTTTGTATCCATGTTCTCTAAAGATAAAAAAAATGATGATAAAGGTTATATCAACATCTTTTATGTTACTATGAGATGTTCTAGAGGTTCTAAGAAAAGGATTACCTTCAAAATATTCAACCGGTCGGTTTCGGTTATCTGAGCTACCAAGGACAGTGCACTGCTCATAATGTCTATCACTGCAATTGCTTTCTCAAGACGACTCTTATCCTGTAGATGTTCAACGCCTTCACTGTTGCTTGCTTGCTGAAGTTTATTTTCGTCTAACAGAAACTTAAATCGCATGAGAAGCATATCTAGAACAATCAGGAATCCCCATCTGATGAGGCTATTTTTCGACTTGAGAAGCCCACACATAAGCCAAACAGATAAGGGAACATCTAAAGAAGCTGAAAAGTCCTTCATGCCAGCAAGAGAAATTTTCTGCTTCAAGCTTCCGATATTATAGCATATTGCATCCCTTTCCTCGCTAATTTCTGCTATAAGCAAATCACCCAACCATACATATCCATGATGACGATAAGAAATCCTTTCTGAATGAAGAAGAGAATGTAAAGTAGTCCATGCAAGCTTAGATTTCGCACTAGCGATGTTTCCGAGAACTCCATCATCAAAGCTTTCCATGGACTCGTAAAGTTTTGTTATCTGTATCATATTCGCAAATTCTTGGTGTAAATGAGTAAATGATCTTAAATAAGCATCAAATTTCTCGGTAATCTTCTCCAAGAGCTGCAAAGTAAAATGAGTTATAACAAGAAGTTAGTCTCAAAATTTGACTTGTTCACTTCCGAAAACAAGACAAATAAACGAGTAACCCAACAATTTCCGAATCAAAGAATTATCACTGTGAAATTCTATCTATCAGGCGAACGGGAGCAAAGCATGCAGATAACATGACAAAACAATAGCGAAAACCAACATAATTTTCAGTTGCTTCTTGCCGATTGGATATAGATATTTAGCAGCAAAATATTAGCTAAATGGCACAATACATATATATATATATATAATAGAGGACTGACAAATTAATGAGGAATGTGATAAGACAAGTGGTTAATTTAAGAATTATTAATGGAGTTTATTTTGAAATTAATTTAGGATCTTTTTTTGGCAGTAACAAATGTAATTTACAATAGGCATCACTTTAATGACTAGGGTTGTTTTAGTCAGGAAATGCTTAGGCTTTTGATTTATATTATGGTGGTGGTAGAATTAGAGTTTTGATAGGTATTTTAGTAATAGTAGAATTAGGATTTTATTTATCTTACAAGTATGTTGGAATTCCCCCTTAAAATATTTGACTTGAATGAATTGGTTAATTGAGTATTTCCTTAGCCTTAGTTTCTTTTAATTTATTTTCTATTTAATTCTTCTTCTTCAGAGCAATTTGATATTCTTCTCCTTGGTTCAACATCACTTATGTTCCGTAGTAGCTCCCCTGCATCAATTTCGTATCATAGGTCAACAGTGTGGATCAGAGGCCTTTCTGCATCACAAACTGAAGTGAAATCCTGAAGTTCTTAGCCACATAAGGACCTGCCACAGGTCCAATCTAAATATAGCATTAATCAACATTAATTAATTACCTCTAAGGTGGTAAAACTTGATTTCTTGAATATGGACAATGAGATCCAACATAAAGACTTTCATGTGCAAATTAAAGGCGTATTTAATTGTAAATCTTTTCCACAGAAAATGTCTCAAGATTTCACAGTTTCCATCTTGCGTGTTCTTGGAGAGTTGGATTACATGGACTTTTAAAGGACCACAAGCTTAACAAAATTAAAAAAAAGGGGAGACCTGGAGTACATACAAAAAATAGAAGTAATGCTGGACTCTCTAAAAACGTAAAAAAAAGTGTACGTAAAATGAGTTGTCACTTCACGAATGGATTGCTAATGGACCCAATGACATAGATGTGGGCCTCACTCTTCATCCAACCTTAAGGTGACACCTCATCTTGTGGACAACTTTTTGTGCGCGTTTTTAGTGAGTCTAGCATTTTTCAAAATAAAATAAGTTCATTTACCGTGTTGAGTCGATCGCTGTTGGGATATCTGGACAATGCAGCAGCAATAGGCCTTCTCAAAAGCTCCCCAACGCCTTCCATTCTGAGCTTGATAGAAATATGTAAAGCTTCAGGCGCATCTGCGAGTGTGAGTAAAGTAGCAACAGGTTGAACCTCATCATCGCTATACTCAGAAACTCCAGCAGCTGTGCAGGCCTCATTTATTTGATGCAAAACATAGTCGAAAAGCACCATATAAAGATTTCTCCTGTCTTCCCTCAAAGTTGAGAGCACTAACTGCATTTATAGAACCAATTACATTCAGACCTTTTCCCCGCAAAAGAAAGAAATATGTCAAACTGAGCGACCAAGTCTAAATTTATAACTTTTATCCATTTTTGCTATTAGCTTATTCGGAAAATGCTCTAATTTTATGAGAAAGGATCAGTATTTCACCTCAACGAAAAGGAACTCAATTCCTCCAATCATATCAATCTGCTCAAAAAGAATCATAGGGGGAGTTGAAACTGATGTGGCAGGCCCATCAGAAACTTGATAAAACATGTTTGTTAACATGCAAATAAGCTTGCAATGAACCACTTCCGCCCAGGAATTCCTCCGGCTGATCTGCATAAGTGCCTTGATAACCTGCAAACAGAAAAGGAGTCAATAAGATAAAACTAGAAACTCATAGGATCATGTCATTGTGCACGCCTGATAAAAATAGAGGAGAAAATAAGGTAAATATCTTTCTTCCTTATTTAATCTCTGCAAATTTTTTTAACTAATTTACTACTTGCTACTTTAGTAGTATAAGAAAAAGATTTCATCTTATAATCGCTATCTTTTTGCAAGTATACAAACACACGAACATAATGAGAAGTTAGAACGATAAGAAGCATGTTATATGGGAAATAATTTATATGTTGAAGTGAAAGCCATGCACATCTTTCTTTCACCATTTCCATTCACCTAAATCTCTCTATCCCAACGATTTGGCCCTCAACTTAATCTTTGTTATAAAAAGTGATTAGGATCTTGTCATCCTTGATTTCAGGATTATGTTCGCAACTTTCTTCCCAAGTTCCATTCACCCAGGTAGAAACAGATTATTTCTATCCAGGCAAAATATCCTCAATTGGGGGGGAGGGGGGGGGGGGGGGTTATCAGTCTGAAACTCTGAACAATGAAGCTGGGAATAAAAACAACTCACTCTTATATCAAGACCCTTCAATCTATTCCTCCGAATTTTTCCTCTATCACAGACAAAATAGAGTAGACAGCTTAGGGCTGAAGCCCAGACAGATTCTTCTTTCTCTTCTACCTGTGATCAAATAAGATGGTAAAGAAGTAATAGAACACGAGACAGGAGGTATATAAAAGGATTAGCTAATGAACAAAATTAAAGAAATTTAAAACTGAAATTACAACCAACCAAAGAACAAAATCTACAAATAGAAGATCTGGTGCTCATCCAGACAAAGCAAACAAAATCTACTATTATTAACTCAAAAAAAAAAAACTTAAGGAATCACTAGCCCCAGAAGATCCCAGGTGCTAGAGATTTATTTTATAGCTCACAAAACAAATAAGAGTGCCTCAGTTGTTAAAGATGCACAGTAAAATCAAATATTGAGAGAAATCGGAAAAACCTCAAAAGAGACTGGTACAGCCACCAAAGTCCACAAAATTAACTGTGTAGCAACAATGCCCTCGGCTTAGTAATAAAAATTCCAAGCGGCAACTTCTATATCAGTTGAAAAGAATGATCCTAAACATTGAAATTTAAGACCACATAAAAATCATAAGAATGGGCGCTTTCAAAATTTGCAGCTTATGTTTACAATTGCTATAGGGAGTTACTTTTAAGACTTACAATTAGTTATAAACTCTCAGGAGTGGAAAATAGGCCAAGGTAGTTTCCCAAGGTTATTCAAGAATTAAACTAAGAAAGTATGCTGAGATTGCACATTGTATGCTTGTGTAAGAAAAACTAGCAGACCTTTACTTCATGAGGAAATTATATTTAATGAAAAGGCAGCAAACGGGATGCAACCCGTTACAGAAAGGAGTTACAGAACAAAATTCAAAAAGGAATAAACCTAAGAGAAACTGGCAAAAGCAGTAAAAATGCAACTACTCTGTGCCCAGGGAAAGATACTTCAACCACAAAAAAGAGTACCAATGAAATAATCTTCATAGGAAAGGAGAAAAAGAAAAGAGTTGATATGGGAAAGAGGAAAATATTTGGCATCGCTTTGGGACCAGAAATTATATTTTAATGAAAAGGCAGCAAAACATAACTTTAACAAAGAGTCCAAGATACACAGTGTCATGCGAAAAGGATTACATCACTTTCTTGGATAAGAATGTAGATGTGAAACAACCCAAGGGGTTGCCATGGTGGTAAGGACGAACTTGGGACTGTGTGGGTAGGCGCAAGGTCTCAGGTTTGATTCCCCGCTGAGTAAAACCTTTCTTGGGCCACTGGGGGTGTCTCCCGGTCGAGCAACCAGGGCCTCATGGGATTAGTGGGGGTGGAGCCCTAACGGCTGACACCCATGGTTATCAAAAAAAAAAAAAATGTAGTTGTGAAACATTTAATCAAAAAAGACCAAGTGCCTAATAGTTATGTATGTATATGCTACATGTGGAATGGTTCTGGTTTTATGGGTTGGTCCGCATTCAATTAAATTAAGGTTCCCGGGTTTTCTAGACACTAATCCAAGAACTCAACTGAACCTATCAGTTCTCTAATTTGTAGAACATGAACCGAACCATCACCGAAAAGTCTAAAACCAAGGCAGCCCATAAACAGTGGCAGAGCCAGGAATTCAGCCAATGGCAGTCCAAATTTAAAGCACACAAAAAAATTGTTGGAAAAAATGGTATAAAAAGCATTTTTATCAAGCCATTTTAAGGGTAATTTTGAGTAGGACCTTACACTCCGTTGTCAAAGGTTATGATAGATTTATGGTCTCCCCCATGAGTTGGGGTGAATGAGAATTGTCACCCAAAGTGAGCTACTTGAGATGGAAAAATGGAATGGAAGAATGGGAAAAGGGTAAGTCCTACATGGGAACTTTATTGAAACATTGATGTGTTTATAACGAATCACCTCTTATAAGCTTAGTAAGCAATCAAGAAAAATGAAGCGCTCTCTCGTGCACGGAGGGGGGGTGCAAATCACATATCAACGACTCGTGTGCGCCCACACCTACAGACACAAATTTAGGCCCAAAAAGCCCATCTGCGCAGGGCCCTGTTTTGCACCCGAACCAATTTATCATTTTCCATACAAACCATAGTTTCTTCAAATTTCAGGGGTAATTAACATAAATAAAGAGAAAGAATTGGTTAGTTGAATTTTTCAAATAAGCCCCTACAGTATAAAACTGTTCACACAAGTCCCTGAATTATTTTTTCAAAAATTACCCATATCTAGTGAAAATTTTCAAAAATCAAGGGGGTCAATTGACGCCCCTGACCTACGTGGTACCGCCCCTGCCCACAAAGGTCTGTTACTGTTTCCCATGAACAGTATTAAAATATAGTGCTCTGTGCTCAGGCTTACTTACTGCATGAAAAAATTTGGCCTCCCAATTGGAAATTCTTCCTTTGAAAAACACCAAGTCTACAGACAAGAATTTTATAATCTTGGAAGCGCAGTATTTACTATTTAGTTTATTAACAAGTAGATGCAAATGTATGAGAATTTTTCAAAAGGCCAAAGCAAAATTGACAGTAGAAGCCTTGAAATGCATATATGAAATCGAAATTGCATCCTACGTTTTCATACAACATAGAGTACTGAAAACTTATATCTCATGGTACATGCAAACATTTTATTTCTTGACCGCTAAGTAATGCAATTCAAGATAGTAAGTAAGAAAACAACATCACTGGAGATAAATGAAGTGATGGGCAATTGTACCTGAACAAGATGAAGAAGAATCTCAGATAGAATGCCCAAAATCCAAGACTCAAAATTATCAATAGCCGTGGAATTTCCCCTCTTTAAATAATCTGGTTTTCTCTTTCCTTGGCTTGCAAGTTGTGCTTCATTGTCAAGATATGGTTCTTGAGAATACTCCTCTTCAATTGTAGAAGCATCATCAGGCATCAAAGGCTCCAATAAATGAGCGTGAACTCCAAGGTTTAGAATTAAATCAAAAGCTCGAGTTTTGGAGGCCAATCTTGTTGAATTAAGCATTTCCTGGAAGTAGGTTTAGCAAAAGATAAGAAGGCTAAATCACATATAGCATAAAAAATTAAACAAGTAAAGGGTGCCTCACCTCAAGCATCGATAAAGTGAGAGGAGCAGCTGCCCCAGCATCCAAAACATACCTACAAAAAAAAAAAAAAAAAAGTTATGCAATAACCTCATATTAATCAATTTTGAGAACCTATATAAAGATAAATACGCAACCTTTTTTGGAAGGTTCACAAAACTAAAGCTACCTAGCACAATAGCCCATCGCATGAATTTGAATATTTTTCAATATTACGGTATGTGCCTGATGTCCTAAGTTTGGTCAATCTACCATTTAGCTCATCATGAAACGGGAAAACCAATGCTAAATGTTATACTGCACAACCGTTCCAAGTTTGATTCATCTAATTTTTCAATATTTAGAAGGTCAGGAATAGATGAAAGGACAAAATTGGCTTGCATCCCTCCTACAGAAGTTCAAATTCATTGGGGGTAATAAATTGGTTAAACAATTTAACTAGGAATTGCCACAAGTCGAGAGAAGTTTTTTTCTGACCAAAAATATAAAAAGAGAAGTTCTTCTAAGATTCAAACCTTCTAATGTCACAAAAATATGTAGACGAAATGCATCCAATGCTCCACTGGTTGAGACCCCCCCCCCCCCCCCCCCCAAAAAAAAAAAAAAACACCATATTGGGATGGAAATCAAAATAATTGTCCTTGTAGGAAGTAAATAATCCTACAATTTGGAATTCCCCATTTAGCACTCAAAATGCTCTTTATCCCTTTGATAGAATCATCTACAATAACCTTTTTGCTATGTGGCTATGTGCCAAATAGGTTTGATACACAACATAATACAGTTACCAATCTACAATCAGAGTGAGTGAGTGAGTGAGAGAGAGCTTTAAGAAATGGCTGTTCAAGAATGGGGTAAAATAATAACAGAATACAAATGCATTTGAACATACATGTCAATTATGAGTTTGATGAGAACGCTCACAGACACATCCATTGACGGCTTTCCACTGTTGCTACTTAATTTAGACGAGACTGTCATGGCATTAACAACAGGAGAAGGAGCCTCTGAGCAAACCGCAGCAATAACCTCACATACCTCCGCTGGATTCAGGCGCAATGGTTGTTGTTCACTGACAAACATCAGAAATTCAGAGAGATAAATCCGAATAGTGTAAGGTGTTCCATTCAGCTTCCTATTTGTGGATGCTGTCATAAAAGGTGTCAAACAGCTCATACATTCAACAGGTGAATTTCTTTCATTGAAATGCTTATATATATTAGAACAGCGTCATAGTAGTTAGAACATACTCACACCTATATTTACATAAAATAAGACTAGAATTAAGACAAACTAAGAGCTGTTCGTTGGACCTGCCATTTTTTTATTTATTTATTTTTTATAACCATGGGTATCGGGGCCCCTCCCCCACTAATCCCATGAGGCCCTGGTTGCTCGACCGGGAGACGCCCCCAGTGGCCCAAGAAAGGTTTCACGCAATAACAAGTCCTGAATAACTGTGAACTTGTTCCATAAAGGGTGACCTTCTTTTTAATCAATAAAGCACTTTGCCAAGCTACCTTTTCAAAGAAAATTAGACCTTCATACTACTGCAAGAGTAAAAGAAACCTCAGGTGTACAGTGTACCTGTAGTGACGATACTGGAAAAGTGGCCGAGGACGTGGACGGAAGGTACTCGAAGGAGAATCTTCCCTGAAACACAAGAAGCGTGGTTCTCAGAACAGTTACTGAATTTTACAGGTTGATGATTGGATTTTAGTAACTTTGTTAGTCTCAACATTTGTTTTCGACTTCCAACCATGACTTACACACCACTACCATTAAAAAAAATCAATAGTTTCAGATAACCTTTATTGAATTTCACAGTTTTTAAGTCAATATCAACCTAAGACCTTGAACAACCCCATCCCCAAAAAATTAAAATAACAATTTTTTTGATACTTGACTACAATATTGCCTAATGCTCTCCTTGAGTCCTTGCCACTTTCTTTTCTAGCTGGGGTTTTTTTTATTTCTTTATTTTTTGTGGGTTTTTTTTTTGTGGTGGGGTTTTGGGGGTGGGGGAGTGGGAGTGGGGCGTTGGGGGGGGTGTTGGTGTTTATTATACTGGTCGGGGATTTTTAGAACACTAGTGCAACCCCCAGCCTGGTTCTTTTCTCCAATGGTCCAACCCCAAAAAGGAAGGAAAATGAATTTTCAAGAAAACTAGGATGTACTGGTGAAGGTAGAGTATGGGATATTTATTATATAAGAATTCATTGCTGAGCATATAATTTGTTTATAGAAATTAACTTTGAGTTGCTTATCAAACAAAAGAAAAGGAATACAAAAGTTATCTATACATGCTTTTAAGTACATATGAACCTGTAGGTGCGATTTGTAATAACTATCTAAATTTGGAAGCTTGTAGTCTGGAGTGAGAAGAAACTAATGATAGTAACCAGAACCCAGTGGACGCTTCAAGCCGAAACAACTAGTTGCACTTAAGGTTTATACTCTGTTTTCAATTCTAAACATTTGAATAGAATGCACCTGTAAACCAAGAAAAATATAATAACCGTATTTAGTAGCGAAAGTTTTATCTTTAGAAGCTTGCCTTTCCCCAGCATTCTGTAGCGAAGCAACCATTATTCAACATAATTATCTTAAGATATCACCAAAAGATCTATTAGACCATTCATAAACCTTAAGCTCATTTTCCCTAGATATCCAAGAGTCCTACCAAGCTAGCGGACTTTGCTGTTATGACATAATGGTTGCCCTATATCAGATGAATATAGTAAATATATTCCTATACCAAAAAGACAAAAGTAGAATACGGTTAAGTCGTTCTTGTAGTAGCTGTCGTCAATATTCTCTCTTGTAGTAGCTGTCTATATTTATTATGTGGATGAAGTAGGTCTTGGTAGCACCTTCAAGTAATCTTACCTCACCAAATACCACTCTAATATTAGTCTTTTCCCATTGGTATACCATATCTGTAGTCTTTATTCTCTTTGTTACTTTTTACCAGTGGGTTAACATGGCATTGTAAATGACAACATATAATAAAAAAAGAAGGAACACTTGAATGACGCAGGCAGAAAATTTGTACCCAAGGTTATTCCAACTAAACATAAAGAATACATGTTGAATGAAATAGTAAGCAATATATCCTGCAAGTTCAGTACATCATGTACATGATAAATTTATTGTTTATATTGAAGATTGTATAACTCAGGAGCAAATTAAACAGCTAGAACTTGTAACAGGAATAGCAGTAGTAGTATCTGGAATGATAAAACTGATATAAAAGAAAAAAGCAACTAATTGAGAAAGAAGAACATGCCAAATTTGCTGAACGCCTGTTTTAGAGCGTTTAGACGCTGTTATTGCTCTCAAATGAGCACGAGCAGAGGCAGAGTTGGTAACGGTTGTGAGCAATGAAGGCTGCAACAATTGATCAAGGTAGGGCATATCAATAGTTCCAAAGTTTCTCCAAAGTTCACCCTTCATTTTAGCTTCCATGTCCCCAACGAGAAGTGCCGCTGCACCTACTTCGAGGAAATCATGTTTACTAGAGTCTTTGGGAGTACTGTACACATTACGTTTTTTCAAACATTAAAAGGAGCAACAACAAAATAAGTACCCACGCAAAAAATTTTATTACAAAGAAATAACTACCCGAGAAAGATTAAGAAACTCTTAGAAATTTGGGATTTTTTGACTTTGCCCCTGTTCATAATGCGGAACTAGACTTACACCCTTGTTTTCATAATCATTAGACATTGGCCCCCGCGTGCCGGGGATTCTCAAAGAATTATGTAAAAATGGAGGGCAATATCTAATTTTCATAATGTAATCCTTTGATTTAACCCCCCGTTTAATTCTTTGAGATTCCCCCACATGCAAGGAGCAAAGTCTAACGATAATGAAAACAGGGTGTTAAGTCTAATTTTGTATATAAAATGGGGGACAAATTCAAGAAACGCCTAGAAATTTCCTACCTTTCAGGAGAAAGCAATGATGATTGCTGATCTCTACACCATCGCCATTTGAATATATCAGGAGCTATGAACTCAAGATCTTCCATTCCATCAAATTTTTCGGCAATGGGCGAGTCTGAAACAGACATAGAAGAGCCTTCTTTGTGCTCAGAAGATTCACTAACAGTTGCAGGGCCTAATTGAGAATTGAAGGATCTGCTCAACAAAGACGACAATGATGGAAGTGATTGTCTTGATACAGAGGGTGCTCCAGCAAAAGCTGCCGGTTGAAATGACCGTTTTGGGATATGTTGAGCCACAAGAGAACGAACATAATTTAGGGACTTCACAAGTGCTCCCGATGCAAAACTTGATACAGGCAAAGGAGATACATTTGTTGATCTTGTTGACACATTAGTAGATCTTGTTGACCCTCCAGATTGTTGACTTAACGACCGCGACCATGGTGTCAATTTTCGAGTTGGGCTAATATCACACTCGGCAATAATGTTTACACAGAAACGATCTATCTGTTGTAATGTCTCCTCGCTGGGTTTATATCTGCAACGACAAAATCCAGATGCATTAAAACGATAGGAAAATAAAATGGTTTCAAACAGGCAAATTCAAATTTGATGGAAACTCCACTTCACATTATCAGGATCCAAATAACCAGTCAAGATATGAGATATAGGTCAAACGATGTAGGAGCTGATTCATTTCTTTTCTTTTTTTCTTTTTGCTTCTGGCATAAACAAAAGAAAATTCTATTTGATTCTAAGTTATCAAGCAAAATAGAGAAGGGAATCAATCAATGTTTTAAATAGCAATCGTGTAGCCAATAGCGTTTTGGTCCCTGTAGCGCATAGCGTATAGCATAAGTTATTCGGGACATAAATAGCGTAATAACTAAAAAATATATATATTATACTAAAGAATATTAGTAAATTACATATATTTAGTAATATTACATATATTTACTAATCTTACATATATATAATATTTATATATAATATATATATATTTATTATTGTCTATTTATAATAAGATGATATTGAATTACTAATAAATAAAATATAAAAAGGCCTTTACAATAATAAACATTTATTAATATTGTAAATGTTTCATATAGCTAAGGGCACATAAGTCATTTTAATATTTACAAAACCCTAAATATAAAATATCTCTTAAGCTTCATTTTGCAGCCACTGTCTCTCTCTATCCATTTCTTCTTCTCCTTCTTTCTTCTCCTTGTTCTTCTTCTTCTCCTTCGTTACTTTCCTTCTTTCTTCTCCTTCGTTATTCTTCTCCTTCCCCTTCTCCCTCGTTCTTCTCCTTTGTTCTTCTTTTTCTCCTTCGTTCTTCTTCTTCTCCTTCATTACCACTTGTTTCTCTCCTGATTTGAGAATGAACAAGGAGGAGAAAAAATCGAGCTAAGGCTTTGCTAACTTGTTTCACTTCTTTGACCTAGTTTCTCACTTTCCCAAATAGCGTTTGTTTTTTGCAAAAAGCGTAAATAGCATACGCTATCTACGCTATAGCGTGCCACGTCACCAAAATACCCACGCTTTTTGTTCCATACGCTATTTACTGCACGCTATGTAGCGTTTTTGTGAAAAAATGCGCTATAGCGCGCTATGTAGCGCACCACGGAAAGCTATTTAAAACACTGGTATGGATATAAGGAAGGGTGAGAGAAAGAGATAAAAAAAATCAAGGATATGTAACTCCAATATAATATTAGGGCCATTCTATATGATGTAATGAAGATCAGAAACATAAATATTCCAGTGGCCCATCAAAATGGAACGTTGGCCAATCTGACTCAACTAAATGACTATTCATGAATTTCTGGAATAAAATGGCAGAACAAGACTCATGTAACCCATTTAGTCAGAAAAAGGCTTTAATGAATTGGGTTGAGAACGGAACTGCTCACCACGCTAAATATCAACAAAGCCTCAATCTTAGCCTCTCTAATGTCCCTCAGAAAGACAGGGAACTTTTAAAATCCACAATTTTAACTAGCCTAAAGATAGAAACCTTAAGACCTGTATATAGCCCAGTGTTACCAGAGGCTCGACACTTCTGTTACAAGGTCATAACAGCAAAGGAACAGTTATAATTCGGTAAAAATAGGTAAAACTAGTAACTCCCTCTCAAATATCCAAATTAAGAGCTTAAAAATATTCAACAAAGTTATGTAACCAAATATACTCACCAAATATTTTCTCATATTACGATATTATTCAACGCTACTCTCTTCTTCTTTTTTTTATTTGAAAAACAAGTAAATAACTCTGGTTAGACCTTAAATAATATTTCATTCAATTCGGTTTCTTTGTTTCAACGTCACTTGAAATGATCAAAGACCAATATCATTATTAACGGTTATGACCAACCAACTAGTTCAAGTCTTTGTAGATGAACAATATATGTTATCAATTTGCTATTTTACGCACAGAGTCAATAATTGTAATAAACATTTTGCAAGCGTGAGGTTGGTTGGAATAGGGTCACTTATCACATTCACAGTTCGCGGATGATAAGATTTTTTTTGGCCTGGAAATGAGAGTTGTCTGGTTCAAAGAAATGTGCCTAGATTGCAGTGATACTTTGGATGGTGTTTAAAAGGAAGCTGATGACTAAGTCTAAGCTTCTGCAGTGGGCATGTGTTAATGAGGATAGAAGTGTCCTCAGTGATGCTGCTACTGAAGATATAAGTCACCTCTTTTTTGAGTGTCAGCTTGCTAAGCAAGTTTGGAGCGAAGTCCCCAAAAGGTTGGGATACTGAGAGTTGTAATGCTTTGGGGGAGAGAGTAAAGGGTCCCAGTTTAGGGACCATATGAGGTGTTTATCTCTAGCTGCTGTTGTTTGTTTTCTGTGGCAGGAGAGGAATAGGAGGGTATTTCAACATGTAAGGGTAGATTGGAAAGCTGTTTTACTTAAAATTGAGAAAAATGTTAGGAGCGTTGTGTGGATTTGAAGGGGTTTGAGGGATGATGTAATCCTGATGTAATTTGTTTATTGTGTTGTCAATAATTTCAAATTTTACCAGAAAGAAAAAGTTGGGCGATTTAGTTCGAGTTGTGGAACTTTTTTAAGGATTTTGTGGAATTATGTTTCTATATTTAAGCCTTTGCAGCTGGTATTTACAACTGCATTGTATTTTGTGTAATTTATTTTCTTTCCTCTCTTAGTGGGATTTAGGTAGCTTAATTTCCTCTTTCCAGATTTTGCTTCCTGATTTTATGAGAGATTTCTCTCCTCTAATGCAGGATCTAGGTAGTTATTTTTGGGATGTTTTCCCTCTACTTTCTAGTTTAAATACTGATGTATTATTCATTGAAATATATTGAATAAAAAGTGTGTTTTCTCTCAAAATCTTCATGGTATTAGAGCCGGTTTGTTCCTAACTCTTATGCCCAAATACGGCCCAGCCACTAGAATGGCTACCGAAAAAATTTCAGCTTCTGAAGTCACAGCTCTAAACAGCCATGGAAGCATCGATAGCTCTCATCTCCCCATTATAGGCCATAAACTGAATGGGCAAAATTTTCTTCAATGGTCCCAGTCCGTAATGATGTTTATATGCGGAAAAGGGAAGGATGATTACCTCACTGGTGCTGCAGTTCCTCCTACAAAGGAAGATCCTAAATTCAAAGGATGGAAGGCAGAGAACAACATGGCCATGTCTTGGCTAATCAATTCAATGAACAATGATATAGGAGAGAATTTTCTTCTCTATGAAACTGCAAAAGAGATCTGGGATGCTGCCAGAGAGACTTACTCAGACAATGAAAAAACAACGGAGCTATTCGAAATCGAAGGTATTCTTCATTTGCGTCAAGGAGATCGCCCAGTCACTCAATATTTCAATCTCCTTACACGTCATTGGCGGCAATTGGATGTGTTTGAGACACATGATTGGAAATGCCCAACCAACGGTGACAACTACAAAAAGATTGTTAAAAAGAAACGATAAACAAGTTCTTGTTAGGTCTGAATAAGAATCTTGATGAGGTTCGGGGCAGAATCTTGGGAATGAAACCTCTTCCCAACATTCGAGAAGCTTTCTCTGAAGTTCATTACGAAGAGAGTAAAAGAAGTTTATGATGGGATCTCAAAACCATCAATCAACTGCTGAAAGTTGCTCTGGCTGCACGGGGATTATCACATCAACCTACTGATAATCGGCAAAGGAAGCAAGGAAGACCATGGTGTGACCATTGCAGAAAATCAGGGCATACAAAGGAGACTTGTTGGAAAATCCACGGCAACCCGACGGATTGGAAGCCTCATCCTCGGCATGATAAAGAAAGTTGAGGAAATCATGTCTCTATTGAGGATGATGTTGAACAATCTGAATCAAGTCCCTTCATCAAGAAACAGTTGGAACTCCTTAAAAAGATGTTGAGTCCAATTCTGTCAACTCAAACACAACAGGGTGTGTCTACCTCCAATTCTATCATTGGGTCCGGCACCTTACTACCAAAAGGTAATTTTCTAAGTGCTTTAAATGTGAAAAGGGAGAATCTGCGTCCATGGATTGTGGACTCAGGAGCTTCAGACCATATGACAAGAGATGCTTCGATTTTTCATACTTATAAACCTTGTTCCAATAAATTTACTGTTCGCATAGCTGATGGATCTCTCTCAAAAGTTGCTGGTATAGGTTCTATTGTTATTACAAAAAACTTGACCCTTGATTCAGTACTTCTCGTTCCAAATTTAGATTGCAATTTGTTGTCGGTTAGTAAACTCACCCATGAAAAAAAAATGTGATACTAAATTTTTCCCAAACCATTGTGAATTTCAGGATTTGGATTCGGGGAAGATGATTGGCAGTGCTGAGGTGTGTTCAGGGCTCTATATTCTCAAGATCAACAACTATCCTCGAGAACAACCTCTAAAGGCAGTTTGTGAAAAACAGTCTCTTTCAGTTTCCAGTTCAAATAATGATAGTGTTATCATGTTGTGGCACTATCGATTAGGTCATCCCAGTTTTTTGTATCTCAAACATCTTTTCCCCTCATTATTCAATAAAGTTTCTAAAGTATTTGAATGTGAGATTTGCCAATTATCAAAACATGTTCGCAATCCTTATCCTATTCAATCGTATAAATCATCTCATCCTTTTTCAATGATTCATAGTGATATTTGGGGGCCATCTAGAATAAAAAATGTGACAGGTGCTAGATGGTTTGTTTCATTCATGGATGATCACACTAGAATTACGTGGATATTTCTGATGAAGGAGAAATCTGACGTGGGCCAAATTTTCAAAAAATTTAGTACCATGATTTAAACCCAATTTCGTGCAAAAATACAAGTGTTAAAAACAAACAATGCTAAAGAATATTTCAACTCCATTTTAGGAAATTTTCTCTTAAAAGAAGGTATTATTCACCAAAGTTCTTGCATTGATACTCCTCAACAAAATGGAATTGCTGAGAGGAAAAATAGACATCTATTAAAAGTAGCTAGGTCTATAATGTTCTCCACAAATGTTCCAAAGTTCTTTTGGGGAGAAGTTGTACTTACTGCAGCATATCTCATCAATCGAATGCCTTCCCGTGTCCTCAAGTTTCAAACACCATGCCAAATCCTTCTCAAATCTTATCCAAGTACTCAACTTATCTACTATTCCTCCAAAAATATTCGGTTGCACTATATTTGTTCACATTCATCAACAGCACCGAAGTAAACTCGATCCCCAAGCAATAAAGTGTATATTTCTTGGGTATTCACCAAACCAGAAAGGTTACAAACGTTACTCCCCAGTCACTAGAAAATTCTATAACTCCATGGATGTAGCATTTTTTGAAAATCAGCCTTACTACCCGAAACCGAATATTCAGGGGGAGAACACTACTCAACAATATCAGTTTTAGGAAATAGAGAGTTCCCAAACACTTGACTCTCAAATTCCTATTCCCAAGTCTCAAACAACTCATAGTCCGAGCACTCCTATAATTGGGTCCTTAGACACAACAGCCAAATTTCCTAGTACTCCTTCCCATCTCATTCAACCACAACCTGCCAAGAATAGTGAGTTCATTGTTTACTCAAGGAAGAAGAAGACTCAGGCGGAAATAGAGGAAAGAACACACCCCGAGCAAGTCCATAAAGCTGAATTGAATTCAAACTCAAGTGAAATCCCTCCAGGTAACACTGATATTGATACTGCTCACGATGAGTTACAGAATAATGATATTAATCTGCCAATTGCCAAGAGGAAAAGAGTCAGATCTTGTACTAATTATCCGATCCATAATTTTCTATCCTACAGTGGGTTGTCACCTGTTTTTCGCGCGTTTGCCACTAGCCTTACAAATATTCAGATCCCTAAAAACATCTAGGAAGCTCTTCAAATCCCTGAATGGAATGCGGCTGTTAGAGAAGATATTCGAGCCCTGGAAAAGAATGAGACTTGGGAAATCACGGATCTCCCCATAGGAAAAAATTCGGTTGGGTGCAAATGGGTATTCACAGTGAAGTACAAGGCAGATGGAAGTGTGGACAGATTCAAGGCTCCTTTGGTGGCAAAGGGGTTTTACTCAATACTATGGAACTGACTATCAAGAGACATTCGCTCCAGTTGCCAAACTAAATACTATTCGAGTGTTGTTGTCATTGGTTGTTAATCTAGATTGGGCTCTCCACCAACTAGATGTCAAAAATGCATTTCTAAATGGCAACTTGCAAGAAGTATACATAGAAATCACTTCAGATCTAAAGACAATATCAAATATCAATAAAGTTTGCAGGCTCAAGAAATCATTATACGATCTCAAACAGTCTCTGAGGGCATGGTTTGATAGGTTTACAAAAGTTGTAAAAATGTATGGATACTCTCAATGTCAAACTGACCCACATTGTTTATTAAACACTCTCATGAGGGGAAGGTGGCCATTATTATTGTATATGTAAACGATATCATACTGACATGAGATCTCGAGGAAGAACTATGCAAACTCAAGAATTTTCTTGCCAAAGAATTTGAGCTCAAAGATTTGGGAAATCTCAAATACTTCCTTGGGATGGAAAATGCTAGGTCAAATAAGGGTATTGCAGTTTCTCAACGAAAGAATGTCCTTGATTTACTGAAGGAGACGGGGATGCTTGGATGCAAACCCGCTGAGACACCTATGGATCACATAATCAAACTAGGAAGGAAGGAAGGTAGTGTCCCGGTAGATAAAGGAAGATATCAGCGCCTTGCGGGAAAACTGATTTATCTCTCCCATACAAGACCTGACATTGGTTTCTCAATCAGTATTATGAGCCAATTCATGAATGATCCGACCGAGGAAGACATGGAAGCCGTGTATCGAATATTAAGATATCTTAAGATGACACCTAGCAAAGGTTTATATTTCAAAAAGACAGCAAACAAGGTTATTGAAATCTTCACTGATGCAGACTATGCTGGATTAGTTACTGACCGAAGATCAACATCAGGGTATTGCACTTATGTGTGGGGAAATTTAGTAACTTGGCGAAGCAAGAAACAATCTGTTGTAGCACGGAGCAGTGCAGAGGCAGAGTTTAGAGCTATGGCCCATGGAATCTGTGAAGGAATATGGTTAAAAAGGCTACTAGTGGAGTTAAGATTCCTTTGGAGAAACCTATGAAGATGTTTTGTGACAATCAAGCAGCCATAAGTATTGCCAAGAACCATGTCCACCATAACCGAACAAAGCATGTGGAGATAGATCGTCATTTCATCAAGGAGATGGTTGAGGAAGGATCAGTCAATCTGATTGATACTCCAACAGGGCTTCAAACGGCTGATATTCTCGCTAAAGCTCTTCCAAGATCCATTTTTGAAGACTTGAGCAACAAGCTGGGTATGATCAACATTTACAACCCAGCTTGAGGGGGAGTGTGGAATTATGTTTCTATATTTAAGCCTTTGCAGCTGGTATTTACAACTGTATTGTATTTTGTGTAATTTAGTTTCTTTCCTTTCTTAATGGGATTTAGGTAGCTTAATTTCCTCTTTCCAGATTTTGCTTCCTGATTTTGTGAGAGATTTCTCTCCTCTAATGCAGGATCTAGGTAGTTATTTTTGGGATGTTTTCCCTCTACTTTATAGTTTAAATACTGGTATATTATTCATTGAAATATATTGAACAAAAAGTGTGTTTTCCTCTCAAAATCTTCAGATTTCAAGTACCTCCCACCTAAGGATAAGGGCTCCTGCCAGAGCATATCTACACTTCCGGTCCGAGTGATTACAAGCTTGACTGTTAGGGAAATGGTAGTTTACTAAAGCATTTATTGATGAATTGATGAGAATAGCAAACCTGTCGAGGTTAGAATCCTTTTCTTTGAAACCTTTCCTGTAGTCTTCCAATTTTCTATGGTTTGAGCCATTTTGAGCACAGTTGATGAAAAAGGCGTCTAGAAGACTAGATACATGGAATAAACAGTGTTTTCTCAACTGGTAGAATAGTTCTGTCTCAATTGGTGCTCAGTAAGATTCCCACTATTTTTCTCTTTAAATTAAGAATTAAATTATCCGAGTTTCTTGAGAAAATGACAAGGAGAAATTAGAAAATATCCTCCTGTTTGGGGTATGGTTTCAAGATCCAAGTACAAAGGCGGGTTTGGGTGGCTAATCTGGGCAAACCATTTTCGGAAATGGTTATAGTGGCGCCATACTGAACATACTCTTTGGCATTTAAGGAAATGGATGGAAATATAATGAAGTTTGCTAGAGAATCTTCCAATGAACTTGAATATTCATCTCTCTAAGGATTGGAGTCTTTGTTAAAGTTTTATGGCATGCATTTAATGGAGCTTATAGCCAAGAGGAACACAAACATATTCAATATTCACAAATGGCTTTAGTGACTCTCAAAAGTCATATTTCGCCCTATTGGATACATGGTTCTAACCTAGGTTCATCTGAGCTCTTCTTTTTTTTCTTTATTTCTTGGACATACTTTCTTTAGTTAGATTACAATTATGCTTTTAGTGGAAATGGACTGCAACCATTCAGAAAATTTTAAATTTACTTCTTCCTACTAAAGTCGATATTTATATCTCGCATACAAATCTCAAAAATAATTGAAGCTCAAATGACCATGCAACAGACAAAGTTTGAGACCACAAATATAACAATTGCTAACATAGGATAGTGGTAATATAGCATGGCATCCTAGAGGGGAGTGCTACAAGTAAAACAGAGAACATAAGTTATATATATATATATATACGTGTCACTTCAAATATATTACAAATTCAAGGATCAATTGTATTTCCCTTAACCAAACGCATTTTCGGATAAAGAAGGGATGCTTGAAGGAGAAACTAATATACATGAGCACATATGAACATAATTGGTCAAATTCTAGGCATAAGTTAAAAGCATTTGCTTTGAATTTATCAATAGACCAAGAAAAGCAGAAAGGATTTCTCACAGGAAAAACCTACCGTAAAAGGTACCGCTTCAAAAGCGCCACACACCTTGCTACAACTGCTGGGCTGATGCAAATTGAAGTTGTGTTATTAGCAAAAAGGAAAATACCATTACTCTACATACAAATACAAAAGCAAGACCCAAGAAATTAAACAAAGAAAACAGAAAGGAAGAAATGTGTGTGCACCACGACAAAAGTCATGATATATATTTATTGCTAGCGGCAAATAAAAATCTTGTTAGCACAGCTGAGTAAGTATGTTTGATTGATGGTACCGAGACAGAGATCCCTTCCAGATTATTCTGGTGATGGAAGCGTGAGCAGATTGATAGTTAGAGTTGAGACCGGTGGATTTATTCTGAGATCCTAGACCCTTGCTTCTTTTATAGCAGGCATATTCAGCTATTGAAAAAGCCTTGTAGTGCATTTAATGCAACTGGATGGAGTCCATTGCTTCACCATAAGTTCACTAGTTTTCTTTGGCCAGGTAAGTGAACTTCTACCTTTTGAACTAATAGACAATTTGAGGGGGAGCTTGTGTAAGTAAGTAGGCTGTTTGTGGAGACAAGAGAACCTTGAGATGCACAGTAATGGCATTGACTTGTTTCATATGCTTGGAGACAAGTGGAAACATCAAAGGAGGAGATTTGGGAGAAAAAAAAATTTATTGCTTTGTTATCGGCAGTGTAAACTAAATTTTTTGCTGACTTTGTTGTCTTTTCAGTTGCCAATCAGTGGAAGGAGATTGTTTTGTGAGGGTAGCTGTTGTACCAAGTGTTGGATAGGATTGCTAACTTTAATGCTTTCCCTTTCTTTCTCTTCTTTCTTCTTTGTTTTTCTTTTAGGCATGGAAGAAAGTCAATGCTTTGGCAGATTGTTTGATATTTCTTTTCTTTCCCTTATCCTGACTTGCTGAATGATACATTGTCCTCTTACTTTTGTAATCCATCTTTTTCCTTTTCAATAACAAATTCAGGATTTTATAAAAGAAGAGTGTTTACAGTAATTGGAGATGTCATAATGAGTATAAACTATCAATTACACGTCATTATTGAAAGATACCTGCGCTCCCTCTCAGCAAGTGTATGTTCTAAAATCACACTGTATGCCAAGTCAGTAGTTGTCTGTGATGCCAGATAGTCCTGCCATTGAAAAGAACGGAAGTCAAAATTCTTGAAACATCTTTACGCACTTTCAGAACTACACAGTACTTACTATAGAAAAGCTCAGGGAAATTACCCCAAACCAAGGAATGCTGTCTATATAATTTGTGGTAAATGGAAATTGGGCTTTGTAGTGACAGTAATCACAATTTACGTGACACTGCTGATTCAAGGAAAGTTTAGATATGTTCATGACTGATTTAATTAAAACCTGCATATGCGAAAATTTCCGGTTCATGTCATCACCTAACTAACTCCATTTAGCATCATTTGCTTTGTAATTATTTTTGCAGCTTAATAAAATCAGTTTGTTTCTTGTCAGGAAAAAAAAAATAACCAACTCAATGAGTTTGATCACAGATTTATCACAAAATATATATAGCACGTACATAAATGATAATAAACTATAGCCCACATCCTTATGGTGGCCATCTAATGTAACACATTTATAGCTCGAGAATGTTTACAACCCTAACTTGCCAAAAAGATTTAAAATTCACGGTAGAGTATAAATTTAACTACAGCTTCTGGCAAACTATCTGGTTGGATACCAATTAAATACCAACTAAGAAAAATTGCATCAAATACTTGGCTACAACAGGCGACATTAAACCAACAAACTAGTTGAAATTTGCATAAATATTCAAGCACGGCTATTTCTTTCTAGCCCACCACCAGCAAATTGCAAGTAAATGCTGATAATATCATTCTTCACAAAAGATTTCATAATCTTGGCCTCTTGGAACATGAACAAAATAAGAATGCAAGTCCACAGTAGCACACACATGATTAAATTCGAGGTATAAAGTAAACTTAAACCACGCACAAACAATGTAAACCCTAAGATCTGATTAAAAATAAATAAAGAGGTGGGAAATTAAGAGAATTTGTACCCTAAGAGTCCTGGAAGCTTCGGAGGCACCGGCAGAGGGGCTCCCGTGGTGAGAAAGCGCCGAAGAAGATAGACAATCGGCGATGGCTCGCCGGAGAGGCTCCGGCGGCTTCTTCAACGACGAAGATCTCAACCTGGAGGCACTTGCCAACTGTATCCGCATGCTTGCTGGGCTCCGAGAAGGGCTGTATCTCGTCGACGACATCGATATTATATATATTTGTGTGTGCGAGAATGTGATATACGAGACAAAAATCGAAACTGTATCTATCAACCAGTCTATGTGGAGATTTTTGTTGAATGGCGTGGAGCACTACATTTGAAGAATTGTAAATGGAGTGTGGTTGGGGAAATTGGGAGAGTTATTAATAATAAGTGAGGTTTGGGAAAGAGATCAGAACAGTAAATTTGATTTGATTGAGATGCAGAAAATTCTTTCTCATATTGCGTAATGCTTTGTGTCTTAGCTGTATTGTTCTACGGGCCGCAACTTCGATTGAGGAATATAGCTGGCAAGCGCCCCGGGTTTTGTCACTCCAATTAGTGTGCGAGTGCGAATAATAAATCCGGTCGGACAATTTTTCATTACTTTTCGTTTGGGTGGTATTATTTATGCATTTTATTTCTATCGCAAATATCACTATTTAAAATTTAACTAAAAATATAATTTAATATTATTTTATTTATTACAAACACTTTTTTTTATTACATGATTTTAGGTGAGTATTTAGTAATACGCTTTTTTTATGTAAGCCGAATTTATGTAAGTGCACTCTCTTCTTATTGAGTGAGTTTTATTTAGAAAACACTCTAATTATTCTTTGCGTGATGTTAGGCGAATTATTACAAACAAACTTTCCACAAATGGGGAGAGTATGTGCATATGCACTAACCTCTCATTAGGCGAGCGTTAGGGGGTGTTAGTTATTAAAAAATTATCTTTGGAAAGTATTTGTGACAGAAATAATTGGTGTAAATAACACTGCCCTTTTTCTTGTCTCTTTTTCTTTTTCTTTTTCTTTTTTTTCCTTTTTTTTTCATTCAGTGCATTCACAATATTACTAGTAATATATTACAATTGTGGACAAGTTATTTGACCACCACTAAGTTTGAACTCTGGAATCGACCGGGAGTTATGTACGTCAATTTTTAACAACAATAAAACAATTATGACCAGCGACAAGCATAGTCAAAATTCACGAGTGAAGATTAGTCAAGGTGAGTAAAAGCTGATTCAAAAACTGCATGGCATAAACCAAAAAATAAATAAAAAATAACACGCACTGCAGTATCTATTAATAAAGTTGTTAACTTTCTTATCATAAGCATTCTGGTTGTACACTTGGTACATAATGCATAACTTCAATGTGTTTGATGTCCAAACACATTACTTTTTACACATTGTTTTAATACAATATACAATATTTACTACATCTCACTTTTTTTACTATACCAAAACTTCAACGCCTTACACCCTTATGTTTTTCATTGTGGATGCTAATGTACAAATAAATAAAAATTGATGTTTGTTAATCGGTTATGACACAACTTTCTCATGCTTTAAATCGTGGATTTAAATCTTAGCGTTAGTATCGATTAATATGATAATAGATATAGTGCGTTGAAAGGCCATATGTTCAAGGAATATAGGAAGAAAGGGAATTTCAGGACTTAAACTATAAGATCTTGCACTATGTTACTAATTGGAATAACATTTAAATCATAATCTTTTTTGTTTTGGCATTTTTACTTGAAGACAAGCGTATATTATATGATAACAATACTTATTACACACACAATTGTACTTGGTAACATTCTATTTCATTTATTTTGCGCAATATCACCGAATGAATGAGCACATATTCAGTGTGTAAGGGCCGAGTCATTATTGGGTAAAAAACAATACATTGGCTTGGTGCTATTCACAATTACTCAATTTTAAATGTGAAAAGCATCGAACCATTATTAAAGTGTTATGTATTATTTTGGTGAGTATAATTAGCGTCACCTTTATGTATAACTATCCATGCATTACATGTACATAAAAATACAATATACCTGTCCAAAAGGTTTAGTATAAGTAGTCGAAATCACTTACTATTTAACGAGTCCAATAATTGACAAATTATTGTGTTTATACATTCGTTCTAAATTATGAGTAATATTATTGTTCAGATTATCCCAAATTAAGAATTCATTAATATAATCAATATCATAAATTCTATGATAGTAAAAACTCCCCTATTTCAGGAAGAAGCCTCAAGTTTAAACTTCCCCCCACTGCTATTTCTCACGCTCTTTCCCCCATCAAACTTGATAATAAATTAAATGTCTCCTGAAAGGAATTTTTTTTAAAAATAATGAGTTATAACTCGAATGGTATAAATATCCACTATTTATATAAGTGGGTAATGTTCAAACCTCATTATAAACTAAAACAAAATAAAATGTTCGAAGAAGAGTTCGAGGGCAATAGAGATGCGGACTCAAATATTGTTATGAGCAGTTTCAAATCCTTTAAACGATAATTTGATTAGGGAAAGTTACTCCCTTTACGTAAACCATTCCAATTTTTCAATAATTTTTTTTGTTATAATCCTTGACTAGTTTTTTTTTCCCCAACAAATATGTTATCAACAATTGAATATTTAAAAGTATTATGTCCGTTATAAGAATAAACAAGCCAAATTCAATCAAAAAAGAAGAGAATACTTTCTTATATTTTTTATTTGCCAAACATGATTGTTATTTGGGAAATAATTTACTAGTCCATTTGTTGGCATGAATGATAAAATTTACAAATTAGCAAAAAATAAAATTAAGTTGATTTATTTAAAATCACAAGTTACACATTTATAAGAACTTGAAACATTAAATTACTATTTACTATTTGATACACGATACACATTATGATCATTTCTAAATCAGGTTTAGGGTGAATCTGCAACCTCTTGCCTATTTGGAAACAAGAACCTTGGAATTGAATGAAAGACATATCGATGAAATATCGACCCAACATTCATAGAGAGATGCTAACCTTAATATAATTGAATAACATCACAATTAATTAGGGATAATTAATTGATAAGTCGATAAACGAACAAACAGAATTAACCGAAATTATTCAATAAGTTCTTAAGAACTCAAAAGTGAGAACACTTTATTGTATTAATTATAACCTAATAATAATGTACAAGCTCCTTTAAATTGGATAAAACAAAGCCTTACAATCATATTATAATAAGAAAACTAATTATAAAACAAAAAGAAAACTACTAGTCTAATTCATAATTGAACAAAGAAAAATATTCATAATTAAATAATGAAAACATTCATAATCAAATAAGAAAACTCAAACAAATCAAATAATTTAAAACAACTTAAAATATGAGTTGATTTCCACACTTTACATACATATCGGTACGCTTTAATTTCATCTAAATTGGGAAATGGAAAATATCCATTTTCCACTTGATTTGACAACTTAAGGTGTTTGATTGGAGGCAATTGAATTCCCACTTTTTCACACACTTACATCAAGGAAAATAAGAGGCAAACTCGAGACAACATTTTACCCATTTTCTACACTAAAAAATAACTTAAACTACAAAACAAAATTTAATAAAAAATTTATATTTAAAATCTTATCAAGATCAATTAAACAAGATCCATCATGACTATAAAATTATGTAAAAAAAAATACCCATAATTTTTTCTACATTTGCCACAATACAACCAATATTTTCCAGGCAATCAAACACACTACACTTCATTTTATGCAACTCAATTCTAGGCAATTCAATTACGGTAACTTATTTTCTTTCCATGCAAATTCCACGCTTGCAATCAAACGCACCCTAATATTAATACGAACCAAACTAGTCAATGCTTCAATTAACTTGTGCTAGCCAATAGCCATATATGCGTATCACTATTATATATCAAGCAAGAAAAACACTTACTTCTCAAGGTTTACATTTTGCAAAAGTTATAAAGAACCTTACAATAATGTTGACAAAAGAACTCATGCAAAAAATTCTAGACCTCACTATAGAGCTTTTAGGTGTATAAATACATAGTCAGTAATTATTATTGTGACTCAAAAAAGTGATTGATAAATCACTAACATAAATCTCTCATTTAGACATAATTTAGACACGATTGATACAACTAAAGACGACAAACTATAATTTTGTATTAATTTTATTTTAAAATTTGAACACAAACACGGCATAACACAATATGTTAAAAACAATAGAAATACACAATTTCGTGACAATTTAATTTTGTAAAATATTTTCCTTTCACTTATAACATCATCACTCATAACAAAATAGGTCCAACCCACTAACCAATAGACATCCCATTAGAATTACTCAAATGTAACTCTCAAAGTCTGGACAAAGTTTTGGGGCGCCTATTTTCATCCTCAACAGTCTCATCAAACCCATCAAGCTTACTCAAAACATCACCAAATAGGGTCATCCTATTCTGAGCGTACACGTGTCCATTCCATTTCTTACTCGCCAACTCCTCCCCCAATTCCACCGCAGCCCTCACAGTCTCCTCCGCGCTATCGTGCGCCGAGTCGATAATCCCCCTTGCCACAGCCACATCTGCCGTAAGCTTAGCGGCTCTCAGCACGATATCTCTCCACGCTGCCGGAGATCCGACCTTGCACTTCAGCAGCGCCATGAACCACACTGGGATCTTCATTCGGATGTCAAGCTCGCTCATGTAGAGGAAGCCTCGATCCCTACACATACGAGCGCCAACTCGTGTTTTTAAGTTAAATTTGGGCTCAACATATGGAATAAAAAGTCATGAATATGACATGAATTATGTTATTTTTATAGAAGGATGTGACACTCTCAAATGAATTAGCGAAACAAGAACATTTTTATGTAAATATAATTCATTCACAAACTTATGCAAATTCAGTACATGAGTGTCTGATTTAATCTCTACTATATATCAAAGCTACTTCAAGATTAAAACCACCTACTTTGTAAAGAAAAATTGGCCTATACAAATATCTTAACTCATTTCCAATCATTTTAAACTTTATTAAAGACATTTCATCTGACAAAAGCCAATATAAGACCATCTCCACCGGTATGGGAAAATGCTAAATAGCATAAGTGGCTCTGTAAAATGGTAAGTGAATGGTATATTTGGCAGTCGATAACCATTTATCATAGCCGATGGACTGTGCGTCGGCTGTGCATGGCCGATACACAGAACATCAGCCTTTTATTTATTTTTTTTAAAAAAATGTCACAGCCGATATACAGAATATCGGCCGTGAATTTTTTTTCACAGTCGATATTCAATACATCGTCTGTGTCCATTTTACCTTCCCTTTTAGCTTTTCCGGTGTAAATAAAATTAAAATGGTATGCTAAATATACACTTTTAATCTACCATTTTAACACACTGCTGCAGATGGTCTAACTAACTTCCCCACCAATAACGATATAACACTTCTTACCAGATATGTACTATGAAATTATATTATTTTTAAAGAAGGATGTGACACTCTCAAATGAATTGGTGAAACAAGAATATTTTTATGTAAATATAAATATTTAATATATTCATTGTTTATAATAACTTGTAATATTTTTTTTAATAAATATATTAAAATCACATTTAATACTTTAATTTTTATATCAATATATATTTAGAATTATTATTTTTTTGCAATAAGATATTTTTTTTGGGGGTTTACAGGGAAACTAATCAACATGCAACACATGTCGGATTCGGGGAAAAGAAGAAACAAAAACTAATAAACATACTTTAGTCAAAATTGATCGAAAGATTAAGGCTTTAGTCAAAATTGATTGAAAAAGCTGATTAGATGAATTTGTCTGTAATTTGAACACGATAATACATCAGACCAAAAAAAAATAATAATAATAAGATGCGATTAACACAACATAGGGTTAAATTTGTTCTAAAAGTCAGATATGAACAAGAAATGAGATTGTGTTAAAAATTCACGACATTAATTTTGTGCCAATTCCGTTTTGATCCGGGTTATCTGTGTGTGTGGGGGTTTAAAAAATTGGCATGGTGTCTACCTGCGCATGAGGACGTAGTCGTGGCTGAGGGCGAAGATGAAGCCGGAGCCGGAGGAGTGGCCGGAAACGGCGGCGATGGTGGGCATAGGGAGGGAGATGATGTCTGTGATGAGTGAACGGAGCTTGGAAGACATGACTTGGGGGCGGTCTTTGGGAGACTGAGCGGCCCAGGCGATATCATAGCCGTTGGTGAAGTATTTGCCTTGGGCGGTGGTGATGAGGGCGGAGGGAGTTGGGGTTTCAGATCGGATGCGGTGGAGAGCTGATTTGAGGGAATCGAGGAGAGTAGGGTTAAGGCGGTGCTCATCGTTGCCGGTTAGGGTTAGAATGTAGATGCTCCCTCTCTTCTCTAACGTACACATATTCTCCCTCTCTAGTCTTTACACTCACCTCTTCTCTTGTGTAAACTTACTCATAAGCTATCACGATAAAAGGGAAGTAGCTATCAACTAACAAAATATCAAAAACATTAAGGCCTCGTTTGGTTCACGGAAAGAAAATTAGTTTTTCTATCTTTTTCATGAAGGTGAAAAAGTAAATTTCCTATCAAATTTTCTTTTTTGTGTTTGATAAGCTATGAAAAGTATTAAGGTAAGAGTATTATTGTCTAAAATTTGTATAATCAATGCTTGAAAATCACATGGGAAAATCAATCTCATGTGTTTTGGGAGGAATGGTTTTACCACCTACTTTCCCCTCTCTCAGGAAAGTAGGAACGACTTTCCTTTCCCGAGTACTAAAATCCGTGAATCAAATGAGGCCAAAGAGTGACAATAAAAGAGTAATTAGATGGCGGTGAATTAATTTTTTCTCATATACCTCGGTAAGAGGACTGGGAAAAAAATAAGTGTTAAAAAGTATTACATATATTTTGGGTGGTGCTATCGCTACTCTACAAATTTTTTACTTTTGCTTTCACTAAAAAAAGTTTTAAATTTTTATTTCTACCTCATCTAATTAATCATTTTTAACCAACTAATCACACATAAACATTAATTACTATTCATCTTCTTCTTCCTCTTCTTCTTCTTCTATGATTTTTACTCAATGGTTAATAATTAACAAAAATTCAGATCTAATTAACTCATTTTATCTCATTCAGTTCATTTCAAAAGCCAACAAAAATTCAAAAAATAACTCACAAAAACACATTAAATCTCCATTGATGTAATACAAAAAAAACCCTTAAGTTGTAAAGAATGGTAGAGAAGAGCGAATCAAAGATTATTAAAGTAGAAAAACTTTATGAAGGAAAGATATGTTTGTTTTTATTATGTTTAATGTTTATTTTCTTTAGTTAATATCAAAAAAAAATTGGACTAACAAAACGAATTAGAGCATTAGAACAGGTTACCTTGGTTACGGAAAACCGAGCAATTTGATGAACATCGGTCCTATGAAACCAAAATTATCTAAAATACTCGGTTGTTAGAGCTCAATGTAAGGTTCCGAGAGCTGAAAATATAATCCAGAATACCTCAGTTGTGAGGGACCGAGGAAGTGGATGGACTTCAGTCATAGGGAACCGAAATTATTCTCAATAATTATTCTCAATACTCAGTTGTTAGAGGCCAATGTAAGGTCCCGAGAGCTAAAATATGATACGAGGAGGCCTCGGTTGTAAGGGACCAAGGAGTTTGACGAACTTCTTTCAATGGTTGAATAATTTTATTAACTCTCCAACGTCTTAAGAAAATAAAATGAATAAGAATTTTCAATTTTTTATTCTCTACCATTCTTTATAACTTATAATTTCTTTGTATTGCATTAAGGGTAAATGGATGCAAAAATTTAAAAACTATTGTTGAGAAGAAGAAGAATAAGAAGAAAAATTAATGATTAATTATAATTAGTTTGTGTTCATTGAGGGTAAATGAATATAAAATTTTAGAAACCATTGTTGAGAAGAAGAAGAAGAAGAAAGAAGAGGAGGAGAGGGAGGAGGAGGATTAATGGTTAATTATAATTAATCATTAATTTATGTACATTAAAATTGGAGTGGTAAAAAAAATAGTGAGTGTTGATGAGTAAAAAAAAGTTGGTGGCAGTGATAGTGAGAGCGGGAGTTATACCAAGTATATAGTGGGGTAGAAATAGCACTACCCTATATTTTTGATACAAGCAATCAACAGAATTGATAGTCAAAAAAAAATTCAAAAGAATTTGGCGTTAAGAGAAAGTGGCGTGGGTAGAACTTAAACCTAGGGTAAATTAAGAGGACTAGGGACTTGATGTGAGAAGGGGGCGGAAGAGGAAATTTGAACTCGAATGATATGCATAAATCCACCTCTTTCATTCAATTTTGACTAAAGCCTTAATCTTATATATTCATACTTTTAACTTAAACCAAAATTTAACGTCCTCAAAATATTGGACATGGTTAAAATACATACAAGCTTAGCATAGAGCCGCAACTAGATTGCAGGTTACCACTCTCATTTTATTTATATTTTATAATCATATTTGGTGATATTAAATTTCTCCTTTAATCTTAACAAAGCAAAAATTATTTTGGCAATAGGATTAGCCAAAGTTTAAAAATGACAGAATCATAAGCAGAAGAATATTGGCATAAAATTGGTAAATAATTCACTGTCGGCACACAGTGTGCCTCTGGAGCACTGTAGCTTGCACAAGGCAGTTCCTCTTTGAGTCTTCCAATGATTTCCAGATGAAAACAACCTTCACCACAACTCACGTTCAAGATCAACAAATAGGCAACAAAAATGTATGACAAATCAAATTCAAATAACTAATTCCCCTCCACAAAAAAAACAAACAAACTTAAAAGTTAGCCAATTAATACCTACGAAGGCCGCCGTCATACATCCGGTCAGAAGGGCACTCATAATGCTGGTGGCCCCGCCCCCCACAATTATTACAAATAACAATCGATACACAGTCTCGGCTAATATGGCCCGGATGGCCACAATTACGGCAAATCATATCACGGAACGGACCACCTGCTATTTCCACCGGTCGATCCAGGTCTGACTTGGGGCACTGGCGAGCCAAATGACCCGATATGTTGCATACGTTGCAGACAGGTTCGTTAGTGCAGTCCCGAGCAAGGTGACCGGTTTTACGGCAGTTGTTGCAAGCCTTGTCGTTGGTGCAGTCTGCAGCAATGTGGCCCGGCTTGTAGCAGTTGTTGCATAGCCTTAAGTCATAGGAGGGTAAACTTGAGTTAATGCAATCGCGAGCTAAGTGACCCATCTTGCCGCACATATGGCATACGGCTTCATTAGGGCATTCCCCCGCTAGGTGTCCAGGCTCCTTGCAGTTCCAACACATGGTTGTTGAGGTGCATTCTGCCGCAATGTGACTAAAACAAAATAGAATTTATGCCTGCTAGAAAATTAGAAAATTCAAGTACAAAGTTTTAACATAGTTTTATGGTGTTTAGGAAATGTGTCGAGTTAGGTTCGTTTGTTTCACAAACGAATCTCGAACAAGTTCCACTCGAATGATCGCTAGTAGAGCTCGAATAGCTTGGTTCATTTTACATCCCTAATTAAACCAGCCCAACCGCCATTACAAACCCACTCAAAACAGACGATAATCTTAACAGATACCTATAGGGCTTCCTATCAGAAACCAACCAATCGTCATTATATGATGCAAGCCCGTCTTCCAAATTTTTCATGCTATCAGTCATGTTGGGTAAGATTCGGTCATAGCAGGAGGCAAAAACGGATTTTAATCTTGTAATTCATTTCCATTCAAATCCAACAAGGTTGTTAAAACTTCAAAAATAAACACAAGGGATTTATTTAAGAAGCCATGTTAAGGAACTTATTTATCTGATAAACATGTAAGGGGATCTAAAACGAAGGGATATAAATCTTACCCAGGTCGTCCACAGTTGTTGCACACAGTCACATTCGGACAATCTCTAGCAAAATGCCCAGGTCGTTTACATTTATTGCAGAGATAATCTAGCCTGGAAAGTAAACGAATATCAAGGAAACAACAGAATAACTGAGGATAAAACATAGCGCCAGGTATAAGGAGCAATTTACATTTTTCTAAATGTAAATATAATTTTATCAGAGGAGCACTTCACATTTCACAATTATCAGCAATTAACAAGTCAGCAAATATATCATCTCACTATGTGCAACAGTGGAATCCTAACCTCAGAACAAGGAAGAGTTGAAAATGACAAAACCAAAAATTCAACATTGAAACTCAGCCTAAATATTACTCCTTCAGTCTCAAACTCAACACTCAATTTCACAACAGAACATTTGTCCCAAAATGGAAAGTGAGACTTAATTTGACCTAATATGTTGCACAGGTACAACTTTTATCTCCACCAGCCACACATACATAAGGAATAAAAGAGATCTTCTCTCCATCCTATGCGATGGAGGAGTTAGCATACTTGAGCAACAAAAAAAGAATACATCAGGTCTCATTATTGTAAACAAACAATATAATTGTTTTATAACAGAGTGATAAAAGAAAAAATACCTTAAGGGCTCGTTTGGTTCGAGTTTTGGGAATGGAATGGGCATGGAATGGGAATACTTGATTCCTGGAAAGTTATTTTCCTGGCATCTAGGATGCCATGCCGATGTTTGGTTCAATCGGGAATAGGAATGGAATAAAGTATCAATTACATAAATACCCTTCTTTTTATAAGATGAGAAAACATCACCTACTAATTTTTCAAAAGAGACAATTACTATAATAAATTACAAAAATTACACATACCTAGCTAATAACTATCCTACAAAAATTACAATTTTTGTAATTAAAAAAAAATTACACCAGAAAAAAAGAAAAGAAAAAAGTTCCAAATATTTTTTTTTTCATTTTTGTGCAGCAGCGTAATTAAAAAAAATTCCAAACAATATTTTCATACACTAATGAAAAAAGAATTATTTATTCATAAGGAAGAGTGTTATTTTAGTCCTAACATGAAAAAATTAAGAAAGATGCTCATTGGTAATGGTTTATTCCTTATGATTTAAATGGGAGAACTTTGGAGGAAAGGTTTGTTCCTGGAATCATTTATTTCGGACTTAAAACTTGAACCAAACGTGGGAATCGTTTCGGAATGGAATATAGCATTCCTGAAATGGTTTAAATCTTGAACCAAACGAGCCATAAGAGAAAAAAGTGGCTCAAAATTGCTGTCTTGGAGTGAAAGGGTGTACAGGTTAAATTAATCGTAAAGTTACAAATGAAAAATGTTCCAAGAAAGTGCATGCATCAAACAAGAACATCATTGTAAGAAAGGAATACATTAATGAATGTAAATGAATGAATATGAAGAGCTTTACTGCAACCGAGAAATGAACATACCGGGATGCACGGTGATCCCTCCGGTATGGTGCATCACGATAAGATGTACGATCACTGCTACGAAACCTCTTGGCTCGTGGAGGGCTTGCGCTTCTTCTATATGGACTCATATCAAACACCAACTAGTAAAAATCCTGAATCAGATATATGAAAGAAGATAGAAATCCAAAGTCACCGGAAGAATTGCATCCCTGCCCATGTAATTGCCAAACCAGCAAAAAATTAATTAAATTCATCTCCATCACTTCAATCCATATTATTGATATCCCAAGGGCACATAGTTCTAAACAGTTACGTGATAAGGAAATAACAATTTGATGAAATCGAATTACATCTCAATGTGTACTTATGTGCTCACTTGGTTAGGGTTATATTAACTGCTCGAAGTAAATGAAGGATATCTTAGGTTTTTACATTGTTCGATCAAGACAAAAACAAGTCCTAAGGTAGATACTATATAGCACCCTTACTGAATTTAAAAGCACAAACATTTAAGCCTGTAAACAAAGAAGGATCAATTGCTTCAATAACTTAACATGGCATTAACACACTGCATGAAATCAAACATATACTCAAGGCTAACAGAAAGGGTGCATTCATTTACATGAATAACCTCGACAATATATTTAAATTCTGTCTAGCCAATGAATTGGATATTCCCCAAAGTGCCACATGAATTCAGTACGCAAAAGAAAAATCGCAAATTCAAAACTTGACGTAAAAATCAAATTCAGACGCAAAATTTCCAGTCATATATATATACAGAGAGAGAGAGAAATTGAGGACTCCATCCTGAAAAATTCCAAATTATTAAAAATACGTTTTCAAAATTGTATTCATGTATGTGTTTTGATATAAAAATAGGTAACCGTTGTAATTGTAAGATATTGAGATAGGTCGGAGTGGAGAAACTAGTGGGAGAAGAGTACCTAACTGTAGATGTGTTTCGATTAAGCGGGCGAACAAAAAAAACCCTAAGCTCCAACAAATGGTGGAAGAGATGGGAACGGGATTACATTCGGATCCTTTAATGGGGTTTTTGTCCACGCTACTCAGTCATTTTCTCGTATTTTTATTAGATGGGCCATTTTGTTGCCTTGGTAGTGATAAATGCACCATTTTTATTGTCATTAATATTTTATATACCTTATGCTTTTTATTTTTAAAGTTTTTATTACAAACACTTCACGGTCCCTCCCTCTAACTTAATAATTATAATAATGTTAATACTTATTGAGAGAGTATCTTTATTGATACTCATTTGACATTGAATATCTCGAATTTTATCAATAATTTAAAGTATGACCCATTTTTTTTTAGATATATTCGTTCAATTTATGGTGAGTAAATATGGAGAGTAAATGTATTAATACTCTTCTATCATTGCGAGAGTATATTCATTGGTACTCGTTTGACTTTGAGCATATAAAATTTCAGCAATAACTTAAGTTGCGGCACATTTTTTGAAATATACTCGTTCAATTTATAGTGAGCAAATGTGGTAAAACTTTTCCGTCATTGGGATAGTATATTCATTATTACTCGCTCGACATTAAACATCTGAAACTAAAACATATCTGTCGGTATGAATTTTTTTCATTTTTTTGTAAGAGATCTACGTATATGTATTTTTTCCTTTTTTTTCTTTTGTTTTGGAATATATATATACATGCGTGTGTATGTATATATTTATGTTTTGTATGTTTTGTATATATATATGTTTTGAAGAAGAAGGAGGAGGAATCTGTATTCTTTTATTTTTGAATCTATATATATTTATGTATATATGTATGTTTTGAAGAAAAGAAGGATGATGAAAAGGAGGAGGAGAGCGTGGTAAAAGGGTGGTAAAAGATTGTAGTATTGTTTTATTATGATTAATGATTAATTAATTAAGTTAATTAATAGTTAACATTTGGATAAAAAAGTGAAAAGAGAGAGTGGTGAGAATAAAGTTTATTTCAATATTAATAAAAAATTTAGAGGGTGTTAGTGACAATAAAAAGGGGTGCATTTATCACCACCCCTTTGTTTTTGTACATTTTCTTAAAACGGAGAATAAGGTTGGAGAAAGTTTAGGGGAGCAAAGGCCTAGTATCACATGTCATCAATACAAAGTAATATTTATATTTTGTTTGGTTTGGTTTGGTTTATAGAGGAAAAATTAATTCTTTTGTCTTTTTTATGAGTATAGAAAATTAAAGTTTCTATTAGGTTTTTTTCTTGTGTTTGATAAAGTATAAAAAGTATTCAGGAAATATCATTTGATTTCTCTTCCGGTATTTAGTTGGTACAAGAAAGGAAAATAAAAATATATCAATAATACCCTTGTAATAAATGGGTAAATTTGGCAATAGCATATTTATGTTAGGGTATTGTTGTTCAAATTTTTTGTAACAAATACTGAAAAATCAGAAGGAAAAATTAATGTCATAAAGTCTAAGTGGAATGATTTTTCCTCCTACTTTCTCTTATATCTGAAAAGTATTTCTAGAATTTGTACTTACTAAACAAAAGAAAGTAATGACTTAAATCCGTGAACTAAACAAAGTCTTATAGTAAAAACAAAATACTCATGAAGAGAGATTGTTGGTAGCAAAATTCAAATCTAAGACTTAAAACAGAAGAATTCCAATCCTTACCATTCAATACAAGAGTGACTTTTAGGTTGGTTTTATTTATTTATTTATTTATGTGCATCTAAACACTAAATACTAGTTTTGAAATCTAAACGCTTAATTAAAAGGTTCATTTGTTTTGTTTTTGAATATCATGTATTGTTTGTTTGAACATATTACATTTGAATGTTGAATGAATGTTATTTGGATAATTTTATCATTACTTTTTATTTTATAAAAGTGACTATATCTAAAGAGGATGTCAAAAGAGGTATTTTACTTCATTAAAACAAGTGTGGAATGTTAAGAAGAAAATGTGCTACTAAATTTTTAAGAAGCAAAATGCATGAATTTTAAAGTAACCAAATTTTAAAGCAGTATGAAGTCTAAATAAACCATATAGTCAAACTTTAGATGTTAAAAGAAACAACCCCTTAATCTTTTATCTTTTATACAAATTGATGACATCGTTTAAATAAGAAATTAATGAAACATTAAAATTGAAACAACCATTATTTGTACAAAAATTAAGTGAATCTAATATCGCTCTTTTGAAACATTATAATCTAAGGGTTCATTTGATAGTAACATGATAAAAGAAAATAAAACAATTGATTTTTGTAAGAAGTTAGAAAACAAGTTAAAATATGTTATGAAATGTCTTCTTACTTTATGACTTTTTCCATAAATAAATTTTCTTTGGTTGAGGAAGAAAAAAAATTCACAAACAATTATGAAGGATATAAGACATTTACTCATAAAATGAACATAAAATGGAGAACATCTTATCACATACATCAATTTATTTTACAGGTTCTTACCAAAACAAGTGTTTTTATTTTCCTATTCCATGTTATTATCAAACGAAAACTAACTCTCTAGTTGAAAAACCAACCGGTATTTTGTTTTATTAACGTACTCTTATCTTCGTAATAAGGAGTTAATAGATTTAATTCTTGTCATAACTTTTTCTTTGAAGATAATTTTGTTAAGTGCCACACTGTCATTAAAAACTTTTCAATGATTTGCAGCATATTTATCATTGCGAAACACAAAAAAGTTCTAACCAAAAAATTGAGCAACATCTTATCTGTTCGCAACATATCATTGTGGTGACAAGAATTTTTTTTTTTGCTTTTGTTAGATGAATCAAAACTATTTTCTTGTTTCACTGCATGTAAAAATACTTGAACTGTGTCAGAGTGCAAAGTACATATATCATGGCAGTGTATTCGGGACACCAGGGTTCAAGTCCCCTTCCCCTCATTAAATCACCTTTCTCTACCATTACTTGTATTAAAAAAATGACAGTGCAATAAAAAAATGAGTAAATACCATCAATGGCCACTCAACTATTGACAAATTCTACCAGTAGTCACCATACTTTATTTTGTTACAAATGCATCATTAAAATTTTAAAACGTATCACCATTGGCCACTCCGTCAAATCCCACCGTTAGTTTTTAACAGAAGCTATTTTCACCTAAAATGTTAGGGGCATTTAGGTCTTTTTACCTTCTTTTTTTTTCTATTTTCTCTTTTCTTTTCTTCCCCTTCCTCCATTTTTCTTTTTCTCCTTCCTCCATTCTTCTTCTTCTTCTTTTTCCCAGAATTTCTTCCCATTTCTTCTTCTTCCCGGAACCCACCTTTAAGGCTCCAATCATTGCCGGATTACTCAACCCACTTGGCAATTGATTCAAATTGAAAGCTAGCCTCCCTCATAACCCTACTAACACTAGGATCATCTAGAACCGAAAATGGAATTGATTGGAAAGTGTGTGGGCAGCAGCAGCAGAAATGGCAGAAGAAAAAGAAAGAAAGAAAAAGAAATTGGGAAAAAAGAGAGGGAAAAAGACTGAAATTCGGGTGTGAATTTTTTCTTCTTCCTCCAAATTTCTTCCTTCCCCTTTCTTCTTCCTCCGAATTTCTGCTTCCCATTTCTTCTTCCTCCGACTTCTGATTTCTTCTTCAATTTTTATACTTGTTTAAGAAATTGCCATTTGATTTGATTAATTTAGGCAATTGATTTGATTTGGTGTATTTTGTTGTTCTTTGATTTTGTCAAAGAGGCCATTGGTAGAGAAGAAGAATGGCGAAGAAGGTAATGGTAGAAGGAAGAAAAAAGAAAAGAAAACAAAAGGGAAAAAAGAAAAGAGAAAAAAAAAAGAGAAAAGGAAAAAGACCAAAATACCCTTAACATTTCAAGTAATAACGATTCCAGCCAAAAACTAATGGTGGGATTTGACGAAGTGGCCAATGGTGATACGTTTTAAAAGTTTGATGATGCATTTCTAACAAAATAAAGTATGGCGACTACTTGTAGAATTTGCCAATAGTTAAGTGGCCATTGATGGTATTTACTCTAAAAAAATAGATGGTATCAAGACTTACCAGGTTATAACATTGCACACGATATGACAGTATTATTCTGACACAAACATGACCATGAACTACTTAGGATCTACCCAACTAAAAAGTAGACTTGTGTATGGAAAGACGGGTAACATGAACCAACAAATACACAATACAAATATAAACCTGCTATATATAACGACCCACTTCATAGGTCCGGTATATGTTGGTTCAATGAAGCTAAAGTACAACTTGAGCAAGGGTAAAACCCACAGCGGTACATATGGTATCAAAGCTGAACCTACATATAGTATAGAGCTGAACCAGACCCACTACCATGTGGATGTGGGCTAGTTATTTTAGCAGAAATCAATATCAGTCAACATGAAACAGGTTACCTTCAAGGCTAGTCTAGCAACATAATAAATGGAAGGAGTTGAAACTATACATCAAGTGCATCATTTGTTAGAGACAAATTGACCTTGATTCAAGTAAAACATTACCAAACTGAACAAGCAAAGAAAGTATTTCCTGAACTAGAATCTTTAAGATACGGATTGGGGGGCGCTGGGCTATTGTTTTGTCGTCCATAAACTAGAGCTGGGTTCGTTCTCTCATGAGCGAGATGGACGCACTTATTTGCAGAGACACATGTAAATACGCCTAAACAAGAATTGCTAACAGAAGTGGATTAATGTCTCACCAGCCCATCAGTGTTCTTCTCACTCTATCCACAATCTCCCGTTTGGCTTTGCTGCTGGCTAATGGATATTCTCTGCTGTCATCCAGACGAAATCTGTATACTTCCCACTGGCGTTCTGCTGTCGAGTGCCTTCCGATTTCAGCCTATAGATCCATGGAAAAGAAATTTGTTTAGACAAATATGAATGAGAGAGATTTTGTTCTTAAGGGTGTATCTAATTGCACATCTTTCAACTGAAAAATGGCTAAGCTCGTTTTTCATCTTCAGTGGTGTTTGCATTAATTTTCCATTGAATCAATTGCCATGGTACAACTTGCTTTGGCCTATATTAATATATTTTATCATTTCTAGGGAACCCAAAAACTAAATCCCTTCTGAGGGTGTGTCTGATAACTTACATAGAAAATAATTGGATTCCACAGAATTCTATGAAAAACAAAAACCTAAGAGGAGGGTGGTTTTTGAATTAACATGGAAAATGAGAAAATTAGGCTAAACCAAGTTGTATGGAAATTTATTGCGTGCAAAATTATAAAATCAAAAACCACTACACAAGTAAAAACATGAAAGAGTTTTGGAGCATTTTTCATGAAGAGAAAGTGTTATCAAACACACCCCAAGTTTTTATCTTCCATAGAAAATTTCCATGGTAGAACAATTCCAAGGAATTCGATTCCACTTCATTCTATGTGGGCTAACCAAACTGACCTTAAAAGAAACCATTTAAAGAGTTAAAAGTAACAATAATTCTTGGAGACAGTCATATGTCACCTGTGCATTCCTCAGCAGTAAATTCTGTGGGTTCTATAACTATCAATGGACCCAGCCCATTGACCAATGTGTTGGCGACACGTTGCCGTGTCACCGACTCACCACGTGCCCCTTAGTACTCTCTGAGGAATATTAAGAAATTTAAACACTGAAATGAATTCCTTACCGAGAAGATACATATACCAAGCGTCTGTAAAGCAAATGTAACATCATAGAAAACACGCGGCCTTCCCTTTCCAGATAACTCAACGGGATTAGCCACTAATAGTTCTGTATCTGGGCCACGGTTCGTAATGGTGACCCTCAACGGGTGAAGCATCTCCTCCTTTAAACGAGAACAAAAGGCAACCTGTTCCTCGTGATCCACAATTTTTTTCCCATCTGTTTTCTGGACAAACAGGTCCAAACTCCGCTGGCCTTTCGCACTGGGAGAGATTCTTCCATAAGCAATCTGAATGAGAAACAGCAGGGACTGTCTTTTGTTAGGCTACTAGTAGTAAGCATGCATTTGTGTCCCAAGTTCCCAACCTAACATAATGTTAAACATAAAACCAGACATAGCATTTGGCTTTCTTAATAAGCTAAGGTTCCGTTTGGTTCATTCTTTGGATTGTTCCTGGAATCCTAAATTCCCGTTCATTCAGGATTCCAACACTTGGTTGGAATTTTGGAAAGCAATTCAAGATTCTCAGAAAGGAGAATTCCTTTCATCCATTTCCATAGTCGATGGGGGAAAGCTCAGGGATTCCCAGGAATCCTTTCCTAGTTTTTATTTTTGACAAAATTACCAGGTTTTTTTTATCAAATAGTTCAGTATTTTTCTTTTAAATTATAATAAAGTAATACTTTATTTCAAAAAAAAATTATTTAATAATAATAATAACATGGGTTTTAATTATATTAATTTTACTTTTAATAATATATTTTGCAAGTTCTTCTCAATATGAGAAGAGGAGAATTCCAGTCTTGATCATTGAAAAGAAATCTCAAATGCCGGAGAGGAGCTTTTCTGAATCCAAAGTCCCAAGTTGTTTCGGAAAGAACAAAGCAGATGAGCCTAACAACAATACCCATCTTAAACTGGGTTATTGTTCTAAAAATCAGCCTATCCGCTTGCATTAGCTTCAAATAGGTGAAAAAAATCAGCCACACACCTAGATGGGCCGACTTTTTCCATAATTCTTGTGCATGAATCATGAGAAATGTTTGGTTGGACAATTTCTAATTTCCTATGCCCATTTTCAGATGTAAAATTTGATATTGTAAGACAAATAAATAAAAATTTGACCCCCTAAGCATTCTATAACACTTGATAGAGTAGAAAAGGCTTTAAAAAAGATATTACCTGAATATTGCAGTCCTTTGAAGTTCTCAATATGTCGTATATAAGGCCCTTCTGATCAAGGCATTGTATTTGAAGTAAGGTATGAGCCGAGCTCATAAAATTATCTACGGTAATAGTAGTAGCTTTCTTAACTTTTATCATTTCAGGGCAAAGAGTTTGCGAAGGAGCTTCCTTGTCAGATAGTTCACAATTGAATAATTCTTCAGCAACTGCTTGTGAAAGAGCAGAGAAACCTTGCAGACTTTCATATTCTGGCCCCGCCAACTGAAGCTCACAGCTAATACAGTCCTCTCCTAAAACATGAATTAGATGGTTGCATGTTTCTTCTCGCCTACTTTTAGTATGCAACAGGTCCCTGAAGTGATGGTGACAAATTAGACAATTTTGACTGTAGCAACATGTAACCAGTCATATTGCTGGAAATCTCATTATTGGTGAAATTATTATAAATGTCAAAAAGAACCAAACTGCTTAATTGGTCGTTTCTATTATTAGCTTTCTCCTAGATACGCCAATCCATACCAACACCTTTATATCAGACAAGCGTATTAAGGGTCATGAGGAAACGTGCAATTCATTATAAAAATGTATTACTCCTATAACCAAATGTCTAGGGCACTCAGACAAATTATACGACATTAATCTGAGCACGAAGTGTTATCATATCACATAACATCAAATTATAATCGCATGAGAAGCAAGAGAATCAACGATACGTAAAAAATAAAAAAATAAAAGTGATTTAGTAAGTTGATAAGTTAAGAAGCAGTAAACTGCACCCTTTAGGAATTATGGCACGAGTCATACCAATAACAATATTACACCACCTGATCTTTAATAATTTTCTTGAAGCTTATTCCCACAGTAACTTTTAAACAGAGACGGGCGTCTTACTGTAATTTCATATATCAGAAATGAGAGTATATATTCATCTCCTACAAAGAAAAGGTTAGTTCAAAATTTGAAGTCATAAGCTGAGTTTATATATTGCATTGAATGCTGTAATTTTAAGTAAAAGAATGACCTACATGCTGTCAGTAATGAAGAGAAGATCCAAAACTTTGTCATCTGGAGTTGTCATCACTTTTACTCTCTGAATTGTTAGCTCAAGCTCACACAGGACTTTAGTAACATCTATGGAAAAAAACCATGACCATAGCAAAATATTTCAGAGAAAATTATAAAACACGCAAAAGCGGGAGTGAAAATTGTGGTTACCATGTAATAACCCTTTTCGGTCAAGGGAAAAAACCTTTAACAGGTAGACTGGAGGCGGTAAGGACTTGGACTGTTGATCCAAGTAAAACGAAGGCAGAAATGAAGGACAAGCAGATACAAGCCGAGTTTTCAAGCTCTCCCAGTCAACTCTCAATGAACTTTGATTTGGTAAAACCCACAATACTATGTAACACCATCTCCCATCGGTTGAGAAATCTGCATACAGAAATTGTGAGAAAAAAAAAATGAAAGAAAAACATTGATTCAATTTGGAAAAATGAAGTGAGCCTGATAAAAAAAATTAGAAGGGAAAGGCTGCACAGCAATGGTGTACAAATGCCATCTCATTTGTCAAAGTGAGTTTAGTGTAAAGCAATGAAAATGTAAGTCATATATATCAGTTTAGTCATACAACAGAGAGGAGAATGTGGCGTTAATATTAGGGAGAAAAAAAAAGGTGCAAGGACAAAAACTCCATCCAAAGGCTTCAGATGCGGGATCAACCATGTGTGAGGTAACTTTGTGCAAATAATACAGAAGGGTGGGTCTAATAGCCGGTTACCCCCTCCCAGCATCCCATATTGTTGACCAAACATCAGCCTTTTGAGAGAGTCTAGACATACAGTGGAGGAGAATTTGTGGGTCTATAGGTAATCTTCTGTATAATAATTAATAAGGGATAATGGCTTCTGAACACTAAAAGTGTACAAGGCATTAACGATTGAAGGGTTTAGAGGAAAATGACTTTTCAAGGATTGAGATGAATAATGAAAATAAGCGTGATTAGAGGCCATAGCTGAAAGATGTCTTTTCGAGAATTGAGATAAAACATATACATGTGGTAAATCAGAGTATCAGACCTATAGTACCTTTAGTACGGTAACATGGTGATGCAACTTATTTTTATCTTAATATCATAGAAAGCAAGCATTATGTAAAAGAGGAGCTCTGCAATTCAAAGGCCACATATCACTAAGAAACAGAAGCATACAGCTTATCTACTTCGAAGCACAGTGCCAACCAAGGCCTGCACAATATCAGCTTATCTAGACAATAAAATTGGTTGCACATACCCAAGACTCTATGGTATCAAAGGCTGTTGGATTGGTTTACATGAAAAATACTCCAAGTCACAAATTGTCCACCTTCCTTTTCGCAGATCTCAAATTGACAGTCTAATTTTCCTTTTTAGGGCATAATTAACTACCTAATCTAAAAATGCACCCATTGATTAAGTTAGAAGTGTGTATTTCGTTAAAAAGGTACCAAAGTCAAAGTGTGTGTCAATTTGAGAAAGAGGGGGTAATTGAATTCCTTAAAAGAATTGGGCATAAATAATTGAACTTAATTTGACTAGCCACCACAAAACCCTAGAATGAATGAATTTGAGAAAGTCAAGTCACCGTATGAAACAAGAACTACAATAAATACTATCATCATTAACATTACTATAAACAGAAACTTAACAGCTAACTCTACAAAACATCTAGCATACAGATAAAAACCCTAAACCTAATCAAATTATTTAAAAAATGAAATAAAGTAATGAATCAAGGCAAGAAAATAACTTGAAGAAATCACATCAAATATTAAGATTTATCAAAATGGAGATTAATGCTGACCTCCGCGGGTAATGTAGAGTCCGAATTCGAGCACGACCCGACACAGGTCACAGCCGAGTCCGGCCTTGTCAGGGCAGTTCACGGTAACGATGGTAGGATCGCCGGAATTCTTACTTTCTTCGATCAAAACAACGTCATCCCAAGGGATTCCCATATTCTGGATACAATACAGATAGTGTGTATCTCTCTGTGGAATTCGATGTGGCGATTTATTGAGGCATTATCGGAGTTGCAATTCTCCGGCCAGTTTTCCGGTGAGAAATAGGTTTCATTCTCTCCAGAGTGGTGAGTCAGGGTTGGTTTGTTTGTTTGTTTGTTAGGAGGAAGGGTTTCTAAATATATAATCATTACCACACCCACTGACGACGTTGAGAGAGAGAGGATGTCGGCTTTAGGGTGGGGCCATTAAACGTCCTCGTCAGCATCGTCACTGGCCAGACATATAACATGCCTCTCTTAAGCATCCACGTCGCGATTATAAAATTTAAAGTTAAACTTAAAAAAAAAAAATTAATAAGTTTTGAGATTATCCTTTCTAATAGTCATTTCTATTTAAGTAAAATTTTATATTAAAAAAAATAATAAAAAAGAAATACTCTAATCATTATTTTTATATTTATTTCTATATAAAAAAGAAGTTATATAGAGAATTTTTATATATAAAAATAGTGATAAAAAATTTTAATGTGACATAGCATGTTTTTATTGAATATAAAAAATCCATTAACTATCTCTCATTCTTAAAAAATGCCAAGTAAAATAGAAATAGCACCATTGGTTAAATTTTATTTGAAACTTTTCTATCTATATAATTGTATTGCTAAACAGATATAGAAATATATTAAAAGTATCATGACACATAGGATATAAATGAATTTATAAAAAATATAATTGGAGATAGCCTAAGTATGGTATAAAAAAACTCATACCGGCGTCTTTTTTTTCATATCAATTTTGAGTTAAAGAAATATACTTTGGACAAGTGAAGCTCACAACATTTTATTTCTTTCTTCTTCTTTTTTTGTTAACTCATTTTTACGCTGTGTGGTTCATTATTTTCATAAATTATATTTTTGATCTTTCAATTTTATAACTTGTATGAATTTTTTTAAAAGACAAAATATATTTATATGATTTGTATTCAACAAACTTTGGTTATATAAATGAAAAAAGAATGGTACTTAAAAAATCAAAAAACAAAAATTGGCTTGAATTTTAAACTTTTTATATAATTACAATTTCACCCCCAAAAGATAACACCATCCAATGATTATCCAATAAGCAAATGGATTTAGCGAAGGGAAAAACATATATATATATATATATATATATATAATTCTATGCGAGTATGCTTCACTCGTATGGGTTATATGAGTGAGCCACACTCTCGCATGGGACTTACAAGTGAACACAAATTAATTAATTTGAATTTTGTTTTTTTTAAAAAAAAGGAATGATTATCTAGATTTAAAAATATTATCTTTTAGCCAATATATTTAGTTGGTTCCTCATTCTAGTTATTGAATAAGGTTGTTAACTTTGATTAAGGTTGTTAACTTTGATTAAAAAAGCAGTAGATTTTGTTATTGGTTAAAAGGTTGCTAAAATTTTATTATGCCATTGGAATAATATTTTTAGCCAACATAGTTAAAATTAATTATAATTATTATTTTGATTATACCATTAGAGATATTCTTAAAGCACACGTTAACATGACCCTTTATTAATATGTTAATTTACGTTTTAATTTATAATTATTATTAGAGTAACTATAATTATTATTAAAACGATGTATTATTTTAAAAATATTGTATAGCTTCTATAAATAATACTATAGTTCTAAGATGAATTAATTATTTTGACAATATGTACAATTTTCTATAAGCAATTTTGTTCACTTTTTTTATGTGAACACATTATATATGTACTATCCGAGATAAATAATTTAAACAGGAAAAGTTTAACAATCAGTAATTATTATTTAAGACTATTGTGCATTTGTGCTATTTCCAAACCGTAAAGACTCGGATTACATTACATTGTTTCGTGAATCTTGGAAAAATTGTGAAATAAAATAAAAGTTGTTTATCAGTTTATTTTGTAATAGAAGGTTTTGTCGGGATAATAATCTATAGTAGAATTGAGAGCATATTGATGTGACTACAATAAAAAATATTCAATGACTATTAATGATTCTTACAAATCTAACAAATGAGCTTTCACTTCACTTCCTTTTTATTTTAATTTATTTTTTGATTAAAAACTTACCAAATAAAATTACTGTAACATCTTCTTCTCTCGCTAACTTTTCCTCTTTCTCATATGACTCATCTTACCTTTCTCTTCCTTTATCTCCTCTCTCGCATGGTCACCAGATCCTCAACCTCATTTACACTTGGGCAGCTCACCTTCGTGAATTGTTGCTAGAAGCTTACCAATAAGATCAAGCCCCCCATCTCTCTCTCTCAAATCAACCCCCTCTCTCACACCTCTATCCTCTAACTCATTGTCTTTCTTTCTCTAAAATCAAACTCTTGCTTCTTTAACCTATCAGTCTCTCTACTTTCTATCTCCGTTTCTCCTTATTTTCTATTTTTAATAATTTTCGCTGCACCTCGGTGCCAATTTGAGGTGGGATTTTGACAGTTAGTTGGGGGTGTGTTAGGGGTGGAACAAAGTTGGTTGATTTCGGTGGTGTTAATTTCAGCAAAATAGGTAATCTTTGGGTAATTCACATGATTAAAAGTATTTTTTTATGTTGTATTATTGTCAAAATAATTATATTTTTTTTTATCATTATACAATTTTAAAAATATGTAGCACGTACAATTTTTTTAAATAATATTATATGTTTTGGTATGATCAAATAAGTAATATAAAAAATAATTGTGTATAAAAGTGTGCATGAGCTCGCTAATTGTGCGTGCTTAGTTGGGAATTATGTTGTTTGGCTTGAAGAGTCCCTCCTAGGTACGGGAGTTAATCTCCTTGGATGTGTTGAATCAAGCTTCGCCAATTGAACGAAATTTTGCTTTGCGTTGTGAGAAAAAAAAGTGCAATGTTTGGATATGAAATAAATAAAACTCTATATATGTTCTATGAGACGTTTGATTTTATTTTGAAACAAATATTTATATTTACTTTGTTAATTTGAAAGTAATCATGGTGATGGTTTCAATTTATTGAGTTGATACTTAACATTGGCGTGACGCATAAAGTTTTTTAGCAAGTGAGTTAAGGTTTTTCTATTGCTAAGCCCATGTTTGGTTAATGTTTTAAAATTCATGTTTTTAGTTTTCTACCCTAAAAGTCAATTTTGATTCACACTTTCTAAAATTTATTTAATTTTATTTTCTATCCCATAAAATTTTTTAAACACCATAACTTTAAATCAAAAAATCGGAATTAGACAAAAATAAATAAATATTTGAAACCTACCCATTATCGAGATTTAAAAAAGAAGATCCATTATAATTATTTTTTGAGTTTTTTTGAATTGATTAAAAAAATTCCAACAAAAATCAAATTCACGTTTCAACCTACTTTCACACTTTTCAAAAACTTAACTCAAAAACTCAACTTAAAACATCAACTAAACATGCCCTAATATTTTTTCATTTTTTTCTTTAGTGAAATTTTGACAAGTGCCTAAATGGGTACCATTTATTCTTAACATTAATGATTTTATATATAATTTTAAAGTTGATGGGGTTAAATACTAATTTTACCATTGGCCTACAAAAGTAATTCAACACTTTTACCTACAGTAAAATCTCATTTTTACCTCCACATCTCACCTAGCTCACCTACCTTCGCCAAAAATTACCTTTTTACCCTTCATTTTTTTACTAAATTTACCTTTTTGCCATTCGACATTTACCTATAAATATCAACTCATTCATTCATTCAAAACACAACAAAAACACATAATTCTTCTCATCCAACACCATCATTCTCATCCAAGATCCATCCATCTCGTCCAAGAGATATAAAGCCATTGACAATACAAATACAAGCCAATTCAAGAATAAATAGAATGGTCTTATACTCTCTCTTTTCATACCCCAAAAAATACAACCAACCCTTATACACTCTCTTTCCTACACAGTTTATTATTTTTCTTGTTGAAATATTTGTAATCCTAATTCTATACTTGTAAATAGAATTAATGAAGTTGTAGATAGAAAGGTTGGTAGTTTGTATTCTCATCCAAGTCAATTGCATTTGAGCTAATACAAAGCAAACATACACAAAAGGAGAACGTACTGTCGGAATAACATAAGCGCTACCGGAGGAACTTACTTTATCAAAAAATATCACGTGTTCTTCATTACGCCGCATTTATTTTTTATTCACCAATATTTGATTGTTGATTGGTTAATTATCTACTTTTAGATTTTGACATCGTCAAAAGTGAAGTTAATTTTATTGTGCAATATCTATAAAAAAAAGTTAGAGATGGCAAAATGTTTCAACTCATCAGTTTTTTAACTTTGCCCGGCTCCAATTTGTGTTGTTGTTATTCGACATTGAAGTGATATTACTAATATTACAATGGTTATGATAAGATGAACGTTTTACGGTATCTTAATATGATATGGGGTAAACTTATAAAAGACAATCAACACTTCAAGATCATATTATAATACTTGACATTTATTACTCTTTTTTTTAATATAAACTTTTTCTATATCTTCTTTTATTCAACTGGAAAAATATAGATAATGACATACTGAATATAAACTTTTTTCTATATCTTATTTTAAATGCATTTCGACTAGTGTTTGCTCATCTCTTAATGACATATTAATCGTAATTTATGGTCTAGAGTAAAAAAATTCCATATCCAACCCCATCTGTTAAGAAAAAAAAATCAATCACATTATGATCCTAAAAATGGTTAATAATCAATTTCATATCCATTTTTTTATAATATCCAATATGATCTGAATTTTTTAAGATAATATTTTATCTTTTTATTATAAAATAATAAATAGGTAATAACTTTTAACAACAAACAATATACTGAAACAAAAAAAAAATATTTAGATAATGTATTAATAATTTCAAAACAAACATAAAAAAAATATATAAATAACATTAACTTTGACAATTGAAAACAAAATGAATTGCCCCTAGTTGTTTTCAATTTAGGTCGAGCTAGAAATTAAAGTACCCTAAACTTAAGCAAAATATAAAAATTCGGTTTTAGTTTTTAAATTTTCGAAACCCAAACTCAAACTAAATTTTTCGATTTGGTTTTATTCAGTTTTGACATATGTTTTTTTTTCCTTACTTAATTTAATATAACAATATAATATAATAGTAATAGTAATGTCAAATTTGTTCATATTCAAATTAAAGTTATGGTTTTTTAGAAATAAGGAATAAACGTATAAATACCATGTTTTCTGTTTAGTTATTATTTTATTTATACATTTACAATAATAAAATATATTAAATAAAATAATAAATTATCTTGACATCATGTATGTTATAAAAAAACCCTAACATTGTGTAGTTAATTCATTAATAAAGGCACGCATTAATAACTTATTTTAAGATGATCACAATATGCAGTTAATAAAAAAATTATTCTTATAAAAAACTTTTTTTTTGTATTATAATATAATTAATGTGTATCCTTATAATATATATTAATATTTTTTTATTTTTCTTATACCTAATTTAATTTACTTGAGTTTAGTTTGATTTTTAACTAACTTACTCTAAATTCAAACCAAACTATTCAATTTTTGATTTTTTGATTTTATTTTTTTTCTAAATCAAAATTTTCTAAATTATTTAATCAATTTTCAGATCGAGCTTAGGCCTCGTTTGGTTCACGGAAAGGAAATCGATTCCCTTATCTTTCCCATGGAGGTGGGAAAGTAAATTTCCTGTCAAATTTCCTTTCTTGTGTTTGGTAAACCATGGAAAGTATTTAGGAAATAGTATTATTGTCTAAAATTTGTGTAATAAATACTTGGAAAACCACATGGGAAAATCAATCCCATGTGTTTTGGGAGGAATAGTTTTACCCCCTACTTTTCTCTCTCTCAGAAAAGTGTTTTCGGAATTTGTGTTTATCAAATAAAAAAAAAAAACGATTTTCTTTTCTCAAATATTAAAATCTGTGAACCAGACGAGGTCTTAGTACCTTTCCTCCGCCGCCAGTGCGTTGGCATACTAAATGATGTGGTGCGAAGACAAGGCGCGTTCTGTAGCGCCCCAAACTTAAACAGTCAGACCCAAGTCAATCATCTTCTCTCCTCAAGTCCTCCAATAAATAATTATGAGTTTTGTCTTTTTAATTCTCCAGATAGCGATCGAGGAAGACGCTCTAATTGGAACCGTTGGATTATTCCTCAACTTGCGCCTCTTTTTTTTATTTTTTGTAGATAACTTGTCGCTGTTCATGAGAGTGAGAATGGAGACCACATAAAATAAAATAAATAGTTGGTAGGCTATAGTGGGAGAGACAACATTGCTTGGTTAGTATATTTTATTACAAATAATTGGTATTATAAAATTATTATTCCAAATCGTTATTGGGCATAAAATATTCAGAAAGTACAAATCTATCACTATTTAACATGATTTTTCATATTCACGTGGGCCTTCTTTAACTTAGATTGTTTGTCGCGTTTGTGTTGTTGATTTTTCATCTTTACAAGAAATATTTTAATTTGAACAATTATTATTATAGATTAATTAGGCCAAACATTTTTTAGCATAAAATATCTGTTAAAAAAGGATTTTGATAATTACGTAGTTAAGTGGAGGGACTCTTCTAACTCATTGTTTGTCGCATTATTTATATTTGTATTAAAACTTCTTTTCTAACAAAAAATAGTGTAATTCTATTGTTTTAATTATAATATTTATATATATTTTTACAATATATCCAACACTCCATTGAAATATAAAATATGACTATTATTTGACCTTTTACGACGTTATTTTACTATGTTAAAACTGTAATTGTTTTGATAATTATTGTAGAGTCAAGTATTTGTGGTTGCTTATAATCAATTTTACATGCGTATAAGAATTCTATGTTATAGATAGGCCTGCCAGTATGTGACACAACACAAAATTGATGCAAATTTTATGAGTACAGGTGAAACCTTAACAAGTGCGAGTCATAAATGAATCGACTTGATATACTCGTTTATAAATACAAATCTTTTTTGTTTAGTTATAGTTTTAATTTGAACAATTATTATTATAAATTAATTATGCCAAACATTTTGAACATTTTGGGCATAAAATATTGAAAAAGTGTAATCTATCTCTATTAAGAGGATTTTGATATTTTACCTAGTACGGTAAATGGAGGGGCTCTTCTAACTCGTTGTTTGTCGCACTATTTTGTGTTCGTATTAACACTTATTTTTTAACAACAAATGGTGTAATTCTATTTTTTACAATTATAATGTTTGTATATACTTTTATAATATGACTATTGAAATGTAAAATATGACTTTTACGATGTTATTTTACTATATTAAAACTATAACTGTGTTTGATAATTATTGTAGAGTATTTGTGGTTGCTTGTAATCAATTTTAATTTTATTTGTGTACAAAAAGTTTGTGCTATAAATATGCATGGCAATTTGTGACATTTATCAAAATTGACATGATTTTACGGGTACGAGTTATAAATGGGTCAAAATGGGCATATAATTAACAATTTGTTTTATGTCAATTCGTGAAACTAAATAAAATTTGTTTAACTTCTTATAAAGTTAGTGTTATTTGACATTAACTAGTATATATGATTGGATTATAGATATAATATAATGGTTAATTGTGTGCTTAGCGTGTCGCTACCAGTTATTCTCTTATATGATCCAAATTGACATGTCTATTTACACGAGTTAAAATGAATTGAGTCGAATCATTCGTTAATCAAACGAGTCATATATTAATATAAAATTTCTATGTAACATCCATCCATGGGGGCAATAAAAAATGAATAATAGTATATAGATACCTATAAATTACAATATTGTTAAAAGTATATGGAGATAAACTCCACTATTTGAATTACAAGAATATTCTAAGGTCTCCCACGAGCTCTCACTGCATCATCTGAGTACCTGTGGAAGTAAAATGTGTACGGGAAAGTACACTATACGTAGAGAATAAATGATTTTTCATGGAATTAATCCAACAATAACAGCATTTAATAAGTTCATATCAAATAACACATAAGGCCTCGTACCCAATTCTTTTATGGTTACATGCCAAATATCACTATGCCACCCTTGCCTTACCTCACCCTACCCATGTCCTCACACTGAATATTGCATAAGGGGTGTTAGATTGTTGACAAACCCGGTAGGTGTACTTAGGCTGTGTACCAATCGATATCCTTGGCATGTTAGCCAACATATATCATAAAACAAGGCCAACAATAATATCATAGAGCCAACAAATATGCAATAACGATAGGAGTATGAAGATAAGGATAACAAATAATGCTTTAGAGCTTTAAAACAATATATACTGGGTACTTCTTATACCTTAAAATAAATATCAAGAAATATGGAAAATGAGATAATGATCCAAAACCTTGATTACAAAAACTCTGAAGTTTCTACGTTATTGCGTTCCTCTCGATGTGCAGAGTAAATTTTTCTTAAGCCAAAATATGATCTAAAGTGGTTTATAAGTGAAATTTTTAGAGGGATCGAGCTTAGAAAACTTTTAATGGGAGCTTGGGATGATTTTGGTTTATATAAATGAAAAAATAAAGTTTATATGACCTTTTTAGTTTCACTACTGACCTACAACATACCCTCGTCAGAGACCAGTGCACTTTTGCATTTATAGGCCATTTCAACATGCACCTATTGAGCCTGATAAACCTATGTTGGTTTGGGGTGTGCAGAAAATTAAAAAAACCGAAAAACCGAACCGAACCGGCCCTAATCGAGCCGAACTAAGCGGTTTTTCAAGTTTTACGGTTCGATTCGGTTAAGAAATCGGACAAACGAAGTAGGTCGGTTCGGTTATCAGTTTTTGGTGTATAAAACCGACAAAAACCGAACCGAACCGACTAGTATACTTATTACATTTTTATTGGTTTTGTGTATTTAATTAATGAGATATTTTCTTTAAAATAATATAGGTTAAATAATTAAAAAGAAATTCCAATAATAATAAATATTTAAAAAGAGAAAATGCACAAATAATCAACAAGAAAATAAGGCCCAAAAGATAGAAAAACATATTAAAAAATTCAAATAATATAAACCCATGGCCCAAAACACTAATTTGGACCCAAGGTCCAAACCGACAAAAACCGACCGCTCAAACCGACCGAAACCGAACCGACCCTTGTCGTTTTTAGCAGCTTTGATGGTTCGGTTGGGTTGAACTTAAACGTAAAAATTGAAAAGTCGGTTCGGTTAACGGTTTAACCGCTCGGTTTGGTTAACCGAACCGTGCACCCCCCAATGTTGGTTTAGAAATTTGAAAAAATAAACACTTAAAATCATTTCCATCCAAAGCTTAACCAAAACAACCAAAAGTATTAAACTTAAACCAAATGTTGGAGCATGATTACAATTAATTTAAACACAAAGTGTTACATTATACCTACTTATTAAATAAATTGTGCATGGGTGAAGGCATGTCTCCCCTTAAATGAAATAAACACAAACTAAACTATTTGCAATGCCCAATAAAACATGCACACCAATTTATGTTGCTAATTATTTGAATCATGACTAACATATCAATTTGAACACACTTTGGAATCTCCATAAATTTTTCTGTTGACTAATATATAGATAATACATAATTGTATCATCACTCTTCGATACATGTTCCCTAATTATACCGCGCAATAATTACTATTTTTGAGTATTTTTTTGCTATAATTGAATACAAACAAACGTTTCATTCAAATAACTCCTTACATTGAAAGCTAATTTTAGTGTATTGAGTATTCAATGAACCAACACGTGTAATTATTATTTTACATTAGTGACAACTAATATGGATAACCCTTTTATGGTCTTGTAATGCGACATGCATTAAATGTATTACATTATTACAATTACATATCTTGATATCGTAATTTAAAATCATGTTGGTGTACCAACCACATTGTATTTTGCAACTGATGCTTGCACGACAGATTTTTGGCCAAGTTGCAATTTAGCAAAATCTTATTTATCTGTTATAAATATAACAAGTATAGTCAATATTTAACATTGAGATAAAATAAATTCTACAATTATTTAAAATACGAGTGAAAAGTTTAACACATAACATATACGATTACTTGGAATATCAAAATTATTACTAAAAACATTATAAGTAATTAAGTTTTAAAATGCTATAATACTTATTGAAATTGCTAATACATACAAAATATTGATAAAAGATAATCTGAAGTGTTAAAAGTATTTTTTATTTTATTTTTTTGATAAAATTAAAATATTTGTTGAAAAAGATGTTACAGTTACGACTTTTTAAGTTATTCATAAATTGTAAAAGAAATAGAAAAAACAAATTAAATTACTCCGTAGTAAAATTGCATGACTACAAAAGAAACTAGTTAGACACGTCCCACGTCACGAATCCCCGTCTCCCCCAAAAACTTACAACCGTCAATCCAAACACAATCAACGGCCTCAGATCAACCGTACCGCAACACGCGGATCAAACATCGTCACCGTCGATCTACCTAAAACTTTTTAAAGGACCGCCATAAACTCAAACCCGCCCAAATTCAAAACACTCCCAAAAACTTCCCCTTTTTATAAACCCCCCCTTCTCACCCCTCTAAATCACACACCAAAATCCAATCCAGTACTCTGATCTCAAACCCTAATTTTATCTCTCTAAATTTCACCAACATGTCAGGACGAGGAAAGGGTGGCAAGGGTCTAGGCAAAGGCGGAGCAAAGCGTCATCGCAAGGTCCTAAGAGACAACATCCAGGGCATCACTAAACCGGCAATTCGTAGGTTGGCGAGAAGAGGCGGAGTTAAGAGGATTAGTGGACTGATCTATGAAGAGACGAGGGGTGTGCTCAAGATCTTCTTGGAAAATGTGATTAGAGATGCTGTTACGTACACTGAGCATGCTAGGAGGAAGACTGTGACTGCTATGGATGTTGTCTATGCTCTTAAGAGGCAGGGAAGGACTCTCTATGGATTTGGTGGTTGATTTCTGTTGTGGTTGGATGTAGATTTTGTTTCTATTGTTGTGTTCTTTTTGGGTTTTTATGTAATTGGATGTTTTTGTTTCAATGAAAAGTGATGGTTACTGTTTTCAACTTCGGTTGCATATTATGGGGATGCTGTAGTGTTGGTTTGTGTTTTTACAATTTTTTTTTTTGTGTGATGCATGTTTTTACTTGATTTGGCAGTTTTGGGTTGAGTGATGTTTGTTAGCTAACATTGCGTTTGGTGTAAGATGCAATTTCGTAGTCATTTTGCACCAATCTTGTGGCACTTGAATCTCCCTTGAAAATTTTGAATTTTGTGTGGCTGATTTTGTATAAGCGCTATGTTCTCCTTGTAGAATCTGGTGGTTTTGTATAAGTGCTATCTCCTCCTTAGGGCATTAGGCTTATTTTGGTCTGATTTTTATGAACTGAAATTCACTGATGCTTAGCTTGGTGTATCAAAACTCATGTAAAGGAGCTGAAAGGATTTTGGTATTTGCGTTTGGGTTGCACACTGAGTTGGCTGAAAATCAATTATGACGCCTCTCTTCATCAGGATGTTGCTGGCGTGGGTCTGGGTTGCTGCACTAGATAGCAAGATGGGGCGGCTTGGTTTAGGGATGCTACTGTCTTGGTTCTTGCAGCAGAATTGGGCGCTATTCTGCTGGGATTGTCCTTCAACAGTGTAGCTCAATGTATCACATTTGGTGATCGAGACAATCCTTTGGCGGCTGCTGTGTTATGTACAATATGGATGTTCGTTTTAATGAACTTGGCTCTATTTTGCATGATACTGAGACTATGTCCTGGTATAGGTAGGTAATGTTTTTTATCCTTCTCAATTGTAATGATGTAACTCATGAGATTGCTCGTTTTGCTTTGACTAGTCGGGCCGGATAGCTGGCAGTCATTCAAAAACTGGTCATTAAATTTTGTATCTGTCAGTTTCAGCATTGCTAGCTATTTATCACGTTTTTAGCCGCTTCTCAAAAAAAAAAAAAAAAAATACAGTTTTGTAGTATTTCCATCCATTTCGAGTTTGTCTACAAAAGTACGAAGTCGTGATTATTCATTTGATGCCATATGTTTTGAGGCTAAAATTTTATATTGGGTATACCCAACCAATAGATTTTTGGGTTGAATATTTGGAACTCTTCATTTGTGCTTTTTTTTTTCCTCTTAGGGTGTGTTTGATTGGGAGTATTTTCTATGGAAAATATCCATTTTCCACTTGATTTGACAACTTAAGGTGTTTGATTGGCTTTTTTTTTCTAGGCAATTGAATTTCCACTTTTGGCTCACACTTACATTTTCCTTGTAAACAAGGAAAATATTTTCTTTGGGGGGGCTAGTTTTTATTTTCCAGGCAATTGCACGGTTTTCGAGACAACATTTTACCCATTTTTTACGCTAAAAATGCTATAACTTAAACTACAAAATTCAAAATTTAATAAAAAATTTATATTTAAAATCTACTCATCAAGATCAATTAAACAAGATCCATCATGACTATAAAATTATGTAAAAAAAAATACCCATAATTTTTTCTACATTAAAAATGCCACAATACAATCAATATTTTCCGGGTAGAAAATTAAGGCAATCAAACACACTACACTTCATTTTCCATGCAACTCAATTCTAGGCAATTCAATTACCGGTAACTTATTTTCTTTCCATGCAAATTCCACGCTTGCAATCAAACGCACCCTTATATTTTTGGATATATCCATCCTTATCATATACCACTAATTTTATAACAAAATCTGTGAGGCAACAGAAAAGGGGACCAGTTAAAAGTATAAAAGAGGGGGAGGGGGGGGGGGGGGGGGGACCGGAAAAAAAGAACGAAAATTCCGATTACAACATAGATTTTGTTTCTAGGCTGCTTGTACCAAGCTCTCACTCTGAGATGTCTCATCCTTCTTTTTAGTGACGGTCTTCATCCCTTCAGCCCCTCCCTCTGTTGTTGGGCTTTCAATCCTAGCAAAAACAGGTTTTGGTTGAGCCATCACTTGTCCACCTTTTAGCCTCCCCATTTGGTCTCATTCTGAGATTACCCCGTCATTTATACACAGTTAATACAAACACATTCATCAAGAGCTTTGCATACGAAAAATATATGTATATTTTGCTTGCATGTATATGTAGAGAGAGATACCCAGGTTGCAGCATTGAACTGGTCCTCTGAGTAGCCAAGTTGGGAATATATTCTGAAAGATAGGTTTGGTGTGATAGGCGAAAGAGCAACTGCTATAATCCTCATAGCTTCCAATACAATCACAAGGTCCTGTTCTCCCAAAAAACACAATTGAGTAATAAACAATAAAATTGGGGATGCCAACTTTGGAAAAACTGATAATTATAGAATCAACTTCTTTCTGGGAAAAATATTGGATATAACCGTTGTAACAATGACGTGGCACAATAGATTGAATGATAATCATTTCATAACGAAATCAAAGGTCTAGATCACTTTATTGGCTCTTTTGAAATTAGTCTTTGCTTCATAAATCTATCGAGAGAGATTAAATCCGTTACACCACCTCATCGGTCATCACAACTATTGTAACAAAAGCTCACTCGTGAAATCTATGCTTGTAGTTCAAGAAAATACCACCCTTGATCATATGTATGTACACCAAGGCGATATGAAATTTTGAGTTCCTCCATTACTTCTAAAGCTTTATTTTAGTCTGGATTTTTATTTTATTCTCTCTAGCAAGCTACACGAAAGATTGAATTGAAGGATGAACATTAAACACGGTACCTTTGCAGCAGCTTCAAAGGAAGCGCCCCCTTGTTTAAAAAGAGACCACGGTGCACGTTCATTGATGTACAAATTACCAGCATTACCAATTTCTAGTACAGCCTCACAAGCTGATGATAGTGAGAGGTTTTCATACTCAACCCGGGCCTTCTCAACCTACATGAGAAAGAGGGTGAATAATTTAAATTAGCCCATAGGATCCAGATTTATAATCTCCTTCCCTCCCTCCCTCTCTCTCTCTATATATATATATTTTGTTGCTGTATCTCATAGGATTAAAATAGATAGTATATTTCGTTTCGATAAAAATACTTCTGTCACAAATTATGATTCTATTTCCGTTTTAGGACATAATCAATGAACCACATGTCACTATAGTAGATAAGTTTTATTCTTGACCATTGGTAATGTTCAAATTGTTAGTTCTTTAAAAAGTGAAGTCAAAGTGGGATTCTTAATTTGAGATGGAGGGGCTAATAATCTTACTAGCTTCTCCACAGTATCCTTGAATGCATTTCCTTCGGCAGCAACGGTGGAATCCATTGTCAATGTAGATTTGCAATTCTTTTTCAGAAGCCCAAGTGTACGGTTAAGAAGATTTCCTGTACGAGTAACTTATGATCAAACTAATATACATCTTGCTATCATAATTGATCAAACTAATACACAACATCTTGCTATCACAATTGATCAAACTAATATACAACATCTTGATATCATATTCCAAATGAGAATGGCCTATAACGGTGTGTTTGATAAAAAGAGTTGGAAAATGATTGAAACCATTACTAAATTTATGGGAAGCTAGAAAAAGAGATCAGTAATTTGGTGAGATCATCTATTACATTTTTCGTTTTTTCATGGAATCCTTTTCATTGGGTGATGTGTGAGAAAATTTTCACATGAAACAAAAGAAAAAAGATGGAAAACATCTTATTGAATTACTCAAGTCCTTTTTATTGGGCAGTGCTATCAATCATGTTCCAATTTTTTTTTTATCAACTAGACCCTAAAATGTCGAATTTATCAAGAAGGATGCAAAAGGTTGAGATACCAATTGTATTAATTCTTTTTCCAACTTCTCATCAATTTAGCAGTGTTGTCAATCGTGTTCCCAACTTTTTTATCAGTGAGACCATAAAATGTCTAATTTATCGAGGAGGATGGGAAGGTTGAGATACCAATAGTATTGGCTAGATTTGCATTGACAATGTTTATGAAACGGTCTTCTGAGTAGTCTCCGTCGTTTCCAAATTCCACCTCCCTGAGGAAAAAGTACCTGACTGCATCGGCTCCAAATCTATGCACCAAATCATTTGGTTCAAGCGTATTCCCTAGTGACTTTCCCATCTTCATACCATCCTAACATTTTAAAAATAAAAAGCATTGCTGCATGAAATGAAAATGCATATATGAGATAATTTATTAAAATTATTCACCAACACTAAGGGTGCGCTTGATAAAAAAGTTAGAAAAATGATTGAAAACACTACTAATTTTTATGAGAAGCTAGAACAGAGATGAGTGATTTGGTGAGTTGTTCTATTAGCTTTTTGGTTTTTCCTTGGACTCCAATTTCTTTGGTGATGGTTCAGAAGTTTTTTCCATGAAAAATGAAAGAAAAGATGGAGAAAAATCTTACCAGAATCAATCATCTCTTATTCCAACTTCCCATAAAACTTAATAATTTTCCTCTTTTTTTTATCAAATGGGCCTTATACGTTTCTGTATAGCTTCACAATCATTAGAGCATTTGTCAAACATAAATATTTGCATAATGTCACATACTCTCAACTCAATCCAAAAGAACTCTAAACTGATAAATTGTTAACAAAGATTGTACACTAACTCATTTATTTTAAGTCACCAAATCATAGGGGGAAATTTCCAGTGGCAAACAATTCCCAACAAGACCACAGTTGTGGTCCATCAGCAATTTAGAAGAGTTTGGTGTTCATGTTACAAAAAAATTGGGCATGTAAAACAGTACAAGTACAACTCAGGCATTAAAAACAAAAGAGAAATGACAGTATGAATCACTAAACCAATTCAGATACCTTTGTCAGGAATCCATGACCAAACACTGTCTTAGGAATGCTTAGTCCAGCAGACATTAACATAGCAGGCCAATAAACTGCATGAAAACGCAAGATATCCTGCACCAAAATGTTGCAGATATAATAGTAGTATTAACATCATCTTTGCTAAATTATTGCTGCTATGGGAGGACTGAATCAAAGAGTGACTTTTTGGACAAAACTAGAAAACTATAATATATGATAAGATGTTATTTCAAATATTTTGAAAATAACAAAAGATTGAGAATTACTAGAACTTGCTTCAATGAAGTACGAAGCAAAGACAGTGGAATTATCGAATAGCTACACCAACATTTTGTTCTCCTGTTGAGACTGAACCTTGTTAACATTTACATGAAATACACATACATAGTAACAGAAATATTTAATCACAAAAACAACAAAAGTGCCACACTTTTATTAAGTAGAGTTTAGCCAAAATATATGATACTAAAATGACATATTGCAAGAGCCTTCTTTTTCTATGTTACCTTAGCAACACTACTATTTTTATGAATATAACAACTTTCTATTATTGGGTCTGATACCCGTAAGAACATCATCTTCTAGAGTTTTACAAGGAAGGGATGGATGAGGCTTGGGCTAGATGTGTAAATTTTTGGTAAGTACTGGTAGAGTTTAGATTAGAGAATGAGTTCCATAAGAGTCAATCCCTTTTTTTCCCCTTTATCAGGGCCAAGTAGGAAGTTCTTGTGTGATTTTGATACCAATTCTTATACTTCCTATCTATATAAAGGAACCAACATCAAACTTGAAATGTGATTTAGGGCAGTGTAGTACCTTGCCAATCAAGTGCAGTGCAGCAGGCCAACCAGACGAAACTGCAGTTTGCAAATTAGGTTGCTCTATATCCTCTGACAGTGCAGAAATATATCTGCAGCAAAACATGTTAGAGAGAGAGAGAGAGAGCAGACAATTAGGAACAAACTTTTGCATTGCAAATTACAAAATCAAAAGAATTTACTAACGGGTCATAAATTTCATATTAGAAGGGGAAATTATTGTAATGTACATCACTTTACCCCAGTAAAGCGTCGAACCAAACATAAATAGTTTGATTGGTGTCATTAGGAACCGGAATGCCCCAATCCACTGATGCTCGGGAAATAGAGAAATCTCTCAGCCCACTTTTGACCCAACCTTGAACCTAGAAAGGGATCTATATCAGTACCATATGTAGGAAGAAACTCAAACTATGAAATGAACTCTGAAGCTAATTCATAAAGGCACGGTCATTAGATATAAAGCAAATGATGTGAGAAAGTAGAAATCTTTAGCTTCTATACATACAAGATTATCAAACTGCAACAATATGCATATGAAGGCTAAATTTATCCCAGCAGAGTGAGGAATATTTTGGATTTCTTGCCAACAGTTCACTTTGGAAAACAATAACAAAGACAAGAGAAGAAAAAGTTATATTTTTCAGGAAATAAGACAACAATTCTTTGAAGTGATTGTGTTAAGTCTTCCACCGGAGAAATTCAGTTAAAAAAAATTGGGGTGAAATGCGGCAAGTGTTAACTTGCTGGTTTTTGAAGTGTTTCCTCAATAACCAAAAAACTAAAACTCAAACATGATTATTGTTAATTGTTTTTCAACAATATATTTTGCACTGTGAACATGGTAGAAATTAGAATCAAATACATACAGCAATAAGAGCTTATTCCCATACCATGTTTAATTAGCTCCATGTTAAAAGAATGATTGGTGTAATTTAATTTTCTAAAACTCACTCATAAAGAACAAAATATCCCCAATTGTAACTCTTTTACAGTTCCTATTTTAATAGCAGGGTGAGAAAGGATATGGTCTTTCATTTTTCTTCCATGTACAAATTATAAAAAGTAGTTACAGCCACAGATATTTAGAAGAAAATTGTTAAGTGCAAATGTCATATTCCTAACCATTCAAGAAAACTCGTTTCCTTACCTCATTCAAACGAGATGAAGGCTGCACAAAATCCGGATTTTGCTCTAAAGTCTCTTCCAATTTCTTTTGATACTTTGAGAGGGCAAAAAAGTAATTGTCTTCTTTCCTTGGAACGCACGGCTTTAGATGCATAGGGCAACAGTTGTTATCCAACAATTCTTTCTCATCCTGCATATTGCCCACACATACACAAACTTATAAACAGAAGGAAAGCAAAATGTGCGTCAACAGGTGCTCACTTTTTGTTTGAACATTGTAGAAGGAAATTTTCATGGAGAAAGGAACTAGGACAAGAGAAAAAGAACTCCATCATAGTAAACTTATGAATAAAACTTCCAGTCCAAAAGAAGAAATGGAAAGTGGCATGATTAAAAAGTATTGCATTGAGCCTAAACGAGAAGAAGACCCTAAAGCAACTTATAAGATAAGCATGTTTTCGAAATGCATAATTGAAAATCTCAACATCTATGTTGTACATATACAAATACGAAAACCAAATTCGACGAGATATGATTTTTTTTTTCTAAATCGGCATATTCTACTTAACAAATAATTAAAAAACAATAAATCTGAACAATTAGAGCATCACCAATTTGATTGTTTGGGGGCATGTGTGTTTCTATTCGTAGGGTCTGCCAACTAGATTACAAAATCTTAATCAACATGCATTTCAAATTTATTTTTAACCCCATTGAGACATACCCAAGCATGGCCACTGCAAGAGGGAGGGAGAAAGAAACTAGCCAAGCAAAAGGTTGGAAACTAGTCACTCGACATACAGGTCTAAATAGGAAATACTACTCAACATAGTAAAAAGTATTTGAAGTTTTGGACGACACACATGTCCCACTCTAGCATCATGTTCCTCTGACCCTCTTGCTACCTATCTTAAATGCCACCAAGTTTTGGGGCAACAAGTGAAAAGCAACATATCCAAATACAAGGTATAAAATAGGAAGTTCAAAGTAAGTGCGCCACCTTGTACTCCTCACAATTGACACAATATAGTCCTTCATAATCAGCCTGGTAAATGTCACCACTTGCAAGAACCTTAGAGTAAAATTCCTTCACAATAGCTTCGTGCCTAGGATCAGTTGTTCTGATGAACTTGTCATAGTCTATAAGTAACTGCAATTGATGTCTAAATGAGCAAAAAAGGATATTGGTACAATATATAAATCACTAGACAGAGGCAGAACCCCCATAGTAAACGAATATACATCTTTCCAAAGTGCCTTGTAAGCTTGTGAAATTTCATCACAGTGGTCACTTGGGCTGGAACCACGGGCAGCGGCAGCAGTGGCAATCTTCTCACCATGCTCATCTGTACCAGTGATGAATATAACCTTTTTCCCAAGAAGCCTCTGCAGTTACGAATTTCGCAATAGTAATTAGTTTCTTCACGTCATTATTCAACCTAAAGGACACTCAGTTCCTATGGTTGCTATTCCAGGTATCAATTTTGTATTTTTTTTTTGATAAACGTCAAATTGATGATGCAAATTTAAGCGAGTAATCCATGCCAAACGGCCATTCTAATTTAATCTGTCATCCCTAATTCAACATCAATACTCAATTTGTAGTTCAAGTTATTCAATTATGAAGATACAATTAAGTAATGTAAGAATTTATTTCCTCTCTCCATCCATTTCCTTAGAAGTTGCAACTAAACTGAGGCTTATTCGTTGTTCTTTAAACTTTGATTGCTGAACACTAAATGCTAAACTGTGAATGTTAAATGCTACGAAAGTTCTGAAAATTGTGCTTGATTTTATTTGGCTATGAATGGGAAAAGACAGCATTTTACAATTTAACCTTGTTATTAGGATTCAGCTTTTCTCTTAATGCTGAATAGACTTTAATTAAGCTGAGACAAAATCAAACACCACCCTAAACTCTTTAACATGTTCCTCATTAGCATCCTCTCTGTCCTTGAATCAGGAGAGGGAAGTCTGGGGTTCGACGACGTGGTTGTTGAACCACTTATTGTGGCGATTGTGAATTCATAGTTTGGATGAAAAATAATTGTAGTGTATAGAAAAATTGCGTTGCGAACTTAGTGCTTTGTATAAGAATAAAAAAATAATCTTTAACAAAAAATCACAAAAAAATATAGAAGGCTTGTTAGAAGGTATGAAGAGAGAGACCTGAAAACGAGAAATGGAGTCGGCGGCAATGGTGGTGTAGGCGCTGCCCATGTGAGGAGGGGCATTTACGTAATAAAGCGGAGTGGTTAGCAGAAAAGGAGGCTCTGACTGAGAGAGAGTCGTGCAAGTGCAGTACAGAGCTGCTCTTCTGGAGGAGGAGGAGGAGGAGGAGGAGGAGGATTTGAAGAATTTAAAAGGAAATAGGACTACTCCATTTTTAAAGCCAGCAGCAGCAGCAGCAGCAGTAGTCCTCTTGGATTTACGAAATGGAGTCGATGAAAAGAAGGAAAGGCCGCTTTGTACGGAGGAGTATTGAACTCTAATCGCCATCTCTCTGTAAGAATGCGTGAGTAGCAGAAAGTTGCACTTGTTTTGACTCTGGTGATGAACTTGTTGATGGGGTTTCTCCTCTCGATGCACGGGACGCAAATAAAAGATAAAAAGTGTTATTATTCTGACCTCAAATGAAAATTTCCTCTAAACCTAAAATTCTACGGTTGGTTGGTATGAATAATAATTTAATGTAAAATAATTACGCTATTTTTCTTTTACAATTAGATATAAAAGATGGTGTAAAAGTAAATATTTCACTCTTTCTGATTTTATTATTTGAACAAAACTTATTCTAAATTTAGTCGGGGTTCAATAATATAATTTCTTTTAGCTTGTTTGTTGTTGTATTATCATTTCTTTGATTTAATAGAGATAAAGTAGAATACGGAAATGCGTCTTTTTTTTTTTTTTAGAGATCTTACTTCGTCTATCTAAAGAATTATTTCATAATTATGCGTTTGCTTTTGTTTGGGCTAAAAGCAAGGGCTCAACCAAATGTTTCTGCAAGTCATCTTAGGCATTTGACTACTCCCTTGGGTATATTTGGATGTGGCCATTTTCATTGATGATAATTGTATGGGAGCAGGTGCAATCATTCGAGACTCAATAGGTGACTTTCTTGCTGATTTTTCTAAATGAGGCGCCTATCTTGCTCGACTTCAAAATGGCGGAGGCTTTTCCGTTGAATTGGGTGATTCGAGTGGCTTTAGAAGTAGGTTTATGTGATTTTCACTTGGACGGTGATTGTCTTCCAATTACTAGCATTTTTAACAAGGTTGAGGAGGCAATTCTTATAGTCTTTCTTAGTTTATGATGCTAAAAAGACTTGAATATGTTCATGAATTACCTTACAAGATTTGCTAGGCATGTTGTGATTTTGTTTCTTTGTTGGAAAGGCTCTAGCATTCTTGTTACCTCTTTTCCATTGTCATGCAAGCTCTTGTTACCCTCCTCCATTGTGATGCAACTCCTCCTCTTTAATGCTATGTTATTGCTTTATTATAAAAAGGGAAAAATATAATTTATTTTAATTGTAAAAATTTATATTAAGAAGAGTATTATACTTGATCTAAAAATGAGTAAATTTGTTAAACCTTACTTGGTTCCCCGTGACATAATTATAGGATTGATTGAATCCTCAACAAAAACTATTTTAGATCATATGACATAGATAAACACTACCTAATTATAAAGTCGAGTCATCATAATTCTCCTCAGAGATCAACATATTAGAACTCTTAAAACAGCCCGACTATATGCAGCTTCGGTTTATGCTTCAATTTTTTTTGATCCAAAATTGTGCATGAAAGCTTCTTAAAAATAAAATAAAATTGTGAAGATACCATGCATGTATAATGAAATCATATTACAATAATTCTCATCGTAATATATGTTTGGATCATTTGGTTTTGGAATCTATAGTTTTGACAATCTTAAGTTAGGGGTCTACAATTTTCATTTTTTGAGCTTTGAGGTCCAAAATGGACGATTCTGTCGGTCAACAAACACAAAGCGTTATTCAACATTAAATTTGTGTCAAAATTCCTAAAATGCTCCTAATTCCTTCAATTGTGTGGTGAGGTTAAAGTTTCGATCACCGGCGTGGCATGGATGAACAATTTCCCGCAGGATAATCCGCCGGCTGGTATGGTAAAGGTGCAGTTGATGACCACGATGGTGTAGACCTGACTGTATCCCCAGTCAGGGAGGATTTTCTAGCCGGCGACGGTGATGGGTTCCAAAATTTCGCCGGCAGCGGGATTTAGGACCCATTTACATTGGTAAATGGGTTTTCCAAAAACGTGGAGGGGCTTTGTGGATAAACCCACGACGGCAAAGGTAGCGGGGCCACCTCTGTAAGCACTCTTGATTATAAAATTGTAAGCGGCACTGCCGTATGGGTTGAAAGACCTCTTCACGATTTCATCGGAAAGGACTTGATCTTTTTCCACCAATGGGGAATTAAGCAGTGGGGTTGAATCGGATACAGAGTGATTGGTGAAGGCGGCGGCCGTGGTGGCGAGACGCAGTAGCAGAGATTGGAGACGAAGAAGCGAAGGTGAGAAGGGATGAACTGATAGACGTTGGCAACAGAACAGAGGAAAATGAGAGTTGTTAAGAGAAGCTTGAGCTCAACAGCGCAGTTCCAAACAATACCCACAAACATCTTCTTACTGTTATTATCTCTCTCTTTTCCTCTTTAGCCATTGAAGTAGTAGTACTCTACTCTGAGGAGGTTCAGCTCTTTTTATATATATATATGTGTGAAGAAACACCGAACATAACAGAACATAAGAGTACAAATTATTATCTCCTTCTCTTTCTGTTTCTGTTTCCGTTTCCATTTCTCTCTCTGCTAGAGTGTTCTTTCTAGCAAAAACTAACAATGGGGTTTGTTTTGTGAAAGGTAGGAGGAATCTATGGAGCTGTTTATCTAGTAGTGTATTGTCACTTAAATTTGTATGCAAGTGCAATGGTTGTTTGATGGAGCAGAGATATTGGAGGAGAAGGATTGGGTGGAAAAGATGAATGAATTAAGATGAACGAATTAAGGGTAGTTTAGGAATATTGACACAAATTTAATGTTGACTAATGCTTTGTATCTATTGACTAACAGAATCATCCATTTGGACCACAACACCCAAGAAATGAAAAGAGTGCACGCCTAACTTAATATTGTCAAAACTATGGACCACACAACCCAAATTACCCTATATGTTTTTAAATAAAATGTTTGCAGTGAAAGGCCTGGTTTGTGCATGAAAAACTTTTGAAATAGAGAACCAATTAAAATGAGAGTGCAGTTCGAATTTTGGTGAGTAGTAATTGAGCTATGCTGTATGCGAAGCTGGTGTAATCTTCGACATATTACAGCGATTGAAAATATTGTAACTGGACCGAGAATTGGAAAAGTTTCCATAAACAAAAATCAAGGACACACCAACTTAGCTAAACAAATCAATCCACGTTTATCATTATGCTTAGACAAAAAAGATCAAGTTAACAGAAAAAGCAAGGTCTAACTTCCAACTAAAAGCAGCATCTTCTGTAACATGAATTTTATGAAATGTGAAGCATCACATTGTTGACAAATTGAGGGGAAGAAACAAAACACAACGCCAATAAAAGGGTCCCTTCAGTGAGTGGATGATACTATCCAATATCCGTCCAAAATCTAGCAAGACTGCAAAATACCAAAGAAACATTTAGCCAGAGTTTAATGAAACATATAGAACATCAATGCTTCAAATAATAACAAAGTTGATGCGTATATGTTTTTCAGAAAGTGACTGAAAATACTAACCACAAGAATATAATACATTCAGTCCGTTTTTCTGTTACCATTAACAACTGTAGGCATAGAACAGAAAATCACACGGATAACATCCAAGCACATTGATGAAGTTGACATACTTTGTGAACAGTCCAAACACTTTTAGACCAAATTTGTTGGTTTCATCAAACCAAAGCATATCTTGGCGGTGAGGGACTGCCAACTTTTTACACACAAAACACAATCATAAGACGTTCATGTATTACTAGAGGTCTAATTCAAGAAATGCACCTAATACTAACATAAACGCAGAACTTGCTCAAATAATGAACACAATAAAAACTTACTACCTAACCTCAACCACCTTCATACTACAACTTTAAGGGATACTCAAGATATCTCATTTGAAATCCATTGGGTTAAGTTATCTAACAAACACTTCTATAACAAAAGTAATTTTTTTTTTAATACAAGCGATGATCCTATTTCTATGGACCAATGGAGGGAGAGGGGAAAGGAGGCCTCCGAACACACTTCAATCACTAGCTGCCACCACTATCAGGAAATCGGGTCAATAGACTCATCCACAAAGATCAAAAGTTTTTGCCTACTCTAGTAACAACTTTTACCATCCACAAATGACTAGATATTTGTATGGGTACAGTGACTGAAATATAGCTAATTTCTTAATGAATATAGATTATTATCATTAATTACCACAGGACACCGACGATAATTAATGATGCTTTACTTTTTGCCGTTACTTCAGGTGTACAGTGTCAATTTTCAAAATTTGGTGTCTTTCAACAAATTTGTTCTGTTCTTTGCTATGATGCATGGACACTCTCACGGAGGGCGCGTATCTTGCCCGACACGTGTTGGACACGCTCGGACAAGCGAGGGACACGCCTGTCGGAAAGTGTCCCATTGTTTAATAAATTTTTTTTACACTGACACGCTGGGGACACGTTGAGGACACGTAAAAAGGGGTGAATATAAAAAAAACTAAAAATATGGGGTGAAAATAATAATAATACAATTTGAAAATAAAACAAACGTAACAAATATCATTTCTCTCTTTAACCCGTAAAACCTAGCCCCATTTCCCAGCCACCATCGAAAGAAAACCCTAGCCCTAGCCATCGACGACTGCTCAGCCCGAACCCGAGGCCTACACAATAGGAGATAGTAAGTACTGGGATATTGCCGGTGATACTTTTGACACACTTGAAGAAGTTGGAGAACTTCAAATGGCATCTCTCTCTCTTGATGAGCCGGAGTTGGAGTTGGTGCTATTTGGGGATGAAGTTCAAAATGTTGAGGCGGTTAATGTTGAGTTGAATGAGTGATTGTTATTTTTATATTCTCCTTTTGGTTTTTATTATTCTATGGAACAACTTAGTTTATATAATTATGTATTTTTTTTATGCTTTAATTATGGAACAATTTTTTTGATGCTTTAATTATGAAACAATGTAGTGATCATGTTTTCAATATTTGCCATTTGGGCTATTAATGCAATCTATTTTCATTTGATTGAATTCTTAAATATTTATAATGTTTATTGCATAATTAATTAATTAATTAAGAACGTGTCCCCCCTACGTGTCGTGTCCTACATTTTGAAAAAATTGCGTGTCGCGTCTGTGCTTCATAGGTTCTCCGTCAAATGCTGTACTAATTTGATGGAACTGTGGAAGGTACTTAAAGAGGAGTGCTAAGCTCAAAGAGTGGGATGTTGGTTAACTTTTGGGCTAGCCTGTTGGTGAAAGTTCTCAAATGGGTTAGCCTGTTGCGAATAATACTTCACTTGATTTCGTATCTTTGTTTGGTATTTAGAGTGTCCACAATGATGGTGAACAAGACGATATTTAAAGAAACTAGTGGAGCGAGTGGTCATGAGGAACACTTGAATTCTTGCTTCCTTAATTTCTTTATGGGCGTCAACACTGAAAACTGTTTTGGGAGTTGTTCCTCATTCATGACTTCTGTCAAGTAGGAGGGATGTTTCTAGATGATTTAGAATGGTTTTGTTTCTCCTTCTCTCATTTTCAAAGGTCAAAAATCCAAGGACAACTGGGAAACAACATATTGCCAGCGAGTTTGTAACAAATGCAACTCATAACATTACTAGCCCATACCTATTATACCCTCTAGTCCCCTTTATGTGCAAAACTGCAAATAGATTCTAGGTCACAATTGCAACACGAACCACAAAATATTCAGTAGCGAAAGTTCCCTAAACTCGCACCATTGCGTATTCCTTTCTTTGTCGAAATAAATAAATCCAAATTGCCAACCACACACAAAATGATGAACATGGTCTAATCTTTTGATAAACCGCCTCAAACAATATAGCAACGACAGTCATATAGCTAACTACAACTATAAATAATCCATTACTGAACTCGACCCATAACAATTTTAACAGACATGTAACGACTAACAAAATCAGACGGAAATTGAATAATACAGTATTATCGAAGAAATCAATAGACAAGAATATGATAAATCATAGATCTACAATGTCAATTTGGTCCTAGGGTTTCACAGACAAACAAATAAATTTACCCAAACTGGAACAGTCACTTCTTGTGCCTCTGCACAAACGCAGAATTCTTCGCGTCCTCCTCTGCAAAACAACGACGATTCAACAAATCGAAGATCAGAGAAAAATACCAAACTATTTACAGATTCGTATATATATATAAAGAGATAGGGTTAACGAACCAGTGAGACCGAGAGACATTTTGGTGATGATAGTGCCGGTGATGGCGAAACCGACGAGGAAAGGCCAGTTACGGCTCCATTCACGCCGGAAAAATACTGGCCATGGATCGAATTTCCTCATTTTCAGATTTTTGCCTTCGGTCAATACAATACAATACAATAGAATAATACAAAGAATCGAAGTGAAGAGAAGTATGGAGGCTGTAATCTGATTGTGATTTCTATAGAAGTTTTGTAACTTACAAAGACAAAAATATCCTTTGCTACACCGGGCTGGTCCTAATAATAGGCCCAAATCCATGCAACGTGGGCTTTAAAATTCCACAATTCATGTCAACAACTCGTACGTTCTGTATTTACCTCACATCACCTAATAAGACGACGAACAAGAACACAGATCTGATGTGAAGTCGGGTTTTTATAAAGGTTTTAGCCCTAAAAACATGGTTTTATATGTTTATTTATTTATTTTTTAAATTATAATTTTAGTTTAAATCAGAATTTATCGTATATTACTATTAGTTTTTTTATTGTTATGCAAAATTGATTTATAATTTTTTTTTTAAAACTGAAAAGTTTGATTTGAATTTAGAAGATTTAAATACTAAAATTGAACTTTTATATTTAGTTTAAGTTTGGGATACCTTAATGTTTTTTCTCAATTGAAACTGTAAACACCCCCTAATCACAAACATTCTCCAAAGGTAAATTTATTACCGCTAACACCTACCTTGTGACAGATTAAAGGTGTGTACATTGCCCATTATAAAAGCTCCCTGAATATGAGAAAGGTTGTAAGAGTTCCTTCTTCTCCGATGTAATTAGTAGTTGGAATAAAAGTGAGTAGAGTTATATAAGATTCAAGTTTTACTAAATAATTGGGGTGGTTATAATTCCACTCTACAAAATACTTGGTTTCACCCCACTTTTTATTCGGTCATTGAAAATTGAGTTAAGTGTATGTTATTTGGTTTTTACTTATACTTAGTTCTCAAGAACTAAATAATAAACACCTTTACTTAGTTCTCGATGATCGAATAAAAAGTAGGAGTGAAACAAAGTGTTTTGCAAAGTGAAAATATTACAACCTAATAATTGTGATTGTTTATGAAGGCTATATTAGTGGCGCGCATAATCAAATGTCAATGCATACAAACATTATTCACATTTACGTTGGAACTATTGTAAGACCATCTGTAAGGACTTGTTTATAAGGAAAAGTATCTATGTCAAACAATCAAAAAGTGAAAAAGACGTTATGAATCATCCATATGCCATGATTCCATAACCGTTCTCGCGTGTTTAGGACCCTAAACAGAGAGTCACATAGCTAAAATATTGGTCTTGACTGTTTTTCTTCTAACTTAAATTTTTTCGTCTTTCCTTTCACAAAATTGTTTCTAACAACTTATGGTACCTCAACAATAAGGTGGAAATTTTGAAATAAAATAATAAAAAGAATACGAGGAATCCCCCTTGACGTAACATCTTTAAGAAAGTTATTTTATTTTTATTTTTTAAATATGGTTAAATTTAAAGTAAGAAAATGAACTAATTTATATCAAATATAGCTGATTTAGTAGCTCAGTGCCATCACACATACATGCTGTCAAATGTGAAGCAAACAAGTACCTTAAAAGACCTCTTTTCCAAGCACTTGCTTACCTCTTTACCACATTCATTTTCCTGATCATCCTACAAAAAAAACCTTCATGGGCATAGGATTGGAGTTCTTGGAGATTAACATATGATCCATCTAGAGCTAAAACAAAATATCATGAAAATTCAGAACCCGAAGGATTTCGAAATGTTGGGTTTCATATCCCATGATTTCTAAGTTCTGTTATAAGGTAAATATTTTCTAACACGAATACAAGTTACTTTTACACTTGAAACTAACTGTTACAAGATGACCTGTTGACAGATGCAAAGGCAAGGGCAGAGACGATTCAAATGGCAGTGTGTGCCATTACTGTCATGCAGATCCCACTCCATAAAACAGCAATGCCCTGTAAAGCAGAAAAAAGGTTAGTAAGTTTCACAGTTCAACTTAGGATGTCTTTCGATTACCTGTAAATGCTACAGAAGGGTTTGTTTTGCAAGGAAAAAGTAAGGCTGTATGATTGGCATTGGAATGAAAAGAGTGTGATTTTACTTTTAGGCTGAATTGTGTTTTCCACATTTTGATATAAGGCAACTGCATGCCAGAAAGTAGAGTAGTTGATTTTCATTCTTTTTGACACCAACCAAACAGGTGCAAAACATTTCATTTATACGAAAAAATCTTTACCATGGTAGTGAGTTTTCAGTGAAGCAAACACAACCTTTAACCTTAGTCTAAAAAACTGTAGTTTCTACGAAAAACGAGAAGCTGTTCAGAGAGAATGTTTTCAGGCAATTCAATGGTGTTCTAAAAGGTAATCTGCAGGGGACACCTAACTCCCAGGTGGCTCTAGGTGGGGGTTTTCAAAACACCTAAGAAAAAAAATGTAAAAGTCCATTCACAAACATTATATCATGCCTACACTCCCACGCCACTTTTTCAGAGAGTTTATGCTAGGCAAGGCTGCAAGTTGCCAATCTGCCATCTAGTGCCTTCCGGAGATTATCAGATAACTGGAATTTAGTTATATTTCTCTCTCTCTAAGTAACAAAAGTACCTGCTGCTTTATCGCAAGAAGAACGGAGTCCAGAGCCTCTAGGTCAGACTTGCAAAATATGAAATCCAGCTTGATGTCCTGCGAAGGCGCTAGTGTCGTCTCCAGCATGTGAAGCCCAGCTTGGTTGGCAAATAAGCAAACTGGAGGGGACTGCAAGCCACCCCAAGCAATTTATTAACTTCCTCAATTTCTTTTACATTGCTTTAAATTTTACCGGCTAAAACACCTATTGACCTTTTCTATGATGCGATCAACATAGCCATATATAAAATGTACATGAACAAATAGTAGCCTGAAAGTGCTTTTGTGCGCTTCTGCAATAGATGTTCTCTTTTCCTTGGATCTTAGATATACACAGATGTTGCCTTGATATCCACCTAGAAACTAGCAAGTGCTAATCCAATATAGGCGCATCTACAAATATATACCAAATTTGCTTAATTGAAAGTTGCCGCATTGGCTTTTGATTCTTCATTTAGTGGATTGGTAAAGTTGGCAATTGTACCGTTTGTTTTCTATCAATAACCAGAACTACAGACCCTCGATTTTGACTGATAAAAAAATTGCAGGAGTGGAAGTGGAAGTTATTATTTATTTTTTTTGGTAAATAAAGTGAAAGTTACAAGCCCATTGAAGTACAGGGGAGAATACTGATTTGCCAATAGCTGCAACTAACATGCAGATTTGCAAAGATGTAAAAAAAATGGTTCATAAATAAAACTAAAACTTTTTCAGCAATTTCCCGCAAAAGATGCATTCCTTGTTTGCACATTATACATGACCATCTCTTCTTCATAAAAATAATACTCCCTTACCCGTCCCAAATTAAGAGCCACTATTCTTTCTGGGAGTCCTAAATTAAGAGTTCGGTTTCCTTTTGGGATATAATCAATTTACGGAATCTCACAATGGCAAATAATGGGTGAGTTAAGAGTTAACAGTTCTAGAGATACCTCCAATGAGCAAGACAATACAGCCCCCTGACGACGGAACAGCCGCTTCGACACCGGGTCAAGACCCATGCAGTCCGGGTCTTGCAAATTATCACCTGAACCGGATCTAGTTTAAAAAGGAAAAGGGAAACATTATAGATGCCTCAAAATTAGGGAAATTGGAGACAATAAGCAGGTTTTGTATGAGATACGTCAACCATACACGAGTGATAAGATGATATAACTGTTGGTGGTCTTTCTAATGTCTGTCTATGAGGAGGGGACAATGGAGGGTCCAGCATATAAAACCATGGACAATTGAGCGTTTTTCCTTATTCACTCAAGAGTCTGTGGAATTTATGGGTTTAAGTTGATCTGACTTTTATTTCTTCTACCAAAGTTTCGGAGCGGTTCCACCCTCACAGGAGTCTCTGTAAAATTCTCTCATCTCTCTCTCTCTCTCTCTCACACACACACACACAGAGAAAAGTAAATCATATAATGCGAAAACCCAGGACTATCAAAGGGTTATATAAAGACACAAACCCATATATATTTACATTAGTTATTGCTTAGTAGATGGGAGAGAATAAAATATAGGAAGTTTGGTATCTTTTGACTCGGTGATCCAAGTTGATGGGTCTCTACACCTCTGGCTGTCTCCCTCTCCCTTTCTCCCTCCCTCTGTGTGTGTGGGGTGTGCGTGTGTATAAATCTGACCAACCATAGATGTTGAAGTAGCTTGTAAATGGCAGGAACAGCTGTGTACGGTGGAGTGTTTGGTGGTCTGCTTAACTGTTCATATACATATAATCAGAGAGAAAGTAGAGAATGAAGATGAAAACAGAGGGGCAAGATTTTGAGAGAGTCGGAGATGGAATGAAGATAAGGGCAATTAGACCATTGATATTTCTTTGTTAGAACTTTGCCAGTGGCACCAAATGTGCTAAATTTAAATTTCTGGTCACATGGGACTCCACATCAGATGTCCTTCTTGAAATAGAAATGATGTTATAGCTGGAACTTAAATTGCAACACTAAAAAATCTTGAGAACATTGCAATAATTGAAACAAAGGAGAGACTGAAACATGGTTTAAATTTAAAGGTCTAAAATGCAAAAAAACATTAAATTGTTAATGTTTTAAATCTTCAATATGCATCTTTGAGCATTCTGCGTACCTAATGCTTTGACAGATCCAATTAGCAAGGGCGATAACTTCAGGAGAGGCTGGAAAAGGGCACAAACCAAGTGGTGTTATTGCTGTCTTTGTCACAGAACTTAGTAGAATTGCATCATCTGTGAGCATTTCATTGGTTGGAGTGAAAATCAGTTTTAAGCAGGCTCTGAAAGAATTCTCTTCCATTCCATTGCTAATCTACAAACATAATCATTTCCGATGTTATATACTCATATATCAGAGACTGCCCTGAAACTTAACAAATTTTAAATTTTCTAATTGTCCTTGGAAAACCAGAAAAAAGGAAAATTCAAAGTACTTTTTTTTAAATATATATATATATATTTTTGAACTTAGAAATGGGAATTGAACCCTCGACTCCTTTGTCCATGATTTTTCAACAAATGTATCAAGTTCATCAGGGTCTACTTGGAAGTTGGATCATGGTCAGGCAGTGTGCTTAATAAATGTGATAGAACATCACAACTTCAAAAAATGAAATGCTTATAAGAATATAAGATCCCTAAAGTGAGACCAGCTGTCAAGCTTTCAGAACAGTGTATATATATAAATGAGAACAAGAAAGGGAAAGATCTGGGGGTATCTTAGTACAGCACCCTTGCACTCGACAGTTCTGAAATAAACAGACTACACATTTATCCACTGGAAATGTGCAAGTCTTTAAAATTAGAAATTTCTTTCAACTGAATGTATATCAAAACCAAGAAATTGTATCCAGCTATCAGAGGATTATTGAGGAATTATTCATAATAAATGAAATATGGTTGGATAGAGTCAATGAGTGGTTAGGATCTAAAGCAACTAGATTACGGGATCAAGGAGTGACTTCATTTCAATTAGAAGGAAATGCAACAATCTCAACCATCTGGACAAGGTTGGTCAGAAAAATAAATAACAAATGAAGAAGCAATTTTTTTTTACATATATAAAAGATAACAAATATTACAATAAAGAACACCAAGTGCACATGTGTGAGTGGGTCATTGATTAAAGAAGATCAGAACCTTCATCCTTGGAATTGGGACCCAGTCGGTAGCATTTCCTGTAGCTATTGACGGGAAAGCTCCCATGGCATCCTCATTGAGCACGAGGAGTCTGTAACACATAAATAGATGCAACAAAAGAAGAAGAAATAATCAGTAGGACTGAATTGGTTATATCTGCAGACCAAAATGGGGTTATATTGGTTAACAGCAATCAAAATTACCCTGCGGAATTATTAGGAGCCTTAGAAGAACAAAGAGAGTTCACTACAGACTCGCCGGTTGTGAAAGTAGTTCCTACAGACACCTGCACCAGAATCATCATTTATATATATATACACACCTGTATATGTACCTTAGAGGAGGCAGTTTTAGTATGAAGACTGAATTAACATTTGACTGTATTGAGCAGTTGGGCCCCCATCAAGTGACAGATTTCTTGAAAGGGTACCAATGTTTCCGAAGCAATTATGCCTTTGTCAGACATAGTACTGCTTTGAGAAGTTGTATTGTATGCTTCTAATATTGTACATTGCTTTGGCAATAACCATATAATTGCTTTTGCAATTGTGCCACCCTCTTGAAAAAGCTTGTCACTTCCTCTATTTAATGATGATTCAGAGGTCATTTACCACATCCTAAACTGACAATGCAGCATCAGTTTATATGTCCTCTAACTTTGTTTTTATTTTTTAACCCTATTACATGAAAGATGATGATAACTTTACAGATTTTATTATTATGAGCTAATTTACTTGAGAGAGAGCAATTAAAATTTATATGAATGGACACAGGCAAAGGGTATTGTTACAAACTGACAGGTATACACCCACACAGCAAGTCATAAGAAAGGTTACTGAAAATTGACAGAACAATAAAAATAAAAAAGGTCAACAATTGAATTTACATACGTAGAGCATCATATGCTCGGTCAGCTGGGGTATTATTGACAACTAAAAGTATCTTAGCATTGATTAGTTGTTGACTAGCTTCTCTATTTGGGTAAGGGTTGCAGCAACACTATTTAATACACGAGGAAGATGACGTGTGTGGAAAAATTACTAAATCACACGGGAGTCTTGTGGCATTTTGCAAAGCACATGCGGTGGGTGTAACTTTTTTATCAAAGTATGGAGCCTAATGGAGTTTATTCTAATAATAATTTCTAATGGTTATTTGATCATATAGGATGTGTCTTTCATGTTTCTGTGTGTGTGTATATATATCACAATGTATATGCATGTGTATTCTATCTTTAACAAAAAAAATAAAAAAATACATAATATAGCCACGAGATGACAAGCAAGAAGGCAAAGAAGCCATGGTCCATGTCAGCAAAATGAATGGTGTATTTATAGCAAAATGAATGGTGTATTTATTGTAGGCATAGCTACAATATTTCCCAAATAGGATTATATCTTTCTATAATTTTCACTGCATGAGTAAGCTTAACAAGCCAATAACATATTTTATTGCAAAAGTAGAATAAAGATTCTGCAAAACAAAAATAATTTCTCACTACCAACTCCTTTTTGGATGAAAACGGAGTTGTATTCAGTAAGATTCCCAATTATATATATAAACTAAATCATTACTTTCATGATACATCAACCAATCAAACTCAACAACCACATAAACCAGAAAAAAAAAAAGGACTCGACAAAAACTCGCTTCCATTAACAAGTGGCAATGGATCAATTAATTAACAATCATGTGCTTCTAACAATAAATCAACAAATCCAATTGAGCCTAACAATCATATGCTTCCAATAACAGTTGAATCTGCAAGGTTGAAAAAATCATATGCTTTTAACAAGAAACTAAACCTGACAAGAATAAAACATACTTTTACCTATCAACAATCATGCGCAAAAGGTGCAAAATAAATGAACAGGAATAAAAAAGGAAAACCGCAATCATATGCTTAGCAGACATGAAGGCTTCAGCAATAATAACCATGACGTAAATGTAAATACTAGAGGTGACTTCACGTACATTTTGCAGTAGCTGCCGAATGTATTCATTTTCATTAACAAGCTGCAACAATTCTTTCTGAAGGCGATCGTTCTCTGCCGACAATAGCTTCTTTGTTGCAGCCAACTTTTCATTCACCGACTGAAATCTGATAGCCTCCTTTTTCTGCTTTTCACAGCACCTGCAAGAAAAATAATACAAAGAAAAATGAGCAAGACAAACTGTAAATGATTTTAAGATTTTACATATCTCTACAAGGAAAACAATCACAAACACAGATAAATAGATATCCACCAGCTATGTGGCATTAAATATAAATATAACAAGAATTTAGATACTGGTTGAATTTGTTAAGGTCCTTGAACTATGGCCAAGTTCGTTGGATAAATCAGTCTTTTTCGCTTGGGTAGAGAGCAGCAAAGGTGTTCCTAGATGAAAGAGAACGAATACCAAAATACCTCCCATTCGTTGCTGAATTTTTCGCAACCAAGTTGGGAAAAAATTAACCTATGAAGAACCCCCATGAGACCATTTTCAATTTGAGTAGAAGAATTTAATAACTTGAACTAAGAGCAACAAAGCTGTCATCTCAGAGCATCCAAAATTCGGGGGGTGGGGGAGGATCAATAATTTTTCTCCTAAATTTCTGAGGGAACATCATACTCTTGAAGCATCAACACTCTCATGGAGCTCACTTATCAGACACTAACTAACAACCCGGGTTCTCACCCAAAAGGACTAGCCCAAGTTAATTTTTGGGTTCATTGAGTCCACATATAAAGACAAGGATCTTCCCATTATGCTACCAATGTGGGTTTGTGACAAACTCACCCCCGCCCCCCAAATTAAAGTATGGAGTCCTCCTCAGGGAGGTGGGGCCACAAACAAACAATTTCGGCTCATTGTAGTGGGCCTGGGTGTGGACCTGCTCTGATATCATAAGTCAAAATGGGGCAAACAACCCAAAATGGCCAGTCCAAGTTGTAATTTTAAGTTCGTTGAGCCCATATATAAGCCAAGGATCTCGCCTGCACACCACCAATGTGGGATATGTGGGTTTGGACACTGACACTCTGGGACGCATTCCAACATGTTCCAGGGATTGAAACATAGTAGTTTAAAATAGAAAAAGCTCAAAGTTCAGTTCTTTAGAAAGTATCTAGTATACTTATGCATTTTGATTCATTTGGAAACTGGAATAATACTAATTCGTTTAATTTTATTATCAATGTGCATGTGTCCTCCAATTTCTAAAAATGTGGCGTCGGCGTGTCAAGTCGTGTCCATGCTTGTGCCCGTGCTTTACAGGTTATACTTTTCCAACATAAAAAACCAAAGTATGCTGACAAAAACTTCTCTGTAAAGAATTAATACTCATTAATTACTGGCAAAAGATGCTTGCCTGCGATTCTGAAACCAGACCTTGATCTGCTTAGAGTCAAGGGTAGAAAGAATTGGATTCTCATGGATAATTTCCAGCCTTTGAGAGCCACTTGGTTTCGGACATTCTGCAAAAACTCTCTCAAGAACCTCAACTTGCTCAGCTGTGTATAATATAGGCTTCCCCCAATCCTCACCTATTTCCCTGTCGCTATAGCCTCGTCTGCTGCCCCTCCATACCCCTGCAATCCCCTTCATTTCCATTTTTCACCACCGAAACTCGTAACCCACCAATTAAGAATTAGTAGACAGAAAAAAGGCTTGAAGCTGCAATCAGCAGTTATAACGCAACCCTTCTGAGACCTGTGTGCTTTGTAAAATCCGCCGAAGGGTAGATTAGAGCAAAGTGTACGATGATGAGGTCATTGATCACTTCAAGCACAAAAAATCACAACAGCACTAGAGTTGGCTTGTTACTTCTCATAACGCTCAAGCTTTGTTGTTTGTTTCTGCAGTTTTTAGAAGCGATCCAAAACTAATTCTGTCTTTTGTTCTGAACCTCCAAACATGGTAAGTAAATAGGGACAAGCAGCTTTGGAATTCCATGTTCTATTTGAACAGCTGGTCAAATCTTACTATATCATTAAAATCACTTCAATTTGGTAAAATTAGAACAACGTCTGCATTCAAACCCATGTAAATTACAGTAATATATGGTCATTAATTACCAGTTCACCTTGATTACATAAAATTTCTCCGTTTCAAACCAAAATCTAAGGATGCACACACAAACATTAGACACATGCACACATATAAAGACTTTTTTTTCTATAATAAACTTCGTATTAAAAAGAATTTAAGTTCTATCGACTCCTCTTTAGTTCACATACGCATATATATATATGCATATATATGCGTGTGTGTGTTAAGCTATTCCATTTCTGTTTGAACAGCTGCTCAAATCTCACTACATCATCAAAATCACTACAATTTGGTACAAATACACCAAAATGTGCATTCAAACCAGAGGAAATTACAGTAATGTGCATTCATATATATACATATATATTTGCGTCTGTGAGTGAAGCAAGTAAAGTTACATATACATTGTGCGTTATGAATGATTTCTCAAATTGAGCTTCGGAATGAAAAAGCAAGTTAGGTTATAAATGAATTATATAAAGATTTTTTCACAACAAAGTTTTCTGAGAAGATATACGTACATGTATAAATCCATTTCTGAGACAATCTGTTCGATTCACTACATTTGATCGTCTTCAATGAAGGTGAAATACAGTTGATTTTCAACTTCTTCAAGCTGTTTAGGGATTCATTGAATCGATAAATGCTTATAAAGAGGGAAAAAACAGCTCTGTTTTTACTTTTTGAAAACATCCAATTTTTCACGGAATTGTATACTATATGATCACCAAAATAGACCACAGAAGAAGCTGTGAGAATCTCCACAGAAGCTGAGAATCTCTGAAAAGAAAAAGAAGCAAAAAGCTGCTAAAACTTTTCTAGGAAAAAGGGGAATCTTTTTGCAGAAAAAGTGATATCATTTACCAATATTGATATATTAAAATCCACGTATATTTAAGGGGTAAGGAGCGAGTATATATAAATTGGCTCGGCCTTTAAAATATTTTTAATGAAATAATTAAAATTAAATAATTAAAATGAGTTTTGATTATTTATTTAGTAAGTTAACAATGTAGTTATTCTAATGGCTAAGTTCATTATATTGATCGAATACAAATTAATCAAATTTTTGTTATTGAAGAAAGTGTCAACTTTGATTATAAATGGAGTATATTTAGTTATTTGTTAAAATGTTGCTAACTTTTGATTATATTATTTGGATAATGTATTTAGCCAGCATTATTAAAATTAATTATAATTATTATTTTAATTATACCATCGGAGATACTCTAACAACTAAGCATATGTGCACATACTCGATTCTTAGGAGTCGAGCCAATGTAATTCAAAAATGACTCGGCCCCTAAGGTTCGAATATATGCACATATATGTGATTTTTAAGAGTCAAATAAATAAGGTAAAGTGTTATAAAATATTTTGGTACATATCAATAGCGTCCACCTATATTTATCTCTCATAACAAAAAATTGATATTTTAATTTCAAATAAATGTTAATAAGAATCAATGTGATAAGACTTTTTATTCTGACTAACAGATAAATGATACACTGATATGTTAGATGTATGTCCCTTTGAAGTTATTAACAATATATATTTAATTGGCTGAAGAATTTATTATACATAGTCAATTTAGTAGTAACCAATCAAATAATTTTGAATAAGGATAATAACTTTAGCAGTGTTGATCATTTAAGTCTTTTAAAAATTCACAGCGGTAAAGCTTTGAAGATTTAAGGTATGTTTTTTTCGCCTAATTTTAAGATATGATTTAATAAATTACGTGATTTATATAATTTAGAAGTGTTTTTTTTTAAGATAAGTTTCAATATTTTAAAATTCCATTAAATATTAAAATCTTTTGAATTACTTGATTTCAAAATTCGCTCAAAATGTTGGGATTTTAGAATCCTGTATTGAATCACGCAATTTAAATTTGACCAATCTTTTTTTGATCTTATATCTCCTCTATTATTGGTCACTAATACTTTTCTCTCCAACTAAAATACTTAAATGGATAAAAATCATATTTAAACTCAACTTATACTACTATATTTTGAAAATTTACATTTTTTTAAAATAACACCTAAATTGAAAATCATGAGATTTTTAAATCTTACTATTTATCAAATTGCATTATTTCAAAATTTGGTAAAAATAACATAACCTTATTGAATTTTTTTGAAATATCAATGCTGAGGTACTTAATTATGTGGAAAATTCCGCCAATTTAGTTTGAAAGAAAAAATAGACATGTTGACCATTTAATTAGTTTTGTTTCACAAGATGTGGGTTGCTTAGCAAGTTGGAATTGTGTATTAATTCATAATAAGATAAAAAAACAATAAATAAAATAAATTATTAAATTAATTTTCTTATTCGTCCTTATCATCATTAATTTGCAAAAAAATAAAATAAAATGCATATTAATGATATGGTTCAAACCAACAATTTCTTGAACAATAAGAACAATTTTAACCGTTGGGCAAATTCCATTTTATTTAGTTTCTTGCATTGTTAATTAGATATGTGTGTGCATGATATACCGTGCATACACATTGAGTGTATTCCTACATTTAGTAACAAATAAATTAGAAGTTGTTATTTGATTAATTTTTGATAGATGTAGATAGTACCTTAACATATAATATCAAATAAGTTTAATATGTTAAAATAACTTATAAGTTTGTCGGTTTATTTTATGTCTCATACTTCTTTGGTCTTAAATTAATGGCAGCTATTTTGGTAAAGATATCCAAAATTTAGAGTTTAATAAAATTTTTTAAATATAATTAAAACATCAAAATTTACGATAATTAACAAACTTTTTTTTTTTTTTTGTGAAAATAATGTATCATCAATGAAGGCATGCATCATTAGTAAATTACGAGAAGGGCTGACATTTGAAAGGGTAAAGCAGGTGCGTCACTATTATGAGTTGATTATTAATAAGTACGACTGGTCCTTGTTCTGTAGTAAGAGTAAGAGTAGGACTGAGCCCTCGAAAGCCGCAGGTTGCATAGGTCTGCGCTTTTGAAAGTTACATGTGTGTGTCAACGACTCCCCTCACTGTCATTTTCATTTATATCGTGACCTACTAGTAATGGCACCTGCAGTGAATTAGTGCGCTGATTTTTACATTTTATAAATGTGTTATAAATATTCCACAACTCACCAACACTTTTCATACTTCAATTTTATAAAAATCTCACAAACATACGCTTTATGTTTAACACATAATTAACCTCACTTGCTTAATAATGAAAAAGTTAAGTTACATATACTTACTTCAAATGAATAGAGCTTGTTGCTATATATTCGGTTTAAATGATGTCATAAAGCATTGAGAATACTGTCAATTTTTTGAATTAGACTCGTTTAATGAAAAAAAAAGTTCTCTTATATATACTCGGTGCAAATGAGGAAAATTCTTATATAGCCACTTGTCTGACACGAGACATTGGAGTACCGACAATAGGAACATTCAATTTAGCCAAACTTACACATCCGTTGATGGTATAATAACAAAATGTATACATGATAAAAGGAGCGTGACTTGTTTATTGTAATGACTAAAAATATCCTATATTAGTAGTATAATAGGAATATCCTTCCTTTATATGTTGGTGTAATGACCATAATTAATAATTTGGGATAATCATTTTAGGAAAGAACTCGGGTAGTTACATATAATATTAGAGTATACCTAAGACTACTAGCATGTGAAGTGGCTGACATACATTATGAATTTAACAGGGGGAGATTATAACGACAAAAAAATCCTGTATTAATAATGTAATGTGAATATCCTTGGTATATGTGGATGCAATAATTGGGTGGTTACATATAGTACCAGAGCAGACCCAGGATCACTACCATGTGACGTGTGGATATTATGCGTTGTGTATGTGCGGCTGATGGAGAGCCAAAATTGCTGGATGCGACTAGTTAGAACCAAGATTGTTTGTGTATGAACTAAGATTATAACGATCAAAAATATTTTACATTGGCAGTGTAATGAGAAGATCCTTGGTATATATATGGGTGCAATGACTTTAATTAACAATTAGGGTTAGCCATTTTATGGGAGAACCTGGGTAGTTACATTTATTAATTTATATAACAAAAGTGACATAGAAGAGTTTTACATCTTCCTTTAAAATCTCTTCATTTTAAGTTAACTTCACAAAAAAATACATATATGACTTTTACATGATCAATTCAACCTAACATAAAAAAATATACATATACGATCTTTATATCTTCAATTCTGACAAACTTCAAAAAAAAAATTAAATATATAAAAGCTTTACATCTTCAATTCTATCAACCTTGACAAAAAAAACACATTTTTTTATGGGTCTTCTGCTTGGGTCTCATTGTACAACTTTCCTTCATTGTCAAATTTGTCTCCACCATCGAATTTAAGATCAACACAAGAGAAAGAGGATCTACTAGTGGAGGATTTTCTTTAACATTATCAAGTTTATTATTAAGAGAGTAATTTAATTTTGGTGAATAATTTAAAACAAACTCGGTTCTTTTTGAGAGAGTTATAGTTGACTAAATTTCCTTATATGTTTTGGGGATTACATATTTGTTTCAATTTGAATGTTGTATAATGATGTATGAAAGATTATATAACATTAATACACTAATAATAATAACTACAATATATTTTTTTTATTTGATTTTATAGTGGAATGTTACCACAAACTTTCTCTTTAGCATATTCTTTTTTCGCATTCTCAAGTACAATACTTCTTCTTATGATAATTCAAGCCTCAAACTACCTATCGATGATGTTTTTATTTCGATTTAGTAGTGATTTCTTGATTTTGGAAGCTCAAATAAAGAATAACCGAGTCACTTATCCCTCTATTGGTTTGCTTGTTGGCTTTGGCTTTGTGATGATGATTTGGAGAGGGGGGGAGATGAGAATATGGGTTTGATTATTTAAGTTAATGTCAGATTAATTTATCAACCATTAGATTAATTTATTAAGTGAAGGGGTGTTTGTGAAAAATAAGTGGGGTGTTGAGATTTTTTTTATTAAATTTTCGAAGGAGTGCTTGTAACACATTTTTTGGTATAAATACCACCCTCCTTAAATTAAATGATTAAATTATTGGAAGATGAAATAATAATGTGTTTGAGTTGATCAAATTTTAAATAAATTATATAAATTAATCAATGCACTTTTAATATATATATATATATCATTTGTAGGAATAAATATAAAGTTGGATATCTATTCGACAACAACCAAGCATTCGAGTTTAGTTAAGACGGTTGATCTCACATGCTTAGTGAGCAATTGAGGGAGCCCAAAAATAATAGCCCTAGACCTTGGACCTATGGCATTAGGCAAGCCCAACAAAAAAAAGAGACTAAAGCCCAAGAGAAAGCAAGCACTAATCGAGTATAGTTATGTTGTCGAGTAAAATTGACTTTACTGAATTAATGGATATCGAGAGAATCGTTTCCGCCAATAAGGATACAACAGTTGTACAAGCCGAGATGGGCGTGCTGCTATGCAAAGATGAACTTATCAGCGAGTGAGTATAAAACACCTATAATTCGTACTATTTTGGGACACCAGTAAGATTTAACCCTACAGTAATGTTTAAGTTTTGACCTTTATAGTCATTTTACTGCTTACCCTAAAAGAGCATTGTAACTTTAATTCTATATGTTTAAATAGAAAATGGAAGACTCATTAGTAAGGGGTCTAAAATTCTAGGTAATTAAAAAGGAGAGAGAGCTGATAGCTTGTGTTATTATCGTAAATTGTCTTTGAGTTAGTGAAACACACACACACAAACGGAGGACGTATTGTCGGAATATCATAGATACTACTGGAGGAACCTATCGTCACTTAAAAAACATTGTCTTCTTTATCTCCTTTATTTATTGTTACGTTGATTTTGCTTAAGAACTCATATTACGAGGAAACCAAATTTTCAGTCACTTGTGTCATTTAATCTAATAACTTAGTGATTTAATTTATTACCTTTATCAATACTTTTTTTCTTTTTTTATTTAAATGTTAAAACATTTACAAAACAATTAAAATTTAGGTCACTTGCCTTTTAAGCATAGTAAATTATCTTGTACAAACGTTGCGTGTCTAACTTATATGTATATACTTTAATTTATTTTTAATAATAATGATATATGACTTAATATTACTTAGTAGTAAGATTTGAATCCTCATGCAATCATAGTTTTACGAAGAAAAAAAAAGTTATAGTTCGCATTTTTTGTCATACCTCCGGACTGGCCCTAGTGTTTATCTATACTCAAATTCTATTGAATATGGATTTTGTTGCTTGATCTTGAAGGTATGTGTTAGTAATGTCTTCCGTCTTGAATAATTTAACTTCCCCATTTCTTGAAATATGCCTAATTAAAAACTAAGTAAAGAATATCTTGACACAACTAATCTAATGGAAACAAATTATGTTATAATGATTATTTTCTAAATTTTTTATGTATAATTTGAGTTTATGACCGCATACATTAATAAGAAACCATGTTTTGACGTATGTTTTTCAGTTTTCTTAAGTTAAATACAATATGAATGACCACGTTATTATCTTGTGGCTGTAGTTTAGTGGTGAGAATTCCACGTTGTGGCCGTGGAGACCTGGGCTCGAATCCCAGCAGCCACAAAAATGTGTTTTTCGACATTTTTTGTATCTTAGCTTACTTAATTGTTCCCTTGACACCATCGACTACAGCTCTGGTGAAGAAACATTGGCATCATTTCTTCGAAAATGTGGCCGAGGTCTGAACATTTTGAGCCTCCCCTAGAATCCTCAGCTTTTTTCTTTCGCCGCGTTTTAGAACCTACGTAATTAGTATTCATTATCATTAGTAACATAGTTTGGTGTGGCAGCTAACAAGTGCACATACTAATTTTTGTTTGGTGGGGGGGGGGTTGAAAGAACTACAATAATCTAAAAAGTATTCATGGATAACTAAACCAAGTTTCTACAGGCATGAAGATAAATCATTACACTTGGGCTTCATCTAATAATAAGTAGGAAAGTAATAAAAAGAACAATTGATTTGTGTGAAAAGTTAAAAAATCAAATTTAGTGATGCATTGAGATTTTTACTTACTTTTTTGCTTTTCCCATGGAATAACTTCTTTGGGTGGTGAGGAAGAATTTTTTTCCAAAAAACCTAAGGAAAAACTCAGAACATTTACTCATAAAAATAAGTATGAGATAGAGAACATTCATTAAATTACTCATCGCATCTTCTATCTTCTCATAAAAGTAATTGTTTTTTCAATCATAGTCCAACCTCATTATCAAACGGAGCCTTAGATAACACCTCAAAAGTTCATGACATAAAGATTCCCTAAATTACATTACTCGAGTATATTCCTGGGTAGGGTGAAAAAACGAAGAGTATATTCCTGGAAATAAAAGGCATTACTAATTTTATGGATGTCTCAACTTTGATAAATATTGCATGACTTCTAAAAAAAAAATGATTCCAACACCCAAAACCTAAAAATGCTTAAAAGCTAGAATTGACCATCAAATGGTCCGAGAACCAAGGAGAAGAGTGGGTTAGGATCACACAAAACAGGTTTTGATCAAATTCGATTCAAACTAACCCATTTACAAACACGTTTGTTTGGTTTTACTACATCGGACAAAACTAACTTGAAATCGACCCACATTTGACAACTTTAATCATGAAATTAGACATATTATGCATGACCCATTTATTAGAAACTACCTATTTGACATGATATGAGCTCCTTATTAAATGGATTTAGTCGCGTCGTGTCGCGTTGTGTAACTTATTTATTAAACATGTCATGTTAGGTAAATTACATCTGACACAATTAATTAATTAGATCATGTATGGGTTTATGGTAAAGCTGCTATACATGTGTATCGACAGGAGAAAAATACCACATTGAATCCGAATTACAAGCCCTAATCAAAAGAGGGTGTTTATTTGAAATAAAGCTTGTGTTATCACCTGGGAGGAAGCCTTGTGACTATCAAAAGGCCAAGTCGCTGTGGTTAATGATCTTGCAGAAGTATAGCACAAGTCGCTGTGGGAAATTGTATTGACCATTATAAAAGTGATTTACGAAAGTTGAAAATAAATGCTTGCTGACTGCTTTAACAAAGAGATGTCTCTCATTTGATCTCAAATTGGAGTAGGCAAGCCCAAGGCGGAAAACAAGGCAATGCATTTGCTTCACATCAAAGCCACGCCAAAAGACCAAAGGAAACCAGGCTTCAAGTTCTTCTGGGGAAAGGATACTGTAAGTCTGCCTCCAACGAATTGTCTTCTTGATTGATGATAGCAACCTTGAAAACTCAAAATATGCAGCAGTGTAAAATCTACAGAGCTCATCATTATCAAGCCTGTAGACATGCCACACCATATCATATTCCGATAACATATATTACTAAATATTAATTGAGATGAGCACTTTTGGTATGCACTTCAAATTACCATTCCTCAATTTAGAAAGTAGACAATTGTTCCAACAAGATTTGAACCTTTAACCTTTACTCTAACAATGTGCAACTTAACCGCTTGAAAGAAAATGATCACATTACTTCAAAAGATTTTAAATAGGTGTTAAGAATTGCCAAGTGCAAGAGTGCACACGCATCGAGTGTGCCACTTGTTTTAGTGTAAATGGAGTGGGTGGAAATAAAGTTCTGCCGGGAGGTAAGGAGCATAGATAAGAATGTGGGATACACATCATACGACACAAAAACAACACATGGATACACCAATAATTTATTTTTAATAATAAGAAGGTAGGGTACTGCTGTATAGGCATAATGGACATAGTTCTTTATATTTTTCCTTTTTCGGTGCACATAGTTAATATCATATATATACATGTGATATTATATATATACATGTATTGGATACTAGCGATTACCAGTGTCTACAGTACAACGTCAAATCTGTAAACAACATATTCTTACACATCTTTTCTATCTTATTTTCGTATAATTGTGTGAACTTTCAATCAAATTAGGATGTATAAACATTCACCACATAATACATTGGAAATAACAGACATTGAAATGCTTTAACATACAAGTCATAATAATCATATTATTCATAGGCATACCAAGGAATGTATAGAATACGGATATATGATTATTTAATATGTTGTGTCTTTTTGTATAGTTGGTATACATGATTGATAGAATCAATTCTATAAGGTACCAAAACCATCTCTTCTAGTAAGTCTATCTTGATGGACTCTCTCCACAATGGCATCGAGATGTAAATGCTTACGACAATAAACACAAATGAACTAGTAAAATTTTGGTTTGAACACGAGAAACACATTATAGACTGAAATTCACAATCCTAAAGGTAGAAAATTAGAAGAATTTGGTATAGATGTATAGTAATATTACATTTCTGGCAGAGAAATGCCCTGCCTATCAAGCTCTCTTTGGAGTTCTAGAAACCACTTTTCAGAACCAAGTCTTCTTCTGGGAACATCATCAGCAGACCTTAAAAAAAAAGAAAAAGAAAAATGAAGACAAACCTTTTGAGATATGAAGTTGAAAGCCCAAAGAAACAAATAGGGGTATAAATCAAACTAGCATGAAGACAGTCATATATATATATATATATATTTTCAGAAACAAGAACTTTATTAATAAAATCAAAAAAAGCAAAAATAAGCATTACATCTCCAGTGGACCAACAGTCATCCACAAAGCAGCAAAAATAAAAGCAACAAACCAAAACAAAAAAAGAAAACTGCAACAACAATCATTGAACAATATAGATTCTGTCCACTGATCCCCATATTACAAATACCAACCAACTCATTTTATGACAGCACTCCAATTATTAAAAATATCAGAAATTGATAAGGGATCAAAAAGCCTTGAATAGCTTGCCCAAAGTGAAGCAGCCATTTTAATCTTGCACCAAACTTCGCTGGCCTCTGAGGATGTATCTTCAAACACCCTAGCATTCCGCTCCTGCCATAAACACCATGCTACCGCCATCCCACAACACTTTACCTTTATTCTTATTGCCTTTAAGTTGCCATTCCATGCCCAGAAAATTGCACCTAGAACTAGGCATGGCACCAATAATTTCAAATTCCATCCTCACTTTATCCTAAAGAAATTGTGCAAATATGCAATGGAGGAGCATATGATCTATGGGTTCATTCTCATTTTTGCGTAGGCTGCACCAAGAAGGGGATAATGCTAAGTGAGGCCTCCTGATTTGAAGCATGTAACATGTATTGACTATTTTTCAAGAAGCCAAACAAGCAAAAACTTTAATTTTAGGAAGGATGTTCTGTATGTTACCTTTTGTCCATAGCTGAAAACTAGGAATATGGCTCTGATTTTGATTTGTATGCTTGAGAATCATTAAAACAATTTAATGATCTTTTGTACATGCTGATTGATCAGAGAAAATAGTTGCAATTGTGAGGACTAAAATTGGCGTTGACATTGCCTGGCAGGACAAACAAGTGACCACTTCTATGATGTTCCCAAATTGTTAAACTTTTGAGGTCTACCAGTAAAGGTATATCGAATGCTCGTGTGGTACCAACAACTTAGTTGTGCTGTCTATATTAAGAGAACCATATATAACATACAACCCAAGATAAGAGATATATAAAAAATGATGTTTCTAAAGAGAATTATAAAAGCCAACCTGAATGCTTTTAACCAATGCCTTAAAAGGAGTCCATCTTTCGATCCACCTAAATGGGGGATATCAGATAATTTGCAGTGCTTGAAGTCCGTGCCATACAAAAGGACATTTGATCCTTGAAGAACCTTCGCACAATCTCTGGTGCTGTAGTTGTTAGCAGAAGGATTCCTATATCATCAGCAGCCCTACTTTCCTTGATGCCTTTTTTTCATTGATATAATGCATTTTAATGCCTTCTGTGATAAGCCCTTGGTGCTGAAGCAATTACGCAACTTTTACCTGGCTTTTTACTAATGATAACCATTGCTTCTGAGCTGTTGTTTGTACCGTAGACATGTAATGAGTCTCTCATTCGATTAATTTAACATACTCTTTTTTCATCCTTATGGTAATTTTAAGTGATGTAAAGCTTGGGAGCATTTAATGCTCCGTATGACCCATTATTGCATCAGAAATAACAAAAAAAGTTGCCACGTAAACGCTGTATGGCCTAAAACCTACAGCGAAAAGTGATTTTATCCTGAAATGAGGTCAGAAATATCAAACAATTAGCCAGAGATTATACAGAATAGGAGAGACAAAGCAGTGTCAAGTTCTTGCATTATGTTAAGTGTGAAATCAAGCCTAAATAGTTAGTTAACAGTTAACTTAAATGCATGAATAGTGTTTTGCAAATGTACTCTCTCTATATAAAGAGAAAATAAATGAGGAATGGCTGATTATGAATCATACCATTCTAATTCCAACATATACATGCACAATTTCACAAGAAATAAGAATTAATCATGCAAATCAAATTCTACACAGCAGTTCATTACTGCGTAAATGTAAAATTGATGATGATATATAGAGAACTTAAAAAGTATGCTACAATGATTATCGTCTTCAATATAAATGCATCAACACAGATTTTAGTTAATCAGTTTAAAAAACCGTAGTAAATTAGTATCAAATAAGAAAGAAAAAGTAACAACAAAGAGTGTGATTATTAGTATATATTATAATAAGGGAAAGTTAAAAAGGAAGATGGATCAATTCAAATCAAAACTACAAATGTAGTGAGTGGTTAATTACAGCACTGAATTTTCAGAATGAGATTAATTATCTTCAATCTTGAAATTTTAAAGTATGAAATGGAGAATGGAGATTTGGTTAAAGAGAGAAGCTTCAAGTGGAAGAAGAAGAAGAAAGAAAGAAACGGTAAGACAAGGACAGGAAAAGAAGGTAATGGACATGTGACATCCACGTGTCCAAGATTTATCATTTTTTAAAACTTTATAAACTATTCGTCTCCGATCATTTTATATAATTTTAATTTAATTTGTGCAAAATTTATACCTTTTGTTAAAAAAAGAAGAAAATGATTAACTATATAGTTAATATATTGTACTTGCACTTATTCGATACATTAAATTTTCTTTTTTTTTTAAAAATATAATAGCTTGTTTCTTATTTATTTGCAATTGAGACATCGGTTAGCTTTGCCTTCTAACGTCGTTAACCGATAAAGATGTGGCATACGAGTTAGCATTTTTACTTGCCAACTCAGCAGACAACTCACTCATTATCACCTTTACCATCTCCGGTACCTCCACCACTTTTCCTCCGGCGCCGGTCACTCTCTCCTCTTCCTTCTCTCTCCATCTCTACGACTTCTTTATCTTATCTCCATCGTCGACCACAATTACCATCGTCATCTCCATCACCATTCCCCTGAATCAAACAACTTTAATTTAAATTAAGCAACAAAGAAACAGAGTCTCACCCATACACGACCCACACAACCAATTCTATACGTCCCACGAGACATGAATTTTAGTTCCGTCCATTTCCATTCTTCATTTCCCCTGAATTTCCACTTTAAATGTTTAATAATAAACTTCAGATGCTTAATAATAAGTACCCTTGTGAGAAATCCCAAAATACGGAAATGGGTTTTGGGGTATTGAGGGTGAGGTGGAAAGAGAAGGAAGAGGAGATAGAGGGTTGCTGGAGAAGATGTGGTAGAGGTGCTGGAGATGGTAGTGAGAGAGAAGGAAGAGGAAGTTATCGAAGTAGTAGTAATGGGTTTGGGGGTATTTAGGGTAGAGGTGGAGAAAGAAGAAAGGGGAGGAAATAGAAGGAAAATGAGAGAGAGAGCTGGCGCCGGAGAAGAAAGTCGTTATATTTGAGAAGAAAGCGCCGGAGAAGAATGTGCTGGAGAAGTAATGGGTTTGGGGATATTCATTTTTCTATTTTTTCTTTATTCGAGAAGAAAGCGCCGGAGACGAAACTTACCCATTTTTCATTCGAAAACCATTTCCTTTTCCATGTTTTTTTTATCTGACTGTGTGCCAACTTGGCTGTTGAGTTGGCAAGTAAAAATGCCAACTCGTATGCCACGTCATTATCGGTTAACGGTGTTAGAAGGCAAAGTTAACAGATGTCTCAATTGCAAATAAACATGAAGAAAGTTGTTATATTTGAAAAAAAAAGAAGTGCAATGTATCGAATGGAAAATGAGTGTAAATATAATATATTAAAATGTAGTTAATCCCAAAACAAATATTTTTCACTTAAGATTTGTGTAAAAAAATTGTGTAAAATATAAACTCAATTTAAACATTCACATTATCTCACCTTAGTTTTTTACAAAAACTTTAAAATAATATAACTAAAATTATAAAAATTAGTTTTTAATAAAATTTATATATTTGAAATCTATTCATCAATAGTTACAAAATAAGATTATTGTGACTATGAAATTATGTATAATTTTTTTCCCATAAAAAACTATTAACCATTACATATATAATGATATATTCTATTTGTGTGATTTTCATTGGTTCATTTGAATTTTATAAATGAATACCATTGGAGCACAATTTATGTGTAAAATTTCTTTACATATAAGAATTTACACAAAAATACACTATCATTGGAGATGTTCTAATGGCATCTCCAATAATCTTATATATTTATGTTTTGTGTAAAATTTATAAAACTTATAATTTTTTTTTGTCTCCAATAGTCTAAAAAAATGAGTTTTGTGTGAATTGGTTGTATAAAATACACTCTCACTTTACACTACACTACCATGTCAGCTTTGTACTTCTCCTCCACTTTTTTTACTAAAACTTTAAAATGTAATAACTTATGATACAAAAAAAATGTATTTTAATAAAAAAAACTACATATTTGAAATCTACTCATTAAAAGGTTATAAATCAAGATCCATTGTGAATATAATATTATTAATAAAAAATCTAAAGGAAAAAAAAATATAAAATTACATAAATAACATTTAATATATGTTGATATCTTATTGGTTATTTCAAAATTTACACAATAATTTACGAATGTACTATTGGAACATATTTTTTCCAGGTTTCAAGTTTTGTGTAAAAGTTAAATGACATATAATATTTACCCTTCAATTTTTACACAACTGTTAGAGATGCTCTAACCATCTCCACCGCTAAAGCAAAAAATGCATATTACATTTATCTTATTAATATTAAAATATTTACATTTGTTAAAAAGTTAAAAAAATAATGTGAAATGATATACATAATATTGTCACCTCGATATTATGTATATCGTCCCAAAAATCACGCTTTTTAAATTGATGTTCTTAATATATTGTCCTAAAGACCAGCACTCGAACAATATATTTTATTTGTCCTAACTTCTTCTTCTTCTTCTTCTTTTTCTTCTTCAAGAAAAAAATGTCGTATGATATATAGAGTATATCCTCCAAATGCTTGGCAGAACTGGACGGCATGCTATATATTGTTCGACTAGATAATTTATTGTAAGATAAATTTAACGTTGGTTTAGCTTTTTAGCAACCTTTTTTGCTTTATAGCAAATAGCTAAATTTAATGCATGATTGGTGCATATGATTTTAATGTTTTCGTAAATTAGTAATGCAATAAAAACTTAAACTCATAACCTTAAATTCTAATAACACGTGTTTGATAACATATTATTTGATGTACATATATCAATTAGGAATCATGCACATATATCAATTATCACATGTGAAACAAATTATGGCACTAATTAAATCAATCTTCTTAGTGCTCTTGTTCCAACCCATGCGCATGTCAAAATATGCTAGTTTTAGAAAAATAAAGCTATTTTCTTTATCCAAATTAAATCCCTCTAACGTTGTATTTGATAGACTAAAAATGCTTTGCAGAGAAGTTATTCAAGACTAAAACATAAAAATAAAGCTATATATATTATTTTTTGTTAAATTATATTTATATCATACAACATATATAGTAAACCTCACTCTTTCATTCTCACGCTGCTACATGGTATTTCATTAAATGTATTAATATATCATTATAATTTTATCTTATCTTCTTTTTTTTTTCTTTTCTTTTTATAAAACAGGTAATTAAAACGTAATTAATTTCCATTCATATTACCTATTAATTACATTCTACCTTATACGTCTGTATAATTCTTTTCTTACTTGTATTATGTTCGTCTCTTCTTTCATATAATTTATGCATTAACAATATATTGGCATGTATAAGTATTTAATGCCAAATTAATATGCAATTTTACTTTCCTGTTTATGTTTCAGCCTTTCATCTTTTAATGTGGAGACTGCTTTGGTCTTCTCTCACTCATATGTACATAGTATTAAATATATGATCACAAGAAATGTACATGTTTTTCATCTTCATAATGATTCCGTTTAGATAATGGGTCACTTTTATAGTTCTCTTTAAATTTACATATCCTACTCTTAGTCATCATGTTTTCCTCTTTTATTACATGTATTTCACTGCAGATCAAATTTTGGTTCGTTTAGTATTCCTCTGCAATAATTTGGGGATGAAGCTCACATTAGAAGGATATATCATTAATTGTAGGTAAGTTTATTAATTTGCCTTTATACAATTTACACTCTTTAATTTCAATTGATCAATGTCTAGTGCAACACATAGACCGTACTACTCAATCTTCAAATATTCAATCAAAAAATGGTTGTAATAAAAATTTAGTATATTTTCAATAGTTAAGACTTTTTTTTTAATAAATTATTATGATTCACCTAATGTTAGATTGGACTTTTTGCTCAAAATTAGTGGCTAATCAATTTCTCCACAAAATTTTGAATATTCTTTTAATTCATTACCTCTTAAAGAAACTGTCCTCCTTAGGACAAACCTCTTAATTTAGAATTAGAGAAGCATCTTTCTATTGCTTTACGAGTAATCTATTTTTTTTTATTATAATCTCAAACTAGTTTCCCAATTTTTACTCATTTTCTCTATATTTTGTTCTTTTCATTTCATTTTCAAACCTTTGCTTGTCCATTTTATAATGTTTTGACATTGATAGAACTAAATAATTTTCAACCATTTTTTATAACTCGTGCATCGCATAGATTTATAGTTAGTTTTCATGTAATTTACACCTTAAAAAGTAGAGAAATTAATTTTTATTATTGTGAAAATTAATTTCATACTCAAAAGTATTGCAATTAATTTGATAAAACACATGGGCACAAAACATTTAAATTTACTTGGCAAGTTCTTTACAGTGAAAATCGATTCACTGCAGAGAAATTTGAAAAATCAAAGATAATTTAAACCTACATTTGATTTCAAGTAAATATTGTTAAAAAAAAGGAGCGTGTTTCTATTTTTAAGGGGTGTATTCAATTTAGATTTTATAAGATTTTTTTGAATTTTGAAAGTCCATTTATATTCAATGGGCAATTAAAAAAAAGGGCTTATTAGAGAAAGATTTTCACACTAAGGCCAAGGAATAATTTTTTTTTAAATAAAGGGCCTATTTTTTATTTTATTGATAATATGACATGTGTCTTTTTTTTTCATTATAAAATGACACCCCAACCCTTAAAATAAACTAAAAAAATATCAATATGCATTAAAATATGGACTGCAATATGAACTTTGCAGTCTATATTTCACTGCAATATGAACTTTGCAGTCCATATTTCACTGCAATGTGAACTTTGCAGTCCATATTTTTAGTGCAAAGTTCATATTGCAGTCCATATTTTACTGCAATGTGAACTTTGCAGTCCATATTTTTAGTGCAAAGTTCATATTGCAGTACATATTTCACTGCAATAGTTCATATTTTATTGCAATATGAACTTTGCAGTCCATATTTTTTGTGAAAATTTCATAAAAAGGGGTAATTTAGGTAATACATAACATGTTTTTATTAATTAAATGATATTTAAATTTATTCAAATACATTCATTTAAAATATAAAACAAAATAGGCCTCTCACACTAATTACCAATTAAAAATAGGCCCTTCATTCAAAAAAATATTATTCATTGAATTTTTGGTAAAAATCAATGTATAATAAGCCCTTCTACCTAATTTCTAGTATATTCAATTGGGATTTTAAAACATCTTTCAAAATCTTATGGTATTCAATTAAGAATTTAAAAAGTCTTTTAAAATCTTGTGATATTCAAAACTCAATAAATTTTAAAGAATAAATTGATAGATTTTGATAGATTTGAGAGTATTTTTATGAATAACAAATTTACTAACAAATTTTCTATTCAAGAGGAAGATTTCACATGGATTTCTTTTTCATCTTTCTCCCAAAACCCCATGTATTATTTATTCTTGTCTATATAATATATTAAACCTTTCTACTACGTTCTCTCTATCTAAAATCTCGTCTTTTTCACAATTTTATCTATATTTATTATTCGTCTCTATAATCTATTTAAATATCCTCTCTTCATTCACTCTATCTAAAGCTTATTTTTGTTTTTAGATACTACTTTCAAAGTTTTTATTGTCCAAGTCATCTTCTTTCAAAATTATAGATACGTTGCCCCCTTAATTCTTCTCCCCTTTTATGAATTTTTTTAGACAGAAGATAAAAATCAAATATAAAGGGCAAAAAAACCTAATATGTTGGATTTTTAGACTCGATCTGAATCGTTTGCAACAGATTTATAATTTTTTTATTATTTTAAAGTCATAATCAAAATTCTTTTATTATTTATCCTTTGATATTTTTATTATAATTAGAAGAATCAATTAATTTATTAAAATCTATAGAAATACTAAAGAGTCCATTCTTTAAAATATGTGAGAGTATGTATGAATTTTTTTAAATATATTAGACTCTATAGATTTAAAATAATTTATAAATTTTAAAAAATCCATAAATTTTAAAAAATTTATAAAAATATTTTAAAATCTAAATTTGATGGAGATGATATACTTACTATAGAGATCATCTCCGCCAAATTTAATGAAAATATTCTTCAATGTACCCCTCGAAATTGATGATCCTTAAGATGGTTGAGGAGAGGGGTTGGCCCAGTGGTAGGCAACCTCCACCCTTGCCTTGAGGTCAAGGGTTCGACTCATAAGGTGGGAGGGGAGGGTTTTTCTTTATTTGTAGGATTAAGGGAGAGACTTAGACCTCCCTTAATTTTTTTTAAAAAAAAAAAAAAAAGTATGCTTCATAAATTAAAGAGAGTGTTTCACTGTTACATTATATTTAATTGGAATTAATTAATTAATTACGAAACCCAAATAGATAGGCAGAATAATAATATATCATTTCATGCTTTTTAATTATTTAACTAATACAAAGGCTTCGAACACTAATTATAATTTTGATTTTGCCTGGGTAAGAACCATTCACCGTAACAAATATTATTAAAACAATTCCAAACAACACATTCAAAGTATATATAAATTCATACGGAGTAATTTTTACCATCATCCAATTGTAAATAAATACTCTATTTTGTAGTAAAAAGTTGCTATTAATAAATAATACATAAGGCATCAAAGAATAGCACAATCTCTCTCTCTCTCTCTCTCTCTCTCTCTCTCTCTCTCTCTATCATATGCACAACAGAAGACCAACCGCCCAGGCCCACACCCCCATTATCCAATCAGTACGGATGCATAGCATAGCATATATTGAAAAAGAAGAAGGAAAAAAAAAAAGAAAAAAAAAACATTCGGTCACACACACACACACACACTTGACACTACAGAGTATCTCCCCTCCTCCCTCTACAGATGGAAACGGGAGCCGTTGATTATGAAACACACCACTCTAAATCCCGATATTAAACAAGATAACCCCAAGAACACAAACCCCGCGAATCCCAATGCGATTGAGATGTTCGACTGTACACAGAACGCGTTACTGGCCGTACACGTGTCCATCCCTCTCAGTGCCCTAGCCAATGCCGTTCCCGCCGAGTTCGCCGACAGCAACAGGTACGCCAATACCTGATATCAAAACGACATCGTGTCGTGTAAATACATTCTCAAAAATTAACCTTCATTGGTTCCGTTTAATAGCGATATAAAAAATAACATTTAATTTTAGTTACGAAATTTGAAAGTAAATTGAGTTTTACAATGAGATACTCTTTATTCCCGTTATGAGTACATGTTTTATATTTTTTATAATTTTTTATGAATCTTTTTTGTTCTTCAATCACTAAAGAAAATTTCTTTTATAAGAAAAATAACAAAGCGGGAAGACATGTCTCAACTTATTTTTTAAGTTTTCACAAAAATCAATCATTTTTTTTCTTCATATTATTATTATCAAACAGACTCATAAAATATTTTAGATTTATTTTGTTAACTAGTATAATAATACTATTTTTAAAGCAGTTTTCAATAGCATACAATTACTTTTGACATTAATAAAAATTATTTTAACAATAGTGTTACTCAAATATAATTATTCTTCGTATGAAATATCTAGAATGTAGCAAAGTTGTCGAAATAATTGAGTTTGTTTACTTAGTTTTGCCCATTTTTCCTATTCAATAACTATTAATGTAAAATAGTAATAATAAATATAAATTTATAAAATACTATATACTCCGTATTAAATATTTATAATCATATAAAAGTAATAATATTTTTCAGATATTTTTTTTTCATATTCAAAAGTTAAAAAATAAACTAGGAGGACATTTCAGTAGGCAGTGTTAGATTTTTAACTTTGTAAGTATTTGTTTTACTAAAAGACATTTACATTCTATCTTCGTTTTATTATTTTGAAATTCTTTTTCTTTCTAAAATTACTTATGGCACACAGATTGCGCCTGGTTTGAAATTTTAATATTAAGAAAATATACATTTCACTTTTTTTGAATCACAAAAAAATAAAGTTTTCGTTTACATAAAGTTTGTTTTCAGCTTAACGAAACACCCCTCACATTTCCAAAATATTTAGAGGGAAAGAGAGCCATAGATTGTTAAAAATTTTGAACAGAGAATTATTCGCGAAAATTGAGAGAGTAAACAAGAGAGGAGAGAGAATGAACCTGATCATGGCTGAAATCAAACCAAACTTGTAAGATCTCGGGGAGAACAGTGACTCCTCGTGAAATCTCCCAAACAGAAGCTCCCATTTCGAAGAGTGAGTACAAGGCAACTATTGCATTCGCAGCAAGAACGAATCTGTCAACAGTTTCGCTTTAATTTCTCTATGCAATTCATTCATTACTTATGAGAATAGCAAACCCTAGCCATCCGTTTGGCTGCTTAGAAAATTGAGGAACGAGTTCAAATCAAATTTAAAGGAAAAAACTTTAAAATTTCACATCCTTTACGGCTGTATCAGTTTGATTTCATAATTTGAATTCGTTCAATCGCGCTTTTAAATTTAAAATTTTCCAACATTTTCTCAGCAACCAAACATAGGAAACTGCACGCTGAAAGGAGAATAACAAACCCTAGCCATCCGATTGGCCACTGATAAAATTGAGGAATGAACGAAAATCAAAGTTGATAAAAAGAATAAAAAAAGGTTAAAAACTTCATATCCTGTATCAGTTTGATTTGCAAATTCGAATTGGAGACAATAATTCTAGTTCATTCGCGGTCCGTATTCTAATTTCAAAATTTTTCCTACATTTTCTAAGCAACCAAACATAATAAAAACCTGCAAACTGAGAGAAGATTAATGTACCTGAAGGCGTCGAAATCGTACCAGCGGGGCGAATTAGAGCCCCTGGAATTAGTAAGCATGAAAACGGCGGCGGCGAGAGAGAAAGAAAAGGCGGCGAGGCGGAAGACGAAGATGATAGTGTTGAAGCGGCGGAGCTTCTGTACGGAGACGGTGGAGTGGAAGTGAGGATCGTAAACTCGCGGCGGAGTCTCGAGGCCGCCGTTCCGGTGAGGGGACCGCATATCTCTAAGCCCCGCCGGCTTATAGAGAGAGAAAGTGATTGGTTCGAGGAGGAGGAGGAGAGAGAAAGCTACAAGTCATGAGCAGAAAAAAGTTTGAAGTATATATAGCAAATGTAGAAAGTTCCAATCTCTTTTCTTACTAATCTGAAAATAAAATAAAATTTGATTCTATGGAGCTGAGAAGTTTGGAGTCACGGGAGATGGCATGAATTCCATGAGAGAAATACATGTAAGTATATATATATATATATATTATCTGTAGAGAGAGAAAGATGGGAAAGAAGAGGGAGAAGGGAAAGGAGGTGGAAGGTGGGAAAAGGTTTTTAGAGAGATAAAGTGCGTGTTTAGAGAGAGAGGGTAAAGGGAGGCGGAGGGGGTAATACAGTAGAGAGTACCCAAACATTTAATATTAAGAGGAGTGGATTATTTTGTTTTTTTAAAAAAAAATTATTAAAAATTTAATAATTGTTTTTTAAAATAATTAAACATTTAATATTAAGAGGTGTTATTTTTGTTGAATGCTTAACATTAATTTTAAATTATTATTTTATACAAACACTTAAATATTTAGAATTTCATTGAAAACAAAATATAAATATCATTTTTATAACTTTAATTCAACACTTAACCTTTAGGAATTAACAATTAAAGGTTAAAAAAACAAATGCACCCAAGGGCGTTTTCGATTTTGGTCGGATTAAAATAACGAGACTTAAATTTAAACATAGGTTGAAAGTTTGCTTTCAGTTTGATTCGATTTTTAAATCTTCAAAACCCGAATTCAAACCAAATTTTTTGGTGCGGTTTCAATTTGGTTTATTTGATTTTTAAATATTTTTTTTAAAAATAAATAAATCATAAGACAACATTTACTTTAGTCAAAAAAAATAATAACTCATATTTATTTTAAATAAGAAAATATTAACTTTTATATTTATAATATAATTATAGTATTTATATTAGTTTAAATAGTCAATTTTTTAATAAATTTTAAAAATTTTAAAAATATAAAATTTTAATTAGTAAAACAATATTATTTTTATATCACATATATAATAATACGGTTGAATTCTGTTTTGTAATGTCACTTTCAAACCTGAACCAAACATGATTAATTTCAATTTCAATTTCTTTATTTATTTACTTTTTTATTGAACTTTTACAAATCCATTCAACTACAATTTGATAGTTTAATTTTTAGGTTTTCTAGAATACCTCTAAACCAAACGTCAGGCAGAGCGTGAGTAAGGTAAGGGGATGACGCGCCCCTTTTTTTTTTATTTTTCACTTTTCTTTTGGTTTTCTTCTTTTACTTTGACATCTTTTTCCTGTCCAAAACAATTCACGCTTTTTTAGGAACTCTTTTGTACTCTCACGCGCTTGGCTAAAGCCTGCGCCTGCGAATCCTCAAGCGTGTGTTGTGAGTATGGCGTCTTCAGATTCTGTGTTTTATATGAAGTTATTTTTAAATGGGTGATTTTATCTCTATTTGTGCAATATCTTACAATTAATTTATTTTTAATTTATATAAGTTTTAATAATATAATTTTTTTTAAAATTGAGAAGTATATTCACTAATTAAAATTAATTAAAATTGTATTAATTTAGATTATATTTTACTTTAGATTCTTAATCGAAATCCATTTATATTTTTATTTATTTTCTATTTTCTTTTAAGGGGCGTTTGGATTATATAATTTGATTTAGCTTTAAAATTCATAAATATAAGATTCAAAAATTACATATTTGAAAATACAATAATTTAATTTTTTTTGTTTTCTTAAGAAATACAAGAAAATTGATTTCTAAATCCAAATATTATTCCGTTAAAATTTATATTTAGTTGATTAGCAGGCTACTTTTATTTTTGACACTGTGACAGAGGTCAGGTTTGTACAAAATTAGCCTGTTTGACTCGACCCACCCCTATTATAGTATGAGATAATGGGTTATAAGGTCTCGCTCCATAATGTTTTATAATACTAAGGACGAATTCATATTTAATAAAGAGAAATTGTACTAATTTCATAATTTGCTTTTTGTAAAAAGGACATTTATCATAATATTAATTTATTTTAAAAAAAATGATAAATGTTGATGGACAAAAATACCTCTAATATAAACATTTCTTAGCCCCTCTTCCCCCACATAAACTTTTAATACATCATTTATCTCTCTCTAAATTCCATTCAACCATCAAATACTCCTATCTGTCTCACCAACGACCTTACCTCCTCCACCACCACCACCACCACCACTTGATTCTCCGATCATATCGCCGGGAGGAGAGCCATTCTCATCTTCTTATTCTTCTTTTTTCTTCAGGGGAAATTATAAAACATATATAACTTTTGATTGAACGATAGATTTAGCTGATTTTCGAATATGTTATTCGAAATACAAAGTTATTATATTCGCGCGAAAATCAAGACGATTAGAGATTGTTTTGCTATCGAAATCAACCAATTTCAATAGCTCAGCGAGATTTTGGGAAAAAAAATCTGATCGTTTCTCTTTTTTGTTTTTACAAACCCTAGATTGATCAATATATATAAATAGAGTGTATGTTGATTTCATTAATTTTGTTATTCTATGTTTTGAAATGGTGTTAAAATAATTTTAACACATTCTGGTTGTTGTTCAAGTGGTGCTACCTTCTGGTTGTTGTCCAAGAGGTACTAAATAAATATATTTAGCACTTTCTGATTTTTTTTGTCCAATAGGTGCTAAATAAATGCATTTAGCACGTTTTGATTTTTGTTGTTCAGAAGGTGCTAAATGTATTTAACATCTTCTAAAATGCATTTAGCATATTTTGATTTGCTAAATGCATTTAGCACTTTCTAAAATACATTTAGCACATTATGGTTAAAATGCATTTAGCACCTTCTGGTTTGTGGTAGTAAATGCATTTAGCATCTTATGGTTTGTGGTGCGGTATGTGGTGCTAAATGCATTTAGCACATTCTGGTTGCTCCTTCTGGTTTGTGGTGCTAAATGCATTTTGCATTGAGCACATTCTGGTTTATGGTACTAAATGCATTTAACACATGCTGGTTGCTGTTAGTGTCATAATGAGACGTGAGATGTTATAAGAAAGGGGTATTAGTGTCTTTTTTATATAATGTCCTTAATTCATATGGCTAATTTTTAAGTGTCTTCTATAATTATGTTATTATTAGAATTAACCCTTATGCCTAATTGACCCTTATAGTATTTCTTTCTTATAATATAGCATAATTTCCATGGAACGAGAGTGAGTTTATGCATACATTATTCGCGATGGATTTAGATTTTTAAAAAAATAAAACCGACAACGAGTTATAAGCATGTTGGGTTCAGGTTTGGACAACATACGACCTCTTGCCATCCCTAGTATTATTGTTATAATTAATATTACAAGTACAATTATCATAATAACAAATAATAGTGTGTTTATTTTTTTATTTTTTTTTAAATTCGTAAGTTTGAGATCTGAAAAGAATAGTTATACTTATAATATTTGAAATCATAATTGTACACCAAATAAAATATTTAGATTTACGATTCCAAATCCAACTCATGTTCAAATCATCTCTTAAATCCACATTTTAAATGCACCCTTAAAGAATTTTTAAAAAGTTTTATTAAAAACTATTGATTAACTTATCAATACGTAGTTAATCAATTAATTATACTATTAATACGCCTACCCTTTTTTTCACCTATGCATAAGAGGGAACCAATAATAATAATAATAAAAATTCGAGAATCAAGTATATATATTCTTCTATATTGACAAGCCCAGTAGTCCTATTACATGGTTATCAAGATTTTAATATATATTTATATAAAGTATCAATGATCATGTAATTAATTAGTTAGCACGACATTTTATACTCTAATTTATAATACGAATATTACTTTTTTCACTAGAATGATTTGAGTGGGGATAATTATGCAAACAATATATCATAAAACCTTTGAGATTTATTTTGTGCTTCGAAAAAATATATATTTTTTGAAATTATGTGCAATAAATGAGCCTACAAACAATTCTAAAAAAAATCATCATTTTTTTTAAAGAATCACCATTCTCGAGTCTTTTTATTTTTATTTTTTGTTGTACATATTTTTTTTGTTCTTTCTAAAATTCTAAATCTTACCATTTGATAATTGATTTAAAATTTAGAATTTTCAAAATTCATAAAATATATACATTGAATACTCATGGTCTTGGTTGACCTTTGTGATAATATTTTGATTACATGTTGTTCAAATTTGAAATTTCTGTTTGAGATGTTTAGTTTAAATTTGAGTTTTTGTTATTTATAATTTTTTATTATTTTAATTTTAGCAGTTGTTATCTTTAACAAGGGGTAGTTTTGAAAATGACTCTATATTTTATTTTTTATAAATTGAAATTCATTTTGTTCTGGATTAAAAAGTTGTCCTTGAAACTAATCTTAAAAATAGAATGTCTTTTGTTAGAAAGAGAATAATAGATTTGTCCTTTAAAAAAAGTTTCATATTTTTATTTATTTAATTAAATTGGATGTATCTTTTAATTTAGTGGATTTTTTAATATTACGTCATTAATAAAATATTAAAGATAATGGATTATAGGGTCTCGCTTCGTAATATTTTATAATTCTAAGGACGAATTCATGTTTAATAAAGGGAAGTAGTACTAATTTCATAATTTTGTTTTATAATAAGGACACTTTTTATAATATTAATTTATTTTAAGAAAAATGATAAATGTTGATGGACAAAAATAATCCTAATTAAAAACGCGTATATATGTTCCGGTTCACTGTGCACAAGTGTATAAAGAAAAAAATAGGTGTGGTGGCAATCCTACTAACTACATACAACAACCAACCTTTATAAAAATCACTTCCTTATTTCTCAGCCCCTAAATCCCCTTAATAAATAGCACGATTGCTCTTCCTTCCTATTATTTATCTATCAATAATAAATTCCTCATTTTTATCAATGATTGGAACCCTAACTTTTCCCTCCATACAATTTACATAGCAGGGCTTCCCCAGGCCACCGGATTAGCTCCCAAAATCTCCACTACCACCCGACTCTCCGATCGTATCGTCGAGAGAAGAGTCGTTCTTATCTTCTTCTTTTTTTTTTCCTGCAAGTGCAATCATAAAATAGATATAACTTTTGATCCAACCGTTGGATTGTGTTGATTTTTGAATATGTTGTTCGTAAGACAAAGTTATAATAATTATGCGAAAAATCAAGATGATTAGATATATTTTTGCTATCGAAATCGATCAATTTCGACAGTCCAGCGGAATTTGAAAAAAAAATATGTTCATAACTCTTTTTTTTGACGAACCCTACGTTGATCTATATATATATATAAATAAATTGAGTGGATGTTGATCTCATCAATTTTGTTGTTCTCTGTTTTTGTAATGGTGTTAAAATTATTTTAATACCAATGTTTTAACACTAATGGTGTTAAAACAAATTGGTACTAAACAAATTTAGCACCATTGTTACAAAAATAGATCGGTGCTAAACAAATTTAACACCATTTGTGCTAAAACAAATTGGTGCTAAAATAACTTGGTGCTAAACACCATTGGTGCGTGCTAACATAGATTGGTGTTAAACAGATTTTGCACCATTGGTGCTAAAATAGTTTGGTTATAAATAGAAACAAATTAATGCTAAATAGATTTAGCACTAATTTTGATAAGACGTGAGATGTTATAAGGAAAGGATATAAGTATCTTTTTTGTATAATGTCCTTAATTTACACAGTTAATTTGTAAGTGTCATTTATAATTATGTTATTATTGGAATGAGTCCTTATGCCCAATTCCCCCAAAATATTATTTATAAAATTAAATCAATAATATTTTTTGTAAATTTATCCACACTCACGGATTAATTTAGTAAGCAATGCAGATTAACTTAATAACGTAGATGAACTGCAAAATATTGTGGATGAAAACAAAAATCACCCTTTTCAAATACCGTATACATTTTAGTTTCGTTTGATAATAAAATTAAAATAATAATAATAAAAATATTTAATATGTAAAATTTTAAAAATAAATTTAGAATTAAAGTTAAATATTCTCTTACTTTTTAATTTTTGTTATGATTTTTTTTTTGGATAATACTGAAACAATTTTTTCACAAAAATTAAAGACTTATAAAAATAACTACATGATAGATAACATCTTAAATATATACCTTTAGAAACTAGAAAGTCTCATGGACAATATATCCGCAATGGAATAAGACAAATCCATGAAGAATATAATTTATTTTTTGTATTTGACTATCTTTTATGACAGACACCCTTGTAAATAATCCATTGGCAAAACGTCTAAGTAATTGGATTTGTCTAAGTAATTGTGTTTCCAAACACATCGTCAATGTAAATTCTTTCAAATGTAAATTTTTCTTTATGAAATTAAAATGTTCATCAACTGTTCAGTTGGTGGTAGAATAAGGCGAAATTCAACCATACCATTTTACCATAACAAATTATCATCGATGACTACAAACTTATTCTTGAGTCCATATTTTATAAAGATAATTCTCACTACAATGTATTTAACATTTATATTTTTAATAAATTGGATTTATAAATTTTTCTCCCTAGTTTTTAATTTATAATTTTTAATATGCGCTTTTTAAAACACACGTTAACAAAAGTCTAAAAAAGATTGCACCATTGTAATTATACAAGAATATCACCACCAATATCCAAACACAGTTTGAGGAGAGTGAGATTGGTATTTATCTACTTTTGGTTTGTGGTTGGTTATATGTTACTTGTTGATGTCCATCTTTTTGGGTGTGAAAGACGCTAGCTAAGAGGGGGGATATATTTAATGATAAAGTTATGTAATTTGGATAGTTAATTTTAAATTAAACGGTTTAAATCGAAAATACTCGTTAGAAGAGGTGCATTTCTCTTGTAAGAACTCTAACCAATAAAAACTAATCTAAATTGTTAAAAATTTTATGGCTTAGATAATAACTTTCCTCCAAAATATATTTTTTTCACTTTGAGATTTTGTATTTTCAAAATAAATTTCCTCCAAAATAACTTTCCAAAATAACAACTTCTTTACTTGGTTAAGGTTTCTTTGAGATTTAGTATTTTCTTTAAATTTAAATGCTTGCAAAGTTTAAGACACCCACCTTAATTTAGAATATTCAAGTTCGATTATACGAGACTCTATGTAATGCATTGATTTAAGAGTGCGTTTAGTTGGAAATGACTTGTAAAATATTGAAAAATAAAATAAAAGAATTAGCATGATATTCTATTACCTTTTCGATGTTTCATGGAATTTAATTAATTGATATGACCGATAGTAAGATATTTTTTTTTCATCTTATTTTAAAAGAGAGGAAGTCAGGAAGGTGCAAGTGTCATTGATGGATATAATGGTATTGGTGAGAGATCGAGATTACATGTGAACATTCATTAAATCAGAGTTGAAAAGAGATTGAAATTATTGTTCCCACTCAATCAGCAAGCTTATATATAAATAATCAATTAATATATATATATATATAATAAATAAATAAATAAAATAAACATTAATGCTTAAAATGCTTTGCGCTTGAAAGATAAAATAAAGATGAATTAATGTTGAATTCATACTACACATATATATATGGTCTGACTAGCGAGAAAAACCTACTCAAGAGCTAACCACTATTTCTACTATTATGTTTGAACACGAGAAAGATAAGAGAAAAGAAAATGCCTGATATCTAAACAAGACATTAATAATAATAATATAATAATAAATGTGAAAAATGATGGGTTACAAAAGTAGAAATAAATACAATGAACGTACCCCATATGAATGTACGTGATCAATTATTGATTGTTTACAGCTTGGAAGCTGTTGTTAATCTACTTTATCTTGTATGCCTTTGTACGTTGTCCAAATTTATGTCTTGGAAAATGTTATTTTGCTTTTATTTTGTTTGATTTTTTATGGTGTCAAAAAAAGGGCTATATCCATGTGCAATTCCAACGTAATCAAAAACCTATCAAGAAATACACAAAAAAAAGCATAACGTGTATTATAAAAAAAAACATAAATGTATACACGCGAAGAATACAAAATGTAACGTGATTCTGCTTTCTAATGGCATATATCTCTAAAGAAGAAATGATAATCAAACTACATAGAGAAATATGAATACTTTGGTCACATATAGCTATTAATGTGAAATTCTCTAATTGTTCGATCTATTTTAAAATTTTCCTCTAGAGGAAGAGGGTTTCTCTCTTTACTATTTTTCAAATGAATAGTTGTCTACACCGAGAGAAACCTTCATTTATAATGTCGCAGACGAATGAATTGGACATTAGGTTGTGTGGACTGTGAATTAGAGAGAAGAACATATGAAGCAAGTTTCTCAATGAGCGATACATGTTAATTTACATGATTCTTCTTTGTTTGCTATGTATGTTTAAAATTTTATAGGTACTTGTGTTTATTTTATTTTAAGGAACAAAAGTCAAGTATCCCTAATTTTAAAAACCACTAGAATCACGTTATATTTAATGTGTGTACAGTAATAATAATATATATTATTTTCTTTTATTATTTGTAAAAAAAGAGAGTGTTTTTTTAGTGATTAAGATGCTAATATTTGGGGTATTTTCTTGCGTTGTCACCACTTACTCTATCTAAAGCTAGTTGGTACACCTGTTCTTCATTATTTTATAGCACTTGATTTGATAAAACATAAGGGTAGCAAAAAAAACAACCCGCTGGGTTTTCCATCCGATCCGATTCGGATGGGGCGGGTTTGGGTTTTGGGGAAAAAACCAGAATCTGATTTAGGCAAAGGTTTGGGTTTTGCCACTAAAAATCCGCCTCTCCCCTCCCCGCCCTACATATGTATATATAAATATATTTTTAATTTAATATAGATATTATATATGTCTTTAAGTTAAAATCTTAGTCAATTCCACTCAATTTGGAGCGGGTCAAGGCGAGTTCAGGTATTGTGAAATTAATGTAGAGCGGGTTTGGGTATAATAAAAAATACCCGTCTCAAATTCTGGTCAGGTTCGGGATGGAGTTATTTATGGGCAGGTTGGATTTCGGGTTTGGCCAAACCCGCTCTACCTCCATTGCCATTCCTAAAAAAAAAAGAGTCGAGCAAATTATTTATGTGACATTCAAATCACAAGACTTAAGTGTGCATGGAAAAAAAAAGGAGGAAATCTTTCAAGAACACAAAATCGTTAGGTGTAACAAAGAAATTAGCAATTTGTCAAGAGTATATTATTGCTATGAAAGCAACTATGTCATGTATTTATATTTGCATATTAACATAACAGCAGTTATTTTTTATCTATTAAAAACTTAAAGCTTGCGAAATCTAACATCCTAGTTTTACATGCACTTGGCCGGACGAAGACTCCGGAATTTAAGTTCAAATGGTTAAAAAGGAATGATTACATAATGCAACTAAATTCAAACCACTCTCCTACCCTCATTGAATCACCTAAATTGTACACACACACACACACGTATGTAGAGTATAATTATAAAGAAAGAATCTTTCTCTATAATAAAAAGAAAGAATGTGCATTTATAAAGGTAAATGAATGAAATTTGTAGAGAAGATATATGTATATATATCATGAATAGATTACCTCCATCAGAATTTTATCAAAATATTCAATCTTAAAGTGGGTGAGATGATCATTAAAAATTTCAACGATAAAAATGCATGTATATTTCAAATTTTTGTTATACTTAATTCTTGATTGAATTTTTGGATACAATTTGGTAGAGGTAATCCATTCATTGCATAGATCATATCTACCAATTTTTATAACAAAATTCATATATTTACAACTCCAATCTTTATAGTTTACCACAAGAGATATTTTGTATTTGTACCCCCATTTTAGGGAGTATTTTGCAGTTGCACCCCATATTTTATTTTATTTGGAATTGCACCCTACCATTAATGTAATCTTTTAGGAGGTGTTAACTTTTACTTGAATGGACCAAAATGCCCTTAAATGAACAAATGCTAATATAATTTCAATGAAAATACAATTACAATGCAATGCAATTGATATAAGCAAGTTTAATAATATATACACAATTTTGTTTTCTAAAAATTCATATTTAAACCTTAATTGAGTTGTAATGTCAAGAGGTGAACTTATTATTTTTATTAGTATTTCATTGCCTCCAAAAGCATATGCATATATGTTTTGTGCTATTTTTTTCCCTTTATATATGTGTGTATATATACATTGGACCATGTAGTTGATTAGGAATCTTAGGGTTCATTACCGAAATTGATCGTGGATTACTAATAAGTTTAAAACGGGTTCTTTCGGGGTCGATCTTTGAGCAGTTAATGGGGACAAACTTTATAGAAAAAAAGTAATTTAGGAATTGTTATGACCTAAAATTAGAAGGGTGGGACCTTTAGGGATAAGTTAAGAGTATAATATAACTCTGTTTTTTACCAAAAAATAGTAGACATTAGTCATGAGTGTAATCCAAAAAACAAAAGGTAGAATTCGTTCATTTGATTACATGACTAGGATTCTTTGACTTTTTTTTTTGTTGGATTGTTTTCAATATTGATTCTCTATTCTATTTTTTAGTTATAGTCAATATAATGAAGTCCTTAATATGTATTTTATTTTATTTTTTTTTGTATTTTAAGCATGTTTATATTTTCTTTTCTTTTTTTATGTAATACTTTGAACATGATGAACTTAAAAATTAAAATTAACTATTATTAGACTTGCTTATATCAATTGCATTACATTCTAATTGCATTTTCATTGAAATTATATTAATTGCTTTTTCGTATTAAAGGCATTTTGGTCATTGGCATAAAAGTTAATACCTCCTAACAAAATCCACTAACAACGGGTGCAACTGCAAATAAACTAAAATATGGGGTGCAACTACAAAATACCTCCAAAATATGGGGTGCAAATACAAAATATCTCTTACCACAATGTGTTTAACATTTGGCCAGACAAAGACTCAGGTTTAAGTTGAATTGGTTAAACACAATTCCTAGTGAACACCGTCCAATGCTGAGAGCTGCTTTCACAACAAATCTTGGCAAAGAGAGCTTCTAAAACATAGTACAACAATGCTTCAGCCATACTAATCCCAGCAAAATCAATCATTTCTCTCTCCAAATTAAACATCTTAACTTACTGATAATAATAGCAACCCCAAAAATTCTTCAAATTTCAAGTTTACAAAGATCTCCCAAAGAAAGAACAAACTAAAGAAGAAAATAAATCAAGGGGGGAAAAAAGGGAAAAAAAAGAACATAGAAAACAAAAGGGGGGCATAGGCAATTGATATAGAACCAAAAACTTAAAACTCTAATTCTACGCATTGCAACGAATATAGTCCAATAATCAACAGCCACTTCCCTCACAAACTGCCCAATATAATTACCGTCTTTTTTAACTTTTTTGATTTTTTGAGGATCGATGATGACACGGAGCAAACAGAGATAGGTTTCTTTGGGCACCGGTGTCACATCATTTCTTGAGATCGTCTCACACAGCGGCTAACTTTCTTCTTGAAATCGTCCCTTCTTTCTCTCCATTCCTTCTGCAATTTCACAATGGGGTAGAGATGGAATGATAATTGGTCACTAATTGACTTGAACTGGACAAAATATAAATATTTTGGTTCAACCTCGTAGAAATGGCGCATTAATATGGACATTTTTTTTTTCTTTCTTTTTGAGCCAAGTTTTAAACGAGCATTTTACACAATATCACATGCCTGCAACGAGTCCAGGTTTGTTGACTCTCCTTAATTGATGATTAACATGACCTCCATTCTAATTGGTTAATGCATTAAAATAGCAAGGACCCACAACAACTATTCATTCATTACTTCAATGCATTGACCCATGTTAACCCACATTTTCCCTACAAATTATGCCTCAATGGCATAAAGCTTGTAATCCATTATAGTTAAAATCCCGTACTAAAAGCAAATATGACTTGGGACCTAAATCCCCCCCCCCCCCCCCCCCCCCCGCAAAAAAAAAAAATTGAAGATGCTAACAAGATAGAATAGAGAGAGCTTTTGTGAAAAATATTAGAAAAATAGAGAAATCAAGAAGATATTACCGCGGCTTCCACATTTGCCGGAGATTCGTCATTAGGACTAGAGAGCATTGATATGATGCTCAAAACTATACTCTCCACCTGCCAAACAATGTCTTCTCTGTTACTTGCATGATATTTTCCGTTAAGAAACAGTTGTAAAAAGGGAGACGACATTATAACCTAATTAAATAAGGCACAAAGTTTTTGTCAACAAAAAAGAAACATGAAATTAACCTTTTGCAAGTTGAATATAAAATACATTTCACTCAATTCCTTGCATATGTGAAGATGTTCAAAAGGTAATTAAAATGTTGAAGAATTCGGTATAATTTCATTTCATAGTTCTTATATTAGGAGCAATATTTGATAGTTGACTTTTTTTAGAAGATAATTAATAACATTAATCAGCACTAGGAAGCAGGAACCCACGAAGGTTACCAATAATACAGATGGCCTTTCTCTTCTTATCAACAAGATTAGAGATAATTAATATAGAGGGGAAATTTGTTCGAGCAGAGAAATGAATGAAAGAAAACAAATACTGCCTCTTTCAGCTAGAAGCAAGGGAATATCAGCCAAGAATTTTTTGTAACACCTGATGGATGCCATCAATGAAAAAGGAAAAAACTCTAAATCATAAGTTTTTTGTTTGTTTGTTTTGGGGTGGGGTGATGAGTTTTGTATCATTGCTAAGGCAGGAAAGTCTAAAACCTGATGAAAATACAAGATCTACTGACAGCCCAAATATTTCATATAGTGGGCGTATGTAGCAATTGTAGTCCTACTGTACCATACATGTCTATGCAATAAAGGATGTACACAAGTAAATGAAAATTCATCAGGTCTATCATATAGGTAGCGGCTTTTTTTTCATATTGGTGGTTGTTGTCATTCATTCACATTCATTAAATAGACAATCAACAACAAAATATGCGTACATGCCATGCCTACAAATGAATAAACTAAAATTTATCATTTGATTGGTATTCTTGTATACATAAAGGTGTGTCTAAATGTATCCATGGACGTATTCCCCTATCCCTTATCTAAGTTTATGCTTCTTAGGGCAGTTAGGATATATTTTTAATCAAACTCACAGTCCATATAAACCAACAGTTGTAAATGGTGAAATCCTGGAGAGTTAGGGTAAGTCAACAAGACATCAATACACGAATAACTATGAAAACAGGCTTGCCATTAATATTCATATATTCAAACTACCAACGGTTCATTAGATCTTGCACTAAAAGTCTGTGTGATCTTTGATCTGGAAGTCATTAATTCCGCATCACTCCACTTTGACTTTTGTAACTTTCAAGGAAACACTGATTTCAACAATATTGACGGTCAAGAATACAACTCTTTTTCTATTGTGAGATCTGGTACATTGATTAGGCCCCAAAATGGAAATAGGACTATCAATTTGAGACTGATGGAGTAATACATACATAAAAAAGTGATCACTGTACCATAAAGAGATGATGAAAACAATATTTTGTTCAACGTTTTCTATGTGTACTATATCAATGTTCTTGAAGGAGCTAGGAGGAGGAGCGCTAAGGTGATCGGGGGTCATCTTTTATTATTTTTTTATTTAATATCACAACGAAGGTGCAAGAGAGAGGGAGAGAGAGATCCGCTTCACCCCGCCGAAACCTGTTCAGTTGCCCAGTCCACAAAATTCCGCCTCCCCTTGTTTTTTCACCTATTAGATAGAGGCAAAGGGAAGACAACTACATACCCTCCCCTCTAGGCCTATTCTTATAACTACAATTGACATAAGAGTTTTTTTCATAGACATGAACATTTTATTTTGAAGGATGTGATATCTTCGAAGCACAAAAGAAAAGACTACAAAAGGCCAAGCATAAATGGTTATTATTCATTTGTCCAAGCCGAAGTCAGTTATAAAAGACTAACAGAGAAATAAGGAAAGATAAGGGAACAAACACACGTGGAATAAATTTAATAATACAGGCTATAATAAAATCGCAAAGCAAGCAAAAGTAGTCAAAGCGACTTCAAGTGGTCATACAGTATGGACTGGTGTCCAGCGTTCACTGGCAAGCTCATACCCATTCGGGTCGTCACCAGGCGGGTGAAGAATTGAAATGCAAACCTTCCCATCAGGATAAACTGTAATACATACAGAAAATTTATAATTAGTTGACATTCTAAAACTACATACAAAAAAAGACAGAAAACCAGAATCTAAACTAACCATTAGGATGCCATATCTCCGAGGTAAACCTGACGGATGGAGGGCTGTTGGGGTAATTTTGGGGAAAAGTCATAATGGCATTAAAGAAACCTCCATCACTGCAATGATATTTTAGTAAATGAATCAGTCAACAAACGTTTCTTCAAAAAACTTAATATGCATGTGGATATATATGTTTGGATCCAATTTATCTCCTTAATTCTAACCGATCAAAATGAATGAAAAAACATCGAAAACATTAAAAAGAAAAAAAAGCACTAGACCACAAATTGGATATCTAAATCTAACATTAAAAAAGCTACCAAGTAAGAGGAGGGCCTAAAAACCTTCTATCAATATCCATTATGGAGTTAGCCCACACCTCTGAGCGTCGGAATTGTGTAGGCTAATTTTGGATTCAATTGCAATTCCAATCCAAATCTCAGCACTGGGATGCCAAACACACCCTTGCTCAATTTTCTTTCAACCGACCGAAAACCTTATGCCACAGTTACCTTAAATCCAGATGAATCCAAAACAAACAAATACCACCAAATTCTACAATTAAACAACATGATCATAATAGTTTTACCTAATAAAGGATCTCTTTTGTAATTCGCCGAAACCCTAAAACCCCTAATTTCCAAGCAATCATCATACCAAACCAATCAAACAGCCAATTCGCAAAATTAAAACCAATTAAAAGCCCAATCATATAGCAATACCCCAAGGTACCAACTATTCACCCAATAAATCAAGCAAAAACCACAAACTAACATAAAATTAAACACAATCACGACTTTTAACCCCGATCAGACCTTAAAAAAAAATCCTATCTTAGCACAAATAAAGAATAAAACACTCACTATAACGTATCAGGTGGTCCAATAATGGTAACACTCCATTCGAATAAGTTATTTTCATCAACCAAACCGGCCGAGAATCCATCAACAGGATTCTTACAGAGATCTGCAAAAAAAAAAACTCACTTATCATCAACAATCAATAAAACCTTACAAAGTAAAAAATCGAAACCCTAGAATTGAATTTAGTCGATCCTATGAGATAAATTGGGAATGAATGAATTCGATTCACCACCTCTGAGCTGTTTCTGGAGGAGTAGGCTAGCTTGGGAAGGAGAAGCCATGGAGGAGAGAGAAAATCTAGAAAGAGTAAGGAGAATTTTAGGGTGAAGAAAACAAGAGGGGAGGAAAATCAGAATATTAAAGAGTTTTGGGGTTTGTGATGGGAGATCACTCTCTCATCTTTGGAAGGACCGAAGAAGTCCAAGGATTTCTCTGTGGTATTTATATATATATTTACACGTAGTGTACTACAAATCATAATTTACTTCGGTTTCAGAAAAAGAAATTGGAAATTACTTTTGAATATTTTTTTTTTCCTTTAACAAGATGTTGTTATATAACAGTAATTTTAGAAAGACCTGAATTGGAGACGCAATTAAAGGTGTTAAGATCGATTCGAGAACTAATTAAATGGATCGAATAGATCCATAAAATTTGAACCGAGAAAAAACTAAAATAAAAAATAAGAAAATCTAACTGAAACCCAAAAGTTTGGTTCAAGTTTAAGGCAAGTTAGTCCAAACCCGAACTAAGCCAAACTGGGTTATATATAAGAAAAAAAAATGTTAATATATACTCTAATAGCATAGGTTAATTATACTATAATAAAAAAATGGCATTTTATAAAAATATGTTTCTTATTAATTAAATATTGTAAAAATATTAAAAAAAATGTCATTAACACGTATCCTTATTATTGAATTAGCTATACAATACAAATATTTTTTTATTACATACATGATGGCAAAATAATTCATTATTTTATTTAATTTGTTTTGTTCTTTTAGATGTACAAATAAAATAGTAACTAAATAAAAAGACGGTATCTATATGTTTGCTCCTTATTGATAAAGAAACATGACTTTAATTTGAATATAAACCATTCTTTTATTATTGTCAATATTACATTATTATCTTAAATTGATTTAGCAAAAAAAAAAACATATATCAAAACCGAATCGAAAAGTTTAGTTTGAATTTGGGTTTTGAAGATTTAGAAACTGAAATCAAACCGAATCGAAACCGAATTTTCACATTTGATTTAGGCTTTGGGTACCTTAATTTCTATCCCGATCGAAACCGAAAACACCACTAGGCGCAATGATATGTCGCGAATATGTTAGTCAGTTAATTTAATTTATCAAGTAAATTTTATGCAATGTTTATTATTGATAACTTATACATAGGCCACGTATTATTGTGTTATCAAATTATGTTTTATGTCGCCCAATAATTTGGTCATGTAAAAGGGTTAAATTAATGGTAGTCTAGCTTTACAAGTTTGTTCTAATGGTGGACGGTTCTTAATCAAAATACAATAATTGTCTCAAGTTTGAGTTTTGTCAACCGCACATTAGAGGTGTCCATCCGATCCGATCCGGTCGTTTTAAACCATCCGCATCCGATCTGATCCGATGTCGGTTTTAGGTTTTAGCATCCAATCCAATCCAACATACTTTAGAAATCCAATCCAATCCAATCCAATTAAATGTTGGATTGGATCGGTTTCCATCCGATCCGATTAAAAGTTTAAAATAAGATATATTATATTCTTGAAATTTTCAATTCTAATGTAAAACAAGTTAATATAATTCATTACAAATCAAGTTCAAGTGTTCAACCAAAGAGCTAACCAAATAACTAAGTTAAAAAGTCTACTGCCTAACTAAAAATACATAATTAAACCAACTATAAATCATTATGTATGTGATATGAAATATAAAATGATAAAAAAATTTAATAATAATTTTTTAAATGAAAACTTATAAATATTACAAAGTGATCCCTTATCTTATGAATATTACAAAGTGACAACTCTAATAATGGATTTGATTGGATTGGATCGGTTTCTAGAGCACATAAAACCGAAACCGATCCAATTTTTTCAGTTTTCAAATTTTGCATCTGATCCAATCATCCATAAAATCCAGAAAAAATGGATTGGATTGGATTGGATTGGATCGGATTGGATCGGTTCCTCGGTTTGGATTGAATTTTGAACACCCCTATCGCACATACAACAATTTTTTCTTTCTTTCATATTTATGTTGGATGCTTTTATGAGAAATTAGTTATTTATATTTTTGTCCTATGATAATCATAATGGTTTAAATTTGTTATTTTATTGTGCACATGTAATATGATATAAACGTGGTCAATACAAAAAAAAAATAAAAAATAAAAAATATTATCATTGAGTAAGCATTGATGTGTGATACGAACAATATTAAAATAAAACCGTAAGTATGTAAATTATTTAAAAGTAAAATCTCTTTTTATATAGTTATAAACTTCTTTGAATAGTTCAAAGTCGACTTTTTAAGATTTGTAACTTGTTCTAGTAGTTGTGTATGGAATCCTACATGATCGGCTAGGGACAGTTTTAGATCTATAAGATGCATGTATAAGAAAAAAAAAAAAAAAAAAAAGAATTATTGTAGGTATATTCGATGAGGATTTCAACAATATCATATATAATCTTCACGACTGAAAATATAAATTTGGGCATTTGGTCTAGTGGTATGATTCTCGCTTAGGGTGCGAGAGGTCCCGAGTTCAATTCTCGGAATGCCCCCTTTTGACACCAGAAGAACTTTTGCAATGTATGTATTAAATTTTTTTTAATATAAACAATGTTACTATATATACAAGTTGAACTCTTGTTACCGCTTGAAACTACAAAATTTTAATCATTACGCCCTTCATTTTTTAACTTTCTTAAAAATATTTTAAAACATAAATTACCACATAAGGAATAAAAATAAAGTTTATAATAAACGATTAAATATATTTTTTCTTCTTTCTTAAATTAGTATTCCCTATCAAGCGGCACCATTTGTTCGATATGAAATTAGTTATGCTACATTTAAAATATTTTATTATTACTGTTATTTTCCATTTTATTAGCAAAGCCAATCCTTAGCACCAACTTACATTAAAAATAGTTAATTAAAACGTTTTCCTAAACTTAATTTATCTTGAAATCAGAGTCATGCTTAGATTCTTAACAATGCTAAACAACAAATGTAATGTTGCCCATTAACACATATTGTATAATATTATCCAAATTAAACAATGCTTGATGGATTGTAGTACTGTCCGCCCCCTTATAACCGGCCAACTAGCTTAACACCGACTCTTTGACGAAACTGATCAAACCCTTGCTTGCTAATCTCTCCATGGCAAATAATGCTCTGTATTCTTTTCTTCCGGAAATATTAATTATCTTAGTCGTCGTTTTATCGGCTACTATTTTTGTCACAGTGTACCACTGCATTAGGATCGGCTGGTGCAACCGACCTGATAACACTAGGCCGCATCAACGACCTGCATTTATGTTCAGACACAAGCAAGCGGCAAGCAACATCGAGAATTCAATAAATGAACTCATTCCAGCACGCAAGTATAAGAAGAATCTGGGGCTGGCTTGGGACGGTGGAGGCGTATGTGCTATTTGCTTGTGTGATTTTGAAGAAGGTGAAGAATTACGTACTTTGCCGGAATGCTTGCACTCTTTTCATGCGCCTTGTATTGATATGTGGCTCTTTTCTCATTTGGATTGTCCTTTGTGCCGCAATCAGAATATGCCATTATGAATGCTAGCTAGACGTACGTAGAGTCATGTACAAGGCGGAGCATGCATGATTGTATAACTTTTGTACAGTCTAAGTATGTAAATTGGGAGAGTGAGACGATTACAGGTGTGCGTGATGGGCAAGGAAAAAGTATGTAAATTCCCTGTCATATGAGTTCATTATTTTCTCAACTCTTTTTTTATTTTTTTATTACTAGTAAGAAATGAGGCTGGGAGTATCAAGATACAAACACGAAGATGATCGACTTGATCTATGGCCTGATTAGATTCATCGAACTAGCTCGATCTTTTTGTACATGTTTCGCTAAGGCTAAAGTTTCCTGAGCCAATAGTTTAACAACTTCTTGGTATCTAAGAGCAACAAAATTCATCGATCTAATAATATTCATTTAAGTTAAATATAGAATCTATAGTTAGAGTACCTAAATGAAGTGTTTTTAGTCACATCTTTTGAAAAAAAAATAAAAAAATTCACCACAATTTGGTCAAAAACTGAAATCTTATTTGCGGTGGTAAACTGATTGTGTTGTAAAATAAAACACGAGTTTTAATTTTGGGATGTTCAAATATGAAGACAATACTCTTGATTCAGCACGACGCAGAACCAATTTGAATTAGATAAAACAAAACGTATTATTTTAAACCTTTTTTTGAATCTCTTTGAATTATGTTCTCAGATGTTATAATATGTATGTTGATCGATAGATTGACTAATTAGTTAGGTTGTCACACATATATATATAGCCTTGAGGAAGACAATTTAGAATCTGCATGTTTTGATTAATGGTCTTCCGATCCGAATGCATTGAAGCTTGTAAATAGTGAAACTCTTTGTGTAGTTTTTGCTGTGCTGTTGCAATCTGTTTTGCGGAAAAAAAGAAGAAGAAAGAAGTATCATTTTTGGTGTACATAAACCCACAATTGTCTTACTGACTGGTTTGTCCCATATGTTGAGTTTGATTGTGGTTAATGCAGTTTTGGCCGATGGGGCTTTGTATCACATCTGTCTCAAAATAAAAATAAAAAGGAAGATAGGTTCCTTTCTAATCTTACAACATATGATGACAGAGGATCATTCAAGTCTTGATGTAGAATGGAGTGGGGTAGGAGAACATCGTCTTCAACCTTATTCTTTTGAATTCACAAGAACAAAACAAAAATTTATCTAATTTTCAAAGAACAACAAAAATGTCTGACAATATTTATTAATTGATAATTGGTTCGTTACAATGATATGAAATAATTACTTATTCATAATCTAAAATCCTAAACCTACCTCAAATAAGGATATTGAATTATTATAATCCAATTGCTATAGTTAAAACCTACCAAAACAAATATTCAAAATTCCAAACTCCAAAAAGACTATAAATAAGGAAACTATTTATCCTAATTAATAAAATAAAAATATTAACACTCAAATTAGATAATTCACGAATTAAATAATTATAAATATTCTGATTTGTAAATTGAAAGATAATCAAACGGGCTCTCTATTTCCAAATATCTAGAAGAGTATATATAAATGTAATTTGCAAATTTAAAAAGTATTTTCGCATTCAACATAATAATACTCCCACAAGGTTTATATACAAAAGGAGAGGGGCCGCGGACCATATGAGACAATGGTTTCACCTTGCAAGTTTCAAAATAATAATAAAAAATAGTTTCACCCTTGCAATAATCGTCACAGCTACATTTGCTTGATATGCCTCTTCTATTCAGTTCAACAATTTTCCAAATCTTATATCTCTACAATGGATGATCCCTTCCTCTCCCAATTACACATTTTTCTAATAGCATTTGCCTCGATGGCTTTTACCGTCACCTTGTATCACTGCATCCTGGTCATATGGTGCAACTCACGACAGCAACCCGACCCACAACGTCAGGAGACGGGCCCACAAGGGAGTCGACTCGAGAACTCGACCACTGCCGTTGAACTCATCCCGGTCCATAAGTACCGAAAGGGCACAGGCTTAGAGAGAGAAGAGTCCGTGTGTCCTGTGTGTTTGAGTGAATTTGAAGAGGGTGAAGACTTACGTACCTTGCCTGAATGCATGCATATTTTTCATGTCCAGTGTATTGATATGTGGCTGTATTCGCATCTGAATTGCCCGATGTGTCGAACTGATGCGCGGCTTTCGAACTCCGATTCTAATGGACCGGCATTGAGAGAGGGTTCTAGATTGCAATAGCATTTAGTTGTATAATTTATGGGGGCTTGACTCTTCTCCATTACCTTTTTGTTTAATTTCATTTAATGGAGTCTAGTTTAAATGTGAAATAGATGGAAATGATTTCTATGATGAGTGAATCATCTTCAGAAAAAGTTCATCAGAAGATTCATGCAATCTAAAAGTGTGTGAGATTGTTGTCTAAATTTTAATGGTTGAAAATGAACATATGGGCCGGTCAAATTTTTATTACACACACTTTTGACTTGAATTTCTTGATTAAATTTTATAGAAAAGATTTATTCATTATAGAGATCCACCAAATTTAATGAAAAAAATTCATTTGTATGACCTTTAAAACAAAACCCCATTGGATGGAAATGGGCTAAAAAGGTAATAAAGATGAGACAAATCCAATATGGACATAATACTGTGAATGTGAGAAATTAAAGTCTAGTATCATTTAGGTTTTGGGTTATCATTTTTGTCTTAAGTTACGAGCTAGGCCTTTTTTCTTAATAATTTTTTAAAAAGTTGATTCTTAATTAATTTTTTCTTTTTGACAAGAGTTGTTTTGTAATTTAAAACAGAAAATATATTAACTAATGTTTCACATGGTTTAAACATGTGCAGTGGGAGAGGCAAAGTGGGCCAAGCCCCAACTTGACCCCTTTTTTTTTTTTTGTTTTTTTAACAAACATAGTAATACATGGACTTCTGTGTAAAATTTTAAAGTTTGAGGTTGAATTCGTAATGTCTTAAAATCTTGGAGATAAAATTGTAATTATTTTTAGTAAAGCCCAACAAAATAATAAGAGCATTCTTCTCAATAAGAATTTCACAAAGAAAAACAAAAGAGAAAAAAATAGAGTTTATACTCGTGACTCACTCACTCTCTCATGTTGGATTTCTTACTTGGATTTGCACTCTCTTTTTAGGCTCACATGGTAGGGATGGTTGATTAACAAATTTGGCCTTTTTTTCTTCAGAGTTTTATTTTGTCGTGTTATTATTTGTTGTAATTTTTTTTAGTCAAGCTCCCACTAAGTTAAAATCCTGACTCTGCCGCTGAACATGTATTTATTTTTCAAACAGTTTAATGTATATGATACATAATCAAAAGGCATTATTTTCGGTGTATTGGCCATTTTAGTTGTTATTTTGTTGTCACTGGAATTTAACGGGCCTTTTATTTTATTACATTATACTATTATATTAGGATCAATTGCACAACCGATCCCGTAACAATAGGCCACAATGAGGACCTGATTTTTTGTTTGGATCAACAAGAATAAACGTTAAACATGATCGAGAATTCAATAAACAAACTCATTTTGACATGCAAGTATAAGAAGCATTTAGGGTTGGATTGGATGGGATAGTGGTGGAAACGTATGTGATTTGCTTGTGTGATTTTAAAGAAGGTAAAAAATCACATATTTTGTCAGAATGCTGTTGTGTTTAGCTTGTAATCTATGTTACAAAATGGTGCAAGTTGGAATGCTGCGAAAGCGTTTTTGCAGCTGAGCTGGAAAACCGCAAAAGCACTTTTGCAGCTCGACAGAAGTGTTCTGGAAGACCCAAAGGGTTCCACATTATCTCCGGTGTGTTTTTCCTCTTTGCTTTGCACTTGATTCTTGTTGTTCTTTATCTTTTATCTATAGTTGCTTGTGATTGTGTTGGTTATCTTGGTTTGAGCCAAAGATCCTATTGCTTGTCGGTTTCCGCCCGCCAAGTGTTCGTAGAAATTCCCGAAAGGGATTTTTCGGGTTTAAGAGTGGCTTTGGGACTTGGTTATTGTTCCCACATTCACAACAAGTGGTATCAGAGGATTGGTTGGTGCCTAGTGGTTGGTATTAAGGTTTGGCTATTGGGTGCAAGGTTTGTGCGCCAAGTGTTCGATAAATGGCTGAAGGGACTCAAACCGGAGTTGTTGCAACACAAGCTAGTTCTTCTACCATTATAGGTGTTGGGTGTTGAGATTTATGCTTATGCTACAGATCACTAGTTAACAAAGAAGGCAACCGAACAAAGATGGAGAAGAAAAAACACACACACACAATACGAAGACAACAACGATATACGTGGTATCGGCAAATTGCCACTACTCCACGGACAACTCTCTATCAATATACTAATTTCCAAATACAAATATGAGTTATAAAATGTTCTACCAAGAACACTCAAATGAAAAATACAACATATTTTTCATACAAAACAAAACCCATATTTCACTCCAAATTTTTCTGCTTTTCAACTTCTGCCCTCTGCCATTTTCAGCTTCTCTTTTCTCTCACACACACATCTTCGTACACTTCTCCATATATAGACCCAAAGGAAAATATCTAAAAGTCAAGAGGAGCAAGTAAACCACTCTGCCAGCACAAAAGCAACCACTCTGCCAGCACAAAAGCAATCACAAGTCATTGGCATTATTATTTGACTTTGGTGGCACCAAAAAAACAATATTGGGAGCACTATGGAGGTTAAGATAAAGCCTTATGATGAGGTTATCAAATTCGGTATTTGGCAAAGGCAAATGCGGGGGGTACTCGTCCAATCGAATTTGCAAGTTGCATTGCTTGGATTTGAGAAAAAGCCGCAAGATATGTCCGAAGACCAATGGAATGAGATTGATAATAAAGCTATGTCCGCTATAGAGATGCATGTGACCGACGGAGTGTTGAGAAACTTGATGTCGGAGAAGAATGCAAAGGATATGTGGACTAGGATGGAGGAGTTGTACATAGATAAGTCTATGTCCAACAAGTTGAACCTCAAGAAGCAACTTTTTAAGTTGGAAATGAAGGAGGGGCAAGATTTGAACAAGCACATCAATATCTTCAAGGCAATAGTGCATGACCTTGAGAGAATTGATGTTGTGTTTGATGAGGAGGACCGCGCCTTATTGTTACTTGCTTCATTACCGGACTCCTATGATCACTTCGTCACCACATTGATATTTGGCAAGACAACGCTCAAGTTTAATGAGATTGTCAAGGACCTCCAATCGCACCTGGCCATGAAAAATGGAGGTAACGGGGCAAGCTATTTGTCAAGTGAGGGTTTGGTTGCCAAGAGTGGTAGTGGTGAACGAAGTGGGCGGTTAAGGTCACGGGGTGCCAAGAATAGAGGTACGGGTCGGTCTCAATCACGAGATCGAAGTAATTGGGAGTGTTTTAAGTGTCACAAGGTAGGCCACATCAAGAAGAATTGCCCGGAGCTAAAAGGTAAGAAGGCGGACGCGCCAAGGGAGGTTGCGGGAGTTGCGACCCAAGAGGTGAACCAAGAGGTTAACACCGACGTTCTTACTTGTTTTTTAGCGGATCAAAGTAGTGGGTGGATTCTTGATATTGGATGCTCCTATCACATGTGCCCGAATCGTAATTGGTTCGTTGACTACACGGAATGCAATTGAGGGAAAATCTTCATGGGCAACGATGCTACATGCAAAGTTGTCGGTATTGGCACGGTGAAAATAAAGATGTGGAAAGGCGTGACCCACACGCTAAGTGATGTTAGACACGTACCCGCTCTCAAGAAGAATTTGATCTCCTTAGGCACGCTCGACTCAAAAGGGTGTGTGATTCAAGCCGAAGACGGGGCTATGAAGGTGAAGAAGGGATCAATGGTGATTTTGCGCGGCACAAAGTCACCGAACAACTTTTATAGGTTGAAAGGAACCACGGTGGTTTGTGGAGCAGCGGTTTCCACAGAAGCAGAAAGGGATGGGCTTTTGTTATGGCATATGAGGCTTGGCCACATGAGCCAACGGGGCATGGATGAGCTTTATCGACGAAAATTGTTGAAGGGGATCCATGGGTGCAAGCTCGATTTCTGCAAGTATTGTGTGATGGGCAAGCAAACTAGAGTTTGATTTGATACCGCAGAACACAAAAGCTGAGGTATGCTTGATTATATTCACTCCGATGTGTGTGGGCCTTTAAATGTAGTTTCTTTGGGAGGTTTTAAATACTTTATGACATTTGTTGATGATTATTCACGTCGAGTTTGGGTTTACTACTTGAGGGAAAAATCCGAGGTTTTCAGAAAATTCAAGGAGTGGAAGGCTATGGTAGAAAGTCAAACGGGTCGGAAAGTAAAGTATTTAAGAAGTGACAACGGAGGGGAGTATAAGGATGGATAATTCGTGAAGTTTTACAAGAATGCCGGCATCAAAAGGCACTTTACCGTGAAGAAAACTCCACAACAAAATGGAGTTACGGAGAGAATGAACCGTACCATTATGGATAGGGCGAGAAGTATGAGGATTCATGCCGGCTTGTGTTGATCATGCCGTATACTTGGTCAATAGGTCACCGAATGTGAATCTTTGTTTGAAATGTCCGGAAGAAGTATGGTCGGGGTGAAAAGTGGATTACTCGAAGTTAAGAGTATTCGGTTGCCCGGTATATGCTCATATTCCTAGCGATGAGAGATCTAAGAATGACCTGAAGGCTCACCGGTGTATCTTTCTCGATTTTGGGAGAGAGGTGAAAGGGTTCAAGGTTTGGGATCCGGTAGCTAGAAAGCTTTTCTTTAGCCGGGATGTGACATTCGATGAGGGGGCCTTGCTTAAGGAACGGGAATACCAAGAGATCAATGATAACAGTGGGATTAATACGGTCAAGATTCCAATTATAGTTCCAAGTCCGTCGGTTACCGGAAGTGATGGAGCATCTTCAAGCGGTAGTAGAGATGATTCTCATGAAATTCAATCGAATGACGACGCGGTTAAGGTGGAGCTAGAGGAAAAGGAATCTGAGGAAAGACCGGGTGAGGTGGAGCCGGAACCATCGATAGCACGGGATAGACCACGACGGGCAATCAAACCACCCTCAAGGTTTGGTTGGGAAGACGAGGTCAACTATGCCCTTATTACAAGTGAGGGTGATCTAACTAGTTATAAAGAAACCATCAGTGTCGCAGACAAGGATAATTGGATGGGTTCTATGGTAGAGGAGATGGAGGCTTTACGAATAAATTCCGTTTGGGATTTGGTTTCTAGGCCCAAGGACCGGAGCATTATCGGTTCCAAATGGGTATTTAGGAAGAAAGAAGCAATCAACAAAGATGAAGCACCGAAATTCAAGGTGCGGTTAGTGCGAAGGGGTTTTCTCAAAAAGAATGGGTTGATTATGATGAGATTTTTTCCCCGGTTGTGAGACATAATTCGATACAGGTTTTGCTCGCTATGGTAGCTCAGTTTGACTTGGAGCTTGAGCAAATGGATGTAAAGACGGCTTTTCTTCATGGTGATTTGAAGGAGATGATTTACATGGCGCAACCGGAAGGGTTCAAGGAAATAGGTAAGAAGAGATTTGTTTGTCGGCTCAAGAAGTCATTGTATGGACTAAAGTAGTCGCCAAGACAATGGTACCTATGGTTTGACTCATTTATGTTGCGGATTGGTTATCGTCGGTGTGATGGTGATTATTGTGCCTATGTTCGAAACTTTGATGATGGCTCGTTTATCTTGTTGATGCTTTATGTGGATGATATGCTTATAGCGTGTCGAAATATGTCAAAGGTGAAGGAGCTTAAGGTACAATTGGGCTGGAAATTTGACATGAAAGATCTTGGGGCTGCACAAAAGATCCTTGGTATGGAGATTCGGAGAGATAGAAAGGTTGGCAAGTTGTGGCTTTCGCAAAAGAAGTATATTTTTCATGTCATTGAGAAATTCAATATGTCAAGTGCGAAGCCGGTTTCTACTCCGTTAGCTCCTCATTTTGCTTTGTCCGCAAATCAATGTCCTTCCTCTCTTGATGAGTGTGCCGAGATATCGACAACACCGTATGCTTGCGCGGTTGGTTGTCTTATGTATGCCATGGTGTGTACAAGGCCGGATCTAGCTCACGCGGTTGGAATGGTTAGTAGGTATATGTCGAATCCGGGTAAAGAGCATTGAATGCGGTTAAATAGGTTCTTCGATATCTACAAGGTACCAAGTCCTTGGGTATAGTGTTTGAGCCAAAAGATGGGGCTGATAGTGTTGCGAGATTTGTAGACTCCGATTATGCTGGGGATCTTGATAAAAGAAGGTCTACCACGGGTTATGTGTTCACTTTGGCAAGTGGACCGGTTTCATGGAGATCTATGCTACAAGCAACGAGTGCTTTGTCTACGACAGTGGCAGAGTATATGGCACTCACGGAGGCGTCGAAGGAGGCAGTATGGTTAAAAGGTTTAGTGAGCGAGTTGTGCTTGAAGCATGAGCGTATTTTGCTACGGTGTGATAGTCAAAGTGCACTTTTCTTGGCTAAGAATCAAGTGTATCATGCTCACGCGAAGCACATAGATGTGCGGTATCACCGAGTTGGGGATTGTGTGAATTCCGGGGAAGTCGTCCTAGAGAAGGTGAATACGGATGAAAATGCGGCCGATATGCTCACAAAGCCAGTAACCTCGAAGAAGTTTAGGCATTGCCTAAAGCTTTTTAATCTTACTTTATGTTGAAGAAGGAGGGTGTGACCTTGGAGGTGTCGAGATAATCTCTAAGGGGATGCACGGTTCTTATCCCGAGGTGAAGCAATCGAGATTGGCTTGAGATTACTCGCCAAGGTGGAGATTATTGTGTTTGGCTTGTAATCTATGTTACAAAATGGTGCAAGCTGAAATGCTGCAAAAGCGTTTTTGCAGCTGAGCCGGAAAACCACAAAAGTACTTTTGCAGCTCGGCAGAAGTGTTCTGGAAAGGTGCAAAACTACTTTTGCACCTCGGGCGAGAAACTGCAAAAGCCCTTTTGCAGTTCGGCGGGTAAAGCCCTTTAGGCTTATTTTTTCACTTAGTATAAATAGAGAGGTTTGTTTCTATTTATTGCAAGAGTGCATTTACAAGAGTGAGAATGAGAGACTTGTTCTTACAAGAGGGTATTTATTGTGAAAGGTTAGCTAGGGTTTAGCTAGGTTTTGAAAGGGTAATGTTTGGAGGTTTGTTCCATTGATTTGAGTGATAAACATTGAGAAAGAATTGGTGTAAATTCTTGATTGATCAATAAAGTTGCTCCCCTTTCAAGTGGAAGACCCAAAGGGTTCCACATTATCTCCGGTGTGTTTTTCCTCTTTGCTTTGCACTTGATTCTTGTTGTTCTTTATCTTTTATCTATAGTTGCTTGTGATTGTGTTGGTTATCTTGGTTTGAGCCAAAGATCCTATTGCTTGTCGGTTTCCGCCCGCCAAGTGTTCGTAGAAATTCCCGAAAGGGATTTTTCGGGTTTATTGGTGGACTTGGAACTTGGTTATTGTTCCCACATTCACAACAAATGCGAACAATAATATTGTTAGAATAATGTATGGAATATTCTCAAGATCTAAGGGTTGACTTCTTATATATTTTATGCCTCATTTAGGGGTGATGATATTTTTCATCACTTTTTTATAACAAATATCCTCTAATAAAGTAAGATGGTTTATTCTATTGCCATTCTAAAAATTTGTAACTACCATCCTCTGTTATTAAACTTTTAATCAGTTGGCTCATCTAATTCGAGTGGTGTTCATTTTCAAACATTATAGACCAAACGAACATTGATATTATTTAATGTTCATTTGAATCATGATAATTGAAATTTTTAGATCCATTCGAATATTATAGACCGAATGAACATTGATATTATTCAATGTTCATTCAAATCATGATAACATAAATTTTTGAATCCACTCGAATACTATAGACAAGTGATTCATACCCATTCGAATCATGATAACTGAATGTACACTGAACATAGAGATCAACAAAACCCATCTCCACTCGTAGAAGCTGCAAATTTATATCTGTATAGAAAATTGTTATAAATCTAAAAATTAATCAAATCAAATATTTACGTACATGTATATATTTATATCTTTCTTCCTTTAACTATGGAGTTCAAAGAGATGATTTAATTTTAATATATCTCTATCTTGTCTCCACTCAAAATTTTCATAAGCCCATCGATAGAGTTCAAAGAGATGGGTTTTAATAAGCTTCTTAATTTCAACAATGGGTTTTGTTCAAATAGATGGTTTTGCAAGTATATATATTTGAATATATCATTCTTCCTTCAACAAAACCCATATGCACTCCTCTTGTCTTCTTAAAACCTATAGGCTTTCTTCCTCTTTTTTTTTTCTTCCAACAATGGAGTTCAAAGAGACGGAGACAAGAGAGACAGAGATAGAAGAGAGCAAGCATAGGTGATGTTTCAAATGGCTATGGGAGATGGAGACAATAGAGAGGGGGGAATGAGTTTGTTTTAATTTGTTTAATTTTTGTAATTAGAGTTATTTAAGGTTAATCATACGGGGGACGTTTCATCTTATGTTAATGATCAAAAATAGGATTTTTGGTGATGTTTGTGAGAAGAAGCATGTTTGTGAAAAAGAAAGGGTGGACAATATCATCACCCTTATTTAGGTTGATGCGTTTCCTTTTATGTATTTCTTGTATAATATATATATATATATATATATATATGGCCTTTATTCTTGTACTATGGCATTCTTTTATCCACAAGTGTGATTCAATGGCTTGATCACCACTAGGTTCGAGTTCTAGGATCAATTGAGAGTTTACTAGGTTGATTCCTAGTAGCAAGCTTAGATTCATAAGTAGAAATTAATAAAAGTGTGCGAAAGCTAGCTTTGACACCTCATGACATATACCACTTTTTTATCTCTATTTTGTCTCTATGCTTTAACGAATATGAGCAATAATATAAGATATGGATATTCAATTGCCTACATATTTTTCTCTACCAACTTTCAAATTAAAATAATAAAATATATTCTACAAATTGAATTGGGTCTTCAAATATGAAGAGTGGAGGATTCAACTTATTTGAAAATATGAACAATAATATTATATACGGATATTTAATTGTCTACTAATTTTTTTTTTCAACTTTCAACTTTCAAATTAAAATAATAAAATATACGAGTTAGAAGAGTTTCATAAAGTTCAAATTTCATAGAGAGCAAAATCACTTTTCCAATTACCACATAAAATTCACATACTACAATTTTAAAGAAAAAATTTACTACGTAGAGATGCTCTAGCGCAACCAATTTTGTCTAATATTCATTTAAGTTTTCTATTTCAATTAAACAATGGACTTAGTAGAGTACGTACCCAAGTGGAGTGTAGTTGATCACTTCTTTTGAAAAAGAATCACACCATTAGTGTTCAAAAAATGAATCATATTTAATTTATAATTGTAAAGTTGGGTATATTGAATAGTTTTTTTTTTCCCAAAAATGAAACGTGACTCATAATTTTGGGACCCAAAGAAATTAAAACAAGACTCTTACTACAAAACAAAGCATATAATATATTTGAATTAGTTAAAACATGTATACCATGCATTAACCATTTTTTGTGTCTACTAAATTATTGAAATATTCTAGAAAAAAAAATGTTATTTTCCCGAAATTCGAAATGAAACCATGACCATAATATAAAAACAATACATCTATACCATTTCACCAATTCCTATCACATAGTCTTAAAATATTTTGTCGGGAATAATATCGTATAGGCATTGCAAACGTACCTAATATATTGTATACATAACTCACAATTGTCTCAAATGTTAGCTTCTTTTGTGGGTAAATTGGCTTGCTTAGTTATTTGAGTTTGATTGTGGTTAATGCAGTTTTGGGAAATGGAATTTTTGCAAAATAAAAACAAAAATAAATATACTCACAATTGTCGCTAAAATGACGTAGAGGTTCGTACAATATCAGGACTATTTTAACCATCTTTAAAATCCGTCATTTTCTAAAGTGTGTATATATATATATTCAGAAAAATTTAAATATATACGTAGAAAACAAGATAAAAATAAGGAGGACTTTAAAAAACTATTTCCAAAAGTGGAGAGAGAAATGTGTTAACAAAAATAATAATTTATAAAGTACTTTCACAATTCAACGGAGGTTGGACCATATGCATGCGAGTTACGACAATGGTTCACCTTGAAAATCTCATATATAACTAAACAAAAAGAATGGTTTCATTTCACGTACCCTTGCAATAATCGTCACAGTCTTACAGCTACATTTGCTTGATATGCCCTCTTCAACTCTATTCGATTCAACAATTCTCAATTTTTTTTCTCCCAAATGGGTGATCTCACTCGATTACATCTTATTCTACTCGCCTCCGGGTCGATGGCTTTTACCCTCACTTTATATCACTGCATCCTAATCCTTTGGCGTAAACTGCGACAGCAGCCCAACCAACAACACCAATTATCGGAGATAGGCCCACTAGCTGACAGACTCGCAAACTCGACAACCACCATTGAGCTCATCCCGACCCATAAGTACCAAAAGGAAGCGGACTTGGAGGGAGGAGAGTCTGTTTGCCCTGTGTGTCTCAGTGATTTTGAAGAGGGTGAAGAGTTACGTACTTTGCCTGAGTGCATGCATACTTTTCACAAACAATGCATCGATATGTGGCTGCATTCGCATTCGAATTGCCCGATGTGTCGCACTGATACAATGTTTTCATCATGTGTATTTCGGGTATCAAACTCAGGTTCTGACATGCCAGTGACAAGAGAAGAATCTAGATTGCAATAAGATTTAAGTGTATAATATATGGTAATGCGAAGGTGAAAAATATAAAGGTCTGTTGCAATTTCTTTTGGGTTATTATCTCCATCCTAATTAAGAATCCATTTTCCTCTTGCTGATTTTTCTTTTCTTTTTTTGTTAAAATAAAAGTTTACTTTCAATTTAAGACGGAAATTCATTTGGTTTTAGACTTTTGTTTGTAGTTCAAACTGGAAGATGTATATGATGTACTACCAAGATGGTTTATAACTAACCACTTTACGTATTGGGATATTGGGCATTTGGCTCTTGGCCACTATTATTATAGCAGTTATTTAATTACTTAATTGTCACTACAATTCTATGGGGCTTCATTTTGGTTTTGTTTAATATGTCAGATTTTGAATAAATTTATCCAATAAACTAACTATAGTTGAAAAGTTTAATATGTTTTGGGTTTCAAATAGTAACTCATGTAGTAAGTCAAGACCAGCTTGGAGAGTGTACGTGCAGAGCGGACGACAACATATATATAACCCTTATGACATTAATAATTGTTATAGTTTATGTGTCTTCTATATCTTAAAACCATCAATATTGAAGACAAGACTATAGCACAAAATAGCATGAATAATATTAGTTGGTTCGATTCTGCCGGTAATATATTGTCTTCAACTTAAATCAGAATGATGCTCCCGAGAGAGGACTCTTTTGTATACTAATCCTCCTATAACTATTGTTAATATTCTGGCTTCTGATAACATAATATATATATATATATAGTTTCTTCATTCTTGGACCATTTGGCCCTCGTTTGGTATTTAAGAAAAAAAAATGAATAATTTTTGTTTACTATTAGTGTAGTACGTTATACCTTTTATCGGAAAAGTCCGTTTCCCTACTGCATTAAAAAATTTCCCTTTTTATTTTAAAGTTTGAATTTACCCATATGCAAGGAACACTTTCTCTTACATCACGAAGAATGATAATTTTTACGATCAGTTAAACGCAGAAGAATTAAAATGAAAGGGGAAAAAAACATTAGTTTAATAATCTAAATTATTAGGCATTGCTAGTAAAAATCAGATACTTTTAAGTACGAAGATTAATACGTTATTATTTAATCAAAAGCTCATCTTTATAGACTTCTACATCATTAAGAAAATTTCCAACTATTTCCCTATATTATTGAACAAAAAGTTATATTTGGGGAGAATCTCTCTAATAATAAACTCTAGTTTTTCCATGTTTAGTTTCGATTTCTAAATTAAGCACAACATTTGCATCAATTATTATAAATTTTTTAGAATGTTCAGTTCTCACAGGTAGATCTCATAAGTGAAGATATAATACTGTCATCAATTATATGAGATCATCAAACAAGATTATAGTTACTAACTCTTAAGATTTTAAGTTTCCAACACTAAAAGGTTGACTAGCAAAATTTAAAGAAAACACACACGAGTACACAACCTTAACTGATCCAATATGGAGAGCAAGTTATCACACAATCAATTTATCATACAATTTTCTTGCCCAAGGGACAAAAGAAATAGTATTATACATCCTAAAATACATGTTCAAATTTCCTATCATATATGCCTTCAAACATAATTTGACCCATCATCTTGTACACAACATTTTTTAAACAACAATTCGTTAATTTAGGAATATACCAATTTTTTTTTTTTTTTTTGTACTGATCCCATGTGAGCATTTCTTGAAGGATGCACCCTTAATAAAATTAAAGAAAGGAATTGCCCAGTGCTCATTGCATGTTAACAAATTATTATCAACGCACTGTCCAAACAAATAAGAAAGATAAAAACTTTACGAAACCCTAATTATTTATTTTGTGGTTCATGTTCTTTCATCTTATCCACATTTGAGCGGTTTACTTTTGTGGTCCCAAGCCCCGAAGTGACAAATTCACATATACGGGCCTTTATAATCATACCTCATGATTCAAGAATCTGATTTTCAATTAAAAGGAAGATATTTGCTCTGTTTTTAGCTTTTGGTAAAGAGAAGCTGAGATTATGGTGTTTCTTTATCAAAATTTATGCTCTTTGGCTCCTTATGTTTGTGTTTTGTTCGGCTACTAATGAGACTTCGTACCCTGTAAGGTTTTGCTTCCATTCCTTCTACTTTTTTCTTGCACATCCACTGTTTGATGAAATTCCTGTGAGGTTAATATAGTGGGGTTGAGATATCTCACTGCAGTTTTGTTTATCTGATGTGATAAGAGTAAGAAAAATGAGATCTTTGAGTAGTGTAGGACTTGGTTTGAGTCTTGTTTTTGGGTGTCTTTTATTAGCTCTAATTGCTGAGCTTTACTACTTGTTGTGGTGGAAGAAGAGGATCAATAACAGAGATATTGAAGAAGATTACAGCAACCCAACAAGAGAGTTCTTGTACTCATCCTGTTTTAAAAAGCCACACTCGTTAAGCTCCACAGCTCTAAATCCCCAAGAACTATGTTCATCAGTTAGAATCACAAACGCCCATGTCCATGAACCACAAGCTCAACCGCAAGCTCAGCTGTTTCCAAACAAAGATTTTTGGCTCAAGCCATTTGGGGACGAAGATAGTGTTGATGATGAACTATTAAACCTCTCTGGTCCACCAAGATTTCTCTTCACCATCAATGAAGAAACAAAGGAAGATTTGGAGTCTGAAGATGCAAAGTCAAGAACTAGGAGCTTGAGTGATACAATTCTCACTATTGAGACTCCTTTTTTGACACCTCTTGCTTCACCATCTTGTTTCACTCCTCCACTTACACCTAAAGGCTCCTCATTTGGTCACAATGGGTTCAGTCCTCTCTTTAAATCAGCAACTGATGAGGAGTTCAATAGGGTAAGTTCATCACCACCACCAAAATTCAAGTTCTTGAGGGATGCTGAGGATAAACTTCAAAATAGGGAATTAATGGAAAAATCTGAATTTGGGTTTACTCAAGATCATGGAGGTAGAGTTACTTTAAATTCAACATTTCTCAAGGATGAACAAAATGGGTCTTTTATATCACTCGTTGTTGCTAAGAAGAAAGAAAAAGGTACTTCCTCTAGCTCTTCACAGGTACTTCCTCTAGCTGCTTCCCCTCCAACATTTAGACAATTTTCTAAGCAATCCATTTTAAATTAATGTAGATTTTTAAGTTGGGCCAACTTTTTCCCCTGTTTTTATGATTTTTCCGTAGATTTTGCAATTTTTAAGATTTGGGTTTTCGTTATTTTTTCCCTTGTGAGTGCATTCCTTAATTTAAAGAGGGGGACAAAACACTGTGCTAGACTGCGGAATGATGTTGAAAGTTGGGGTGTGGGTTGTATGATAGCTAGTGAAGGACTAGTGGACTAATTTGTTTTACTATATCATGTCTCTGAATTTTTGCTGCTAAGCCTGTGATTGTTCATGTGGGGGGTGGTGTCGGTAGTACTGATGTGCTCATCAAAAGTGCACCGTATGTTTTTGGAGAGTACATAGAAAATAAAATTAAGTATATTGACTCAGTGGCATAAGGTTATTATTGAGATTATCTCGGATCGATTGAGTTTGTTATCTTGGTCAGTTTCTAGTGCCGTTAAAATAATATTTAACTAGTAACAATTACAAATTGCAAGCAAGAACTAATTAAAATGTTTAAAGTTGGCTCAAACATTTCATAAGTAAGACCAAATATATACATATATATATAATACAATTAGACTCTGGCGATTCTTATCATGACTATTAACATTTGAAACGAATACTCTAATCCAATTAATATACTTTGTGATAATTTTAATACTCAATAAGTAATGACATTTTGGAGTGTAATTATTCCGGTACTTATACGTGGGGTAATGCACGACACAAATTAAATATGACGTAAACGAACTACACAAGACTCTTAATGCGGTTGATCTTATAGACATATTTTCAACATAAATATCAAATAAATTGACATAACGCGACTTATCGACTTACCTTGAAAAAGACTATATTAGTTTGCCAAAACATCGTGATCTTGCAGTCCTGTGAATAAATTACTCTCAGTCTAAAGTTAAAATTTCATGTTTATAAGTCAATTTTATTTATTAAATTTAGAAAAAAAGGTTCTTACCAAGCGAAAAGGTTGAGATTAGGGAATTGATTTGGTGGGTATATATGTTTTGATAGTTTGGGCATTTGGGTAAATGACAAAGAACAGAAAGTGCCCGTGACAATCTCTCGTGTCTGTGTTGGCCGAAAGGTACCCACAACTGTGAAGAATCATTTCAGGCACTACTGCCTTTTGGAGCTCTTTTTACTTGATAAATGTTTGCAAGTTTTTATTGATAGAGGGAAGATCACAAGCTTTAAAAAGTCAAAAGGCGGAGTATCTAAATTAGACCAAGATTTCAATCACTTCACCGATCACACTGTATGATCATGCACTATTTCACTCGTGCTTGATGTGTGACGAACTTAATACTCCCAATGCTTGATCGTTGGAGCTTTGATGAGGTTGTCCGAGTTTTAGTTACAGTGGAGGATGGTAACAGCTGTAGTGATTGCTGAGGTTTAACGATTACCATGGGTGCAATAGAAATAAAAAGATAAATAATTTAATTTTTTTTTTTTTTAGGGTACAATTAGCTTTTGAAAAGGTAAAAAGGGGAATGTCCTTGTAATATTTAAACACTGAAAAATGTCAAATAAATTGTCCATGAAATCTTAATTTCTTGTAATAGGTAAAAGTAATGTCTCTTTTTCTCTGCTGTAATTTTATTTTGGGTATAATATTTGAAGAGCCTTTTCCATCATTTTATCTTTTCTTATAGAGAAAATCTACTGATCCTACAATATAATGTAAAATCGTCCCAAGGAAATTTATTAGTTTTCGAATTATTAATTTTATTTTTGTTGACCATTCTTCTTTATTTCTCATCGACCTGGCTCTCCACTGCGAACGGCTATTAATTGCATGCATAGGTGGTCGTAGTGGTGTACTATGATCGGGATGTATGAATTTTTTATAAGAAGGTGGAAGAAACTAAATTAAGATTAATTTTTTTTATAATATCGTGCAAAATTAAGTTTGCACTATGTGTTTTTTTAGTAGGATTCTATGTTTAATTCATAACGAGTTACAAATCTAACTCACTTACTGAAAAAAATACACATGATAATTTTTTTTTTTATTATTCAAACTTTAATTTTCAGTTCCTGTTTTGTGATAGATTACTACATATTAATGTTTGTTTGACGTTATTTTAGAGTTATACGAGTGGTACATAATACAATTGTTAAAAGTTAAAACACATCATGCAAAACAAAGTTTGCATTAAAATTTTTAGATTTGAAAATTTTTCAGGCACAAAATACAATTCGAACACCTCATTTTAAAACACAATTAATAAACAAAGATTCTACTCTACCAAAAATTAAAAATTATACCCTTATTTAAAAAAAAAGGTTTTTTTTTCTCAAAAGATATTTTCATAGAAAGCATTTTGACCCATTTCTATACTTTAAATTAAGATTATACTTCTTAACGTAGAACAACGAAGTTAGTAGTAACTGTAACAAATTTAACTGGTATGTTGATGGAATCTCAACCGTGGCAAAATGAACTGAAACCTTTGTGACAGAATATTGTGAGAAATTCTAATTTACTGTGTCTAGGTGAGATCAAGTAATGCAATTACGGAATAGGTAAACCACTACAATTTAGTATGTTTAAAAAATTGCCTCCTATGTCATAAAATTCTTCGTTCTATAAATGTAATGTGACTCTTAAAAACAGGGATTGTGTTTTACACGGTAAACATGATACACCAATAGACTCTTTGGACATAGATAGTCAGTGACAAGAATTTATTTCATTTTTTAAATATCAACATACATTGCTACATTGAAGAGATATTTAATTATTCAATGTCTATAAATGTTACATGACAGTTTTAATTTTGTAGAATTTATAACTGAATAAGAGATACTCGTAGTGCAATACAATGAACCGAGAAAGAATTAGTTGAGGTGTACGAGCTAGATCAAATACCCTTCTCGTTGGAAAAAAATATGAAGAAAGAAGAGAATTTAGTTGTGGTGCACGTAATTTTCTGTCTCTCAAGTTAACATAGGGTATAAGAAAGAATTTTCTTTCAACGGTTATAATTGTCCAGACTAACTTACGAATACTTCAATGAGACGAAGCTCTAAGTAATTTTAAAAGTGCACGTTTCCATACCGACTTAGTACATTTAAGAATATAAAAAAGACTGAGGAAAAAGTGTGTAAAGAAAAAGATAAAATAGAAAACAAGGGAAAAGCTGCATTGTGTGTACACAAAGAAGGGGGGAATTAGATTCCCACACCCCCAAAACCTAATCTTTCATTTTAAAATTTTAATTTTCTAAACAAGTCCATGCACACACATGTGCGCTCAACTCCATATTTGATCAATCTTCCGTTTACATATTAACTGCATATGCGCCATTAACTTTAACATATATTGCTTTTTTATATTTCCTTCCTTCTATTTTTCTTTTTTAAAAAATTCATTTTTCTAAAGTATTTTTTATTTATGAGGGTGCGTTAATTTGATACAAAATTAGAAAAAGACTGAAAAAATATTATATTTTATGATACATTATATATATTAGAAAAAGAGATGAGTAATTTGGCAATATATTCTATTTTTTTTCAATGGAGTCTAATTTTTGGATGGATAATAATTTTTTCATGAAACAAAAAAAAAAGATAGAATATCTCACCAAATCATCTTGTCTTTTTCTCCAACTTCTAATACATTTTTTTTCCAAACAGACCCTAATAAAGAACTCAATTTCTTTTTTCTTTCTGTAAACTTTTAGATTAATGCTACGTAATGAAAAAATTGATGTAATACACGTAAAACATTTTACCATTGGTCAAAATTTTGAACCTACTTACTTGTAAATAGTTAAAATCATTTAATTGTTTTCTAATCTAATAACTGGCACATTATTTTTAACCAGTTCTATATTATATTTGATCTTTATCCATGTATCATTATTCTCTCATAATTCTCTTCTGCACCTTCATTATTTACAATGTAACAAATTTTTGTCATCACCCAGTAATTCATCAAAAAAAATTCATATATAAATATATATATTACATAAAAAAAATTACTTTATAATGTGCCAAGTAACATAGTTATTGTAAACATTTCTCTTACCACACTAGCTAGTGACTGGTTAAAGAATTATATATCTATTGAAAATTAATGAGGAAACTACCCCATAAACTTTTGATATTTTCTCACTTTGACCCTCAAATTATACAAAAAATTACCTCATTTAAATATTTGAACTATTCAACGAGTTTTAAATTGGCCCTTCCGACCAATTTGGGCGTTAAATTGGACGGCATCAAGAGTAAAATTGTTATTTTAATTAAATATTTTTTAAAAAATTAATTTTAACTATATTTAAAAAATATTATGAAAGAAATATTATGAAAGAAATATTAAAAAGAAAAAAAGCTAGCAAGAAAAAGGAACAGAGAGAGATACCCACCTCCTCCTACCGCCTCCCCTCTACCTTCGACTTCAAATCCGCCGCCGACTCCAGTCCTTCTACGTTTGGCCTCTCTCCAAGCCTTCCTCTTCCTCATCTGGGGTTCCATCAACGTCGGCTTGGCCCTGCCTTCCTTCGCCGCCTCCTGCTGTTCTGGCAAGATCCTCTGATGCCAATAAAACACGTTAGGGAAAGGATGAGGTTCATCTCTCGCAGTCTCTTCTGTCCATCCGTTATTACGAGAAGATGGAATTCAATAATCGAAGCAAATGAATTAATGTTTCCACTGCAGATGATTTCGTCTTCTTTTAATTTTCTTTATTATGATTATGTTTTAAAATTAGTTTGTATAAGTAGATATGTATCCCAAGCACCTAACTAAGGGTTAATTGTTGGTTTAGCTTACTAGTTAAGGGGGAGGTATAAATTAGGGTTTCTTTCGGGGAAGATGATGATGATTGTTAAATTATACAACACAAGAAATAGAGAAATTATATTAATGAGCAAGAAATCCACAAGGGGTTACATTGTTACAATCTCACATCTATTTACAATGGAATTGACATGAATATATATACAAGTAAAGAATGAAACAAGAAGCCTAAAATGAGGAAGAAAGGAGGAGACAAGGAGGGAAACATGGAGGAGGGAATAAAGGAAAAGAAGAATAATTCTAAGCTTTAATAATTACAAATAATAATGCTAATTTATGTTGGAGAATATCATCATTCAATATCATCATTTCTAACACCCCCCCTCAAACTCAAGGGGTATGAAGAGACCAACTTGAGTTTGAAGAGGTGAGGAAGCTACCAAACAGCTATTGATGTGTCGCCGGCTCCGGTGGTGGAGAATGTGTTTGGTTCTATAAAACCGACGGTGGAAAAGACTCGGTGTAGAGTGTGACGGTTCGCCACTAGTCGGCGACGGTAGGGGCAACGGTGGCAGTGGTGGTGGTGTGAGAGAAAGAGAAGTATGAGAGATCCAGGGAGAAGTATGGATCTGGGTAAGACAAGGGAGTGGTGAGAGCTAAGAAGGAGCTGAAGGGGGATGGTGGTTGATAAGGGGACACCCGGAAGGGGTTTGGGTGTCGGCGGTTGAGTCGTATTTTCAGGCGGTGGGGGCGGCAGTGGCGGAGACAGCGAAGGTAGAAGATGCTATTAAGCAAATGTATTTGTCAGATCTGAAATCTGGCATGGTATCTGGATGGCGCTGCGAGAGGGCGCGCCGGAGGGATTCGGAGATGCGCGTAGTGGCGCGGTTGTTGTTGTTGATGAGGCTCTTAGGGATCCGAAGCTTGGATACGAGAAAATGGAATTTGGTTTTGGTTTTTTTTTTTTTTTTTTTTTTTTTTTTGACATGTTCGATGATTGACCGACAGACGGAACGGCGGTAACGGCGATGACGGGAGCCGACGGAACGGCGAGGTCCGGTGTAGAATTTCCGGAGGAAAAAAACTTGATATGAATACGCGAGCAGTACGTATAACAGTAACAAGAAATTGAATCAGAATACTTGGAGGTACAGCGAAAGGCGACCCGCCGGAAATATTAAATTGAAGAGATTGAATATATATAGATATGTTTTTTTTTTTTTTTTTTTTTTTTTTTTTTTTGAGAGGTGGAAGAGTAGCAGTGGTGCTAGTAGTCAATGATGGCCCTTTCTTTGGTTTTGGTTTTAGAGAGATAAACTGAAGTTTCGATATGAGAGGCGAGAGGTTTCCGAGGGTGTTGGTGGTGCGGAAGGAAGGGAACACACATTATTGAGATAAAAAAGAGAAAGGCGATGGATTCTGAGAATCATCAGCACCAAAATTCAAGATATCAGTGAAGTTAGAAGCAGAGAGCGAATTGTATCCTATATCTCCTAAGGTAGTCCAATCCGGAGTCATTAATCCGGCAACCTCCGCAACAGAACTAATTTGAGGAGACCCCTTTGAGAAACCATCCAAAGCAACTTGGTAATCTGACAGAGTCGGATATGCCGGCATATCCACTGCTGTCAGAGGATCCCCGTGTTCTGAAAGATTCACGGTCGGTAGATGGATATCAGGGGTTGATGAAAGGAGCTTTAAAAAACTTTTGTAGTGAGGATGCTCCAACAAATCTTCCTGGGTCGGAAGAACCCCAGGTTCTAGAGGATTCTCTGAGGGGCCAGATGGAGAAGCGAAGGAGCCTGGTGGGTGAGCAAGGGAGTCGGATGGATTGGCCCTTGAGGAACTTGCAGGAGGGTTAAAGGAGCCAGGTGGAGAGGCAAAGGAGCCGGATGGGTGAGTAAAGGAGCCGGATGGAGAAGCGAAGGAGCCTGGTGGGTGAGCAAGGGAGTCAGATGGATTGGCCCTTGAGGAACTTGCAGGAGGGTTAAAGGAGCCAGGTGGAGAGGCAAAGGAGCCGGATGGGTGAGTAAAGAAGCCGGATGGAGAAGCGAAGGAGCCTGGTGGGTGAGCAAGGGAGTCGGATGGATTGGCCCTTGAGGAACTTGCAGGAGGGTTAAAGGGGCCAGGTGGAGAGGCAAAGGAGTCGGATGGGTGAGTAAAGGAGCCTGATGGGTAGGCAAATGACCTGGAGGCTGGAGATTTCTCCGGCAGTTTTCCGGTCGAACGGTGGCGGCGTCGACCAGAGCCGGATGGAGAAGCGAAGGAGCCTGGTGGGTGAGCAAGGGAGTCGGATGGATTGGCCCTTGAGGAACTTGCAGGAGGGACAAAGGAAAATGACGGATTAACCCTGGGAGACTCGCTGTCCAGTCGAGCCTCCAACGCCGTCATTCGTGACTGCAGAGCCTCAAGCTTTTGATCAAGAGAGGTAAGGAGGGCAGCGCATCCACCAGCAGGATTTAGGATTCTTGCCTTAGCTTCAAAGAGAAACGAATCGAGAGTTTCACGATGTTTGTGATCCGGTACGTGTTGTAAAAAAAATTCAACACTTTTTACCCCGAAAACGGAAAAGATTGTGTGATAATCTCGACGATGATACGCATTTGGAAAGATTTTAACTGATTCACAAGAAGGAGGACAAGCTCTGCGGCGAAAAGAGCAGGCAGGACATGGAGTACCTCGCTGGCGGATGCTGATCGACATGGCTGTTTGTATTGGATTTGAATGGGAGATTTGCAGTGAGGATGGTGCTATTGGGTGATTTGCAGTGAGGATGGTGTGTTTTGATTTTAATGGCAGGAAGCTGGTGAAAGGGTTAAAGGCGCCGATCTCGAAATTTGAATTTCGAATTTCGAGGTCAGAGCAAAAAGATGTCGGCATTTGATGATGGCGAGGGTTTGGAGTTTACGGAATTTGCGGGTTGTCGGTTATGGTATGGATTAGGGGTTGTCGGTTATGGTATGACTGAGGAAATGGACGGTGTTGCTTGGGATTGACGGAGGAGAGAATCGGGAAGTTGAACGAGTGGATGAGTGGTGCAATGAGATCAACGGCTCTTGATGTTAGAATAGGAAAATAAGAAGGTTTAGGGGCTAGAATAGAAATATCAGAAAGTACAGGGGTGAAATTGTAAATATATCTGACGGTGTCTGGAATATTCCGTCAATTCTGACGGCAAGCAAACGGCGTTAACCGCTGACGTGGCTGACACGTGACTGACACGTGGCGCTGACTGGATGCCACGTGGCGGACACGTGGCGCTGACTGGATGCCACGTCGCGGACACGTGGCGCTGACTGGATGTCACGTGGCACTGACTGGATGTCACGTGGTGCTGGCGTGGATGCCACGTGGCGCTGACTGGATGCCACGTGGCGCTGACTGGATGTCACGTGGCGGACACGTGGCGCTGACTGGATGCCACGTGGCGCTGGCATGGATGCCACGTGGCGCTGACTGGATGTCACGTGGCACTGACTGGATGTTAATGATGTGGCAGTTGCAGTTTGTAAGGAAATAGAGGAAAAATAAAATGCTATTAGTAGGAATCGAACCTTGCACTAAGCTGTGGTTACCTGATGGTCTTGCCAGCCAGGCTGAATGCTTCAATAATAATTATTTGGACGTGGTTTTATTTGAACAGGTTTGCTGCGTAAAGTTTGATTCGAGTAGTGTTTGGAGGCGTATTTGATTTGTTTGATAATGGTGATAGGTGTGGTGGCTTGGTGGCGAGGTTGTGTGGTGGCTGGTGGTTGGTGGCGAGGTCGTGGTGGCTAGTGGCGAGGTCGTGGTGGCTAGTGGCGAGGTTGTGCTCTGATACCATGTTAAATTATACAACACAAGAAATAGAGAAATTATATTAATGAGCAAGAAATCCACAAGGGGTTACATTGTTACAATCTCACATCTATTTACAATGGAATTGACATGAATATATATACAAGTAAAGAATGAAACAAGAAGCCTAAAATGAGGAAGAAAGGAGGAGACAAGGAGGGAAACATGGAGGAGGGAATAAAGGAAAAGAAGAATAATTCTAAGCTTTAATAATTACAAATAATAATGCTAATTTATGTTGGAGAATATCATCATTCAATATCATCATTTCTAACAATGATGATGAAAAATGGAAGATAAAATTGATGAAAACATATTAATGATGATGATGATGAGTGGAAGATGAAAGAACGGAAAAGTGGTGGAGAGGCGGGGAGGAGGTGGTGGGGGAGATTGGTGTGTTTTTCTCTTTCTTTCTTTATTCCTTTTCCTTTATTTTTTTTAAAAAAAAATTCTTTCATAATATTTTTTAAATCTAATTAAAATTATTTTTTAAAAATTATCTAATTGAAATGATAATTTTGTCATTGATTCCGTCCAATTTAACGATCAAATTGGACTGAAATGCCAATTTAAAACTCGGTGAAAATTTAAGTATTTAAATGAGGCAAATTTATTTTGAGAGTCAAAGTAAGATAATATCAATAATTTAGGGGTCATTTGCATAATTTATTCAAAATTAAATAACCAATTAACGGTTGGGATTTGATTTTGAGGGAGCATACGTACATTGATCATAGTGATATATGTATATGTATATATCGTCTTGGTCCATGAACGAAAACAGCATCTGGGTCTTTGGGGTGGGGACCCTGAAATTGATGTCGCCAACGGAGTCTCTTCTCTTCTATCATTTTTTCCACTAATTTCTTGTCTCGAGAAACAGACGGGAAGGTGTTGTGGAACCTGTGAATCTGACGTGGCACGTGAAAAAAGTAAGAGTCAACTGTCAAGCATCTAAAGTGTTTGTGGTCTTAAAAAGTAAGCATTTTGCGTGTATTCTTTTTATTACTATATTTTTTAATATAAGATAGAGATATTTAAATCTTAATTTTGTGTAAAAATCCAAATTTTTAACAACTTAAGTCTGAATTTATTTATACTTTTAATTATTTTGATTCAACCAAAAAATTAGCCTTAAATAGAATAATCTTTGAATTAATTAACAGAAGTGAAAGTAAATTGTTTTAGATCTTTAACCTGAAAAGTATTTTAACTTCATTTAAGCTAGAAATCTTTTGATCTTTAATGAAAGGAGCTATTAAAGTGATGGAGTAATGGTTTACTGAGTAATTAAATTTATCTAATCAAAGTTTATAATTTTAATAGGGTACGTGCTTGCTATATATATATATATTATTTAATTAACTACAAACTTTAGTTAACTTAATTAATTAATATTAGTATACATTAATTAATAATTTATCAAATCCATAAGAGAAAGGTATATTCATTGATGATTTTTCAAGAGAGCCCCTCCCAAGGAGTAGTTGCATGCCCTATTTCATTTTCATTTATATACGAACAGATGCAACTCATCTACCCAGCTTTTTGTATATATATAATTATGTATACAGTTTTCTAAACACTATAAAGTAAAATTTTATTAAAAAGTGGTACGTAATTAACGGACTATATATATATATATATAAATGAGAATACATACCTTCCCGTATTAATAATATTTTGGAGGGATTTTATTGTCCCTTACAAAATTTAAACCTACATATCGATCTAACACCCTCAAATCCGCTTTAAAGATATTTAACTATTTTTTTTTCTGTTAATTTAACAATATATATCATACAAATTAGCTTTCATAGTGTGAAAAGTTGGCCTTCCCTTAAAATAACAGAGAGAGAGAGAGAGAGTGTGAGTGGGGTAGCAACGACAACATAAATTATCACGTATACCCTTCTTTTCTCTCTCTCTCTCTCTCTGCCACCCTCTTATTTGGTGTGATTCTCCACCATAAACCCATCAAAACTTTACAAAAAGAGAGAAAGATAATCAAAGCACCATGATCTTCTCATCCCTTCCAATATATCAAGATCCTCCTATTTGGCAACAGGTAAGGACTTTCTCTCTCTCTCTCTCTCTTTGAATATACCAAATATTTAATTTCTTAATTATTTTGCAAATTACAGCAACAAGAAGGCGATAGCGGGGAGGACTACCCTCGGCTAGTTTCCCCAGTGACAACGCCACCCCCACTTGGTGGTGATGGCACTGGTAGCAGTTCAGCCAAGGTTGGCTCGATGACAGAGCGAGCCAGGCTTGCCAAGCTGCCAATGCCAGAAAAAGGCCTGAAATGTCCAAGATGCGAATCCACCAACACGAAATTTTGCTACTTCAATAATTATAGCTTGTCACAACCACGCCACTTTTGCAAGACTTGCCGCAAATACTGGACCCGAGGCGGAACCCTAAGGAGCGTACCACTTGGAGGAGGCTGCCGGAGGGACAACAAGAGGAGCAAAGCAAGTACCAAATCCAAATCCCCAGTCACAAACTCAACCAACTCCTCTAGTAGCTGCACGACCAGTAATATTATACAACACATCTTACCACCACCATCACAAATACCTTTTTGCCCCTCTTTGCAACATCTTAGCAATTATGGAGACGATGGTGGCGTTGGGTTGACTTTCGGGAGTATTCTGTTGCCGTCCCTGCAGGCTGCAGCGGCGGCAACTGAATTCCAAATTGGTGAGCAATGGAGGCTTGAACAAGCACAACAACTTCCTTTTATGGAACCATCAAATGGGGTTTACCAATTTGAGGAGGGTGAGGGTGTTGAGGCATCAAATTACCATCTTCGGGCAAAGCCACCTTTATGTTCAGAGGTTACTCAGCTTGGTTTGATGACGATGGAAGAAAGTAAGGGGGTAAATTTGTCAAGGTTTAATCAAGGGAATGATCAGAATTTGGGTGCCAATGCATGGACTGATCTCCATGGTTTCTTGAGCACTTCTTCATCCAGTAGCCATCTCTTATAATTTTCTCTCCTCTTCTCGAAAAGCCTAGCTGCCCGATACTTGATATATATCAGCAATGCTACACATGATCGACCAACTGAAATGACCAGATGTATTGGCCAAAGGATGTTTCAGAAGGTGCATTAATTCGTCAATGTACGTTGTTCTATATCCAAAACATTGACCACAATGTGCTTTTTGACACCATTTTAGCTATGAAACTGATTACTAATTTGGTACATGTTACAAAATTCGTCTTTCCTATCCGAGTCAAATAGAATTGAAGTTCATCTTTTAAGAAAATCTCTTGAAAACCCTAGGATTTGCAATATTTCATTTATTTGCTTCATTATTTATTTTCGTTTGTTTAAATTCTATGCGGGCATGCTAATTTATGGAGTAAGTGATTTTTGTTGATCGAGTAGATCTACGACATCAGTGTATATATATATATATAGTATGGATTTTATGGAATGTTGTTGATCCATATTTGATATTATAGATTTTGAAGATGAACTTCATGTTATTTGTTCAGTTCCAGAATCAGTCAGTGCGGTGTTGTGTGGCTATCAATTTACTAGTATGCCCCCATACCTGGCTAATTAAGAAGAGTAGCTACAAGAAAAATTATATGTTCAATCCAAAAGCATTATAAGGAGATGCCATCTAAATCTAAATTTGATTGAAAATAAATTTTTCTTTTGGATCAAGTTCAATTTGACGTCCCCAAACGGATAACTGGCAAGCCTAAGAGAGAAATTCAAAAGCCGGCTTATTTTAAGTGATCCTATTAAAGTTTAATTTGGTTGGTTTTTGTTAAGTTTTCTCAATGTTTAGGTTTGGTTTTGTTCCCTTCTAGATCTCAATATTTTCTATATTAATAAAATCAGGGGGGTTTCCTCTTTGCTTTAAAAAAAAAAGGATAACATATGTGAGAATTTCAATAAAAAGGCAAGAAATTAAGAATATGGACAAAACTCAAATGATTGAGGAAACATTGTGAATATATAATATGACATATTTTTATTGTAACCATCATATGCGATATTTTCTTGTAACTATACAAAGTATAACTAACTTTCTAAGTCGAACTTTTTTAAATATATGACACTCTCCCATACACATGAACGTGCTGTCATAAAAACAGTCATCATCAACAGTAGGCTTGACAAAGTACGGCATTGTGTTTATGTTGTATTATAATATTTTTGTGTTAAAACTTGCTTAAGTTATATATATATATATATATATATATCTTAATTACATGTCAAGAACTGGGACTTGTCATATGATCGTGTCTTTTTGATGCTGGATCATACTTAAAACATACATTGGTCGTACTTTTTAACTCATATATGTCTTTGTGTGGGCAAGGATAATGCTCTGGGTGAGTCGGGACTATTTTAAACTTTGATCACCTACTACTTGGTATGTTATTTAGTTTATTAATTTGATTAATTAAGTTAATCATTACATAACGCGCTACTCATCTATCGATAATTTTTGTCATATGATCATCATATAGAGGGTGTATTATCATTATGGGAAATTTATTCAATTCAAAGTTTCAATATATGGAAATAGATTCTGCAAGAAATTGCTCGCATTGGAATGAATGATGTTTCAGTTTCAGCCATGCTTAAATTAAATATAAAGCTTCAAAGTAAAAATGTGTCATTACTGACAGCTAGTACTCTCAATCTCAACTTTAAATATTGTCCAAAAAAAAAAAAGAAAAAATCTCAACTTTAAACGGTGGAAATCCCAAATTCCCATGTACCTCCATTGTCCTCGATCACTTTTACGGGTTTTTCACCTTAGGGGTAGTTATTTTTCACCCCTCCAGTAGAACTGTTTCAAACAGCCATGTATATTTTTAAGTACCTGCCGATGCTTTAATTGGAAGATAGAAAGACACCCATTTGATTTGTCCAGATATTTGTACTGTATTCAATTATTCATGCTATGTACGAAAATTGATAGTAGAAATTTAATTATTTTTATTAGTATCTGGCCTTTAAGTATACGATTCAAATAAGTAAGTGAAAATATTAGAAAACAATGAACAATTCAGTGATTAAGTACAAGCACTAAAACTATCATTCCGACCAAGAAGGGGTTTGGATCACATTATTTTATTGTGATATCACATTAGATGTAAATGTAATTCTTATTTATGGAACTTGGCCTGCCTCTAGCCGCCAGACTTACGCTTTTGAATCTTAGTTACGTCACTAGCCAACCCTTGTAGTTTGTGATACCTAAAACTTGATGACTCTTCTTTCACATAAAAAGTATTTTCAAGGTGTCTAAATTTTGCATGTGGATTTTTAAATATTTTTATTTATTTTTGGAATTGATAATACTTTTGACCCCGAAGTGTGTTATTAGTATTAGTCTCACTTTTATTCTTAATATTTTAATTTCGGTGCATTAAATCATAAAGTTTAGAAATTCTTTCAATATTGTCTAATTGGTTACTTCTGTGAAGTTGTTAATGGAATTAACATGTGAGGTCATATGATTTCTTTTTCATTTTTCTGTTGAGATTGTGTCGCAATTTTGGACCTCTAGCTAGGGGTGTTAATACCAATCCGAAAATCGACCAAACGGACCGAACCGAAAAAAAACCAAAAATGAGAAAACCAAACCGAAACCGAAAAGTTTGGTTCGGGTTTGGGGCAAGCTAGTTTAAAATCGAACTAAACCGAACTGAATTACGTATAAGGAAAAAAAATGTTAATATATACTCTAAGGGCACACGTTAATTATATTATAATACAAAAAAGATGGCATTTTATAAGAATATGTTCCTTATTAATTACATATTGTGATAATCTTTAAAAAAAGTCATTAATGCGTGCCCTTATTATTGAATTAACTACACAATATATGCTAAGATTTTTATGACATTTATGATGGCAAGATAATTCATCATTTTATTTAATGTGTTTTATTCTTGTAAATGTACAAATAAAATAGTAATTAAATAAAAAATATAGTATCTATATGTTTGCTACTTGTCTCTAAAAAAGTATGACTTTAATTTGAATATGAATTATTCTTACATTATTATTAGTATTACATTGTTAAGTTAAATTAATTTAGAAAAAATGAAAAAAAAAATGTCAAAACCGAATAAAATCGAACTGAAACCGAACCAAAAAGTTTGGTTTGAGTTTGGGCTTCAAAAATTTAGAAACCGAATCGAATTGAAACCGAAGTTTTATATTTGGTTTGGGTTTATGGTACCTTAATTTCTACCCCGACCGAAACCGAAAACACCCCTACCTCTAGCTAGATGGCCAAATTTGAAAAAGTGTTGAATTGCAAAATTGTAACTCTCGAAATTCTCTTTGTGATAGGCTGAAGAAATTCATGATTTGGAGTCCTGAGTTTAAAAATTATTTGAGTCACTTTAGATATCTTGTCTTACAAATTTAATAAAGTTAAGCATTGACCCACCTTTTCTATCTCGAAACTTATTTTATCCATATGATTTACATTCAGATTGGTTTACATATTTATCTGTTGCAAATTTAATGGTTTTCAAACCCAATTTGCAACCTAGTTCTTCTTTTAGTTTTTTGTTGAATTTGTTTTTGTTTAATCTTCCAAAAACTTAAATTTTGAAAATATATAATTGAGGGACATAAAATTAAAACGGACGATAATGACATTTATTCTTTTGTACATTTAATCATCCGTTTTACATTTTTCCTCCATCAATTATATATTTTTCAAAAATTAAGTTTTTAAAAGATTAAGCAAAAACAATATTTAAAAAAAAAAAACTAAAAGAAGAATTAGGCCGAAATTGGGTTTGACACCCATTAAATTTGCAATAGATCGATAAAATGTAAATTATATGGAAACAATGGGAATAGAGAGAGAGAAAATGTGGGTTTGCAGCTCAATACGTTTCAAGAATACCTAAAGTCATTCAAATAATTTTTAAACCATATTTATTTTCCTTGAGACTCCAAATCAGGAGCTAGTCGAGAGTTACAAATTTAAAGTTCAACATTTTTTCAAATTCAGCCATGTATCTATATATTTAAAATTGAGATGCAAAATCTCACCAAAAAGGTGAAAAAGAAATCATATGACTTACATGTTAATTCCGTTAACAACTTAATGAAAGTAACAAATTCACTATACGTACTAAAATAATTTTTAAATTTTGAAGTTTAATGTGTTCAAATCAAAATATTAATAATAAAAATAAGACCAGTAACATATTTTGAAAATCAAAAGGGTTACAAAGTCTTATTTTTACAATGATAATGCAACAACAGTATTAAGAAACGAGCATATATGTGTACAAATATCAAGGTCGACGTACTCATCTGTATTTATGTTCGGTGAGAAAGACGGTGTGGTAGAATAGTGACGAGAGAGAGGAAATATATATGAAACGCCAAAATCTCACTCAAAACCATGAAGAGAGAGGGACCGAGGAGGTCTTAATTACTAGGATTCTAGTCTAGAATATTATTATGTTAGTCGAATTTAAGGTTAGGCCACCTCATACGAGGCCGATAATTTAAATATAAAATGATTTCCCCCTGAATCAAATATGTTATATTATATTCTCTAAGAAAAATAGTATGGACATGTTTATATAAAAAGACTCCCCCTCTTAAAAAAAAAAAGAGGTGACAAGATACTTTGAAATAAAAATAAATAGTTGTTCCGATCGATGGAATTTTCTCTTCTACGGTAGATTAGCAGCAGATACACGAACCAAGTTATTATATTTTTCTATTCATTATTATTTTTATTATTTTACCATTACTAAATCAAATGACTTGACCACAAGTAGACTGAACATTTGAATCTACTCATAGGAATCATTAAATATTATAAATGATTGCTCCGGGAAAACTCTTTTACTTTAGTTAGAGTATGAGTATGTATGGTATTCATGTTTATTAATTATAACATTGTAACCAATCAGCAATTACTAAATCTAAAAATTATATAAAAAAATTCGTCACACAATGTTTTTCACCAAAAATCCGAAGAATAATATATTATTTTTTTTTGAAGAAAATGCGTATTTTTAATTGGTAATTAGGATAAGAGATATTTACCTTTAATATTTTAAATTGAGGTCTTTGACCAAATTTAAATATTATTTAATTGTTAAAAATATATTGCCTATTACCTAAATTACTCTTTGTTAATTTCTTTTAAATTTTCAATTATACCCTTATCTTATTTTCAGGCTTTTCTACTACAATATTAATTTTGCACTAAGTATATTTATAGACTAATTATGTGCAACGAAAAGTTTGTAGTCATTTTTTCACTATAATATTAACTTTGCAGTCATCATATTTATAGACAAATTATGTGCAAAGACAAGTTTGCAATTTTTTTCCATTGTAATATTAACTTCGCAATGAACATATTTATAGACTAATTTTGTGCAATTACAAGTTTGCCGTCCTTATTTCCAATGCAATATTAACTTTGTAATTATTATATTTATAGACTAATTATGTGGTAAGACAAATTTGTAGTCTTTTTTTCAATATAATATTAACTTTGCAATAAGCATAGTTATAGGCTAATTTTATGCAAAGATAAGTTTGCAGTTCTTCTTTTTTCACAACAATATTAACTTTGCAATGATCATATTTATAGACTAATTATGTACAAAGACAAGTTTACAATCCCTTTTTTTCATTATAACATTAACTTTGCAGTAAGCATATTTATAAACTAATTTTCTGCAAAGACAAGATTGTAGTCCTTTTTTTCACTGCAATATCAACTTTGCAATGAATAAATTTTTTAAACTAATTTTGAGAAAAGACAAGTTCGCAATCCTTTTTTGTTAAATTAAATACTATAAGAGTATTGTCACCGGAATATATTGGTATTACTCATTTATTTCTAGAGTCCAAAGTGTCATTTAAACTTCTTTTGAAAAGAAAAATGGGGAAGTCTCCTTAAAAGATTGCAAGGTTGTGCTAGGGGAGAAACTAAATCAGGGTTAGTTGGTGGGTCAAATCGAGTCTAATACGTAGTAAAAGAGCCACCATAAACAACGTTGATTGTAAACTGTATAAGCTATCGAAATCAAAAACGGAGCCTATAAAACCTGAGAAGTCAAATGGATTGGACAAGAATATTGATGCAAGTGATAGTTCAAAGTTTTCAATGGGAGGTGCAGGCTATGAGGATAATGACGACAACTTGGAGAGTAAAGTTGACCAACCTGATGAAGAATACATTGAGGGAGTAGAGAAGGGGCAAAACGATCTGGAAGATAATTAAATTAAGTAGCTAGTAACCCAGATGAAAAAGATAAAGTTATAGTTCGATCAATTATTTAAAGAGTTCCCTCATGTGGAAAAACTTAAAGCATATGTGGATGTTGATAATGGAGGATCATAAAGTATTGGAGGGGATGATGAATAGTAGATTTTGATTGTTTTGGACGGAGTAGATAAAATGCAACCATTTAAATAGTTTAATAGGTTAGATGTAACTAAACTTTAATTATCTGACCATTTATAAATTTTCACAATAGTTCAGTGACCAAATATGGTATTTTCTCCAATTATTACGTTTTTCTAGGTCAATCTCAAAGAGGTTATTGGAATTTGTTTACATTGTTACATAACATCAATTTTGCATGCTCTTTTATCTGTGAATGTCACATTAAGGTTTGTCTAGCATTCCTCTAAATTTTAGTTTTGCCTTTGCAATCATGCAATATTTCTTTAATAAAAAATAATGACAATTTTTCTTTCGTTTCTCTTTTTGAAACCCATACTTGGAAAGCGTAGTATGATGGGGAGTTGTATGATGCATTCGGGAATGATGAATCACTCCCAAAAAAGAATCTATTAATTCTCTCCCAATTGGTCTGGACAGTAGGGGCGATGATTTACTTCATGAGCGAGATCTCTTGTTTAAATCTCGGATAGCCTTGCTATGCTGGGGAAAAGAAGTCAACATTGCAAAATAACTCTAAGAAATCATTTTAAAATTTAAACAATATTACCTATTTCATATGGCTACTGTACTATCAAAACTAAATGCATTACCCTACTAGAAGCTCTCTCTCTCTTTCTCTCTCTCTCTATATATATATGAAAACAACACTATTTTTTCCCCTAAGTTTGTTTTAATATATCATTTCAACTCGAGATGTAATATCGATTTTTTTCCTTTATAAAATTATGTTTAGTTGTAATAAAAATACATTTGGGACAATTGTGGGGTTGTTTGTTATAAAATAATGGAATGTGGGGTTTGAATTAACTTTTGCATTAAGCAGTACCAATCTATTAACGATAAAGCTATATATATAACCCATCAAATACTAGCATAGCCATAAAGTTTATAAAATTTATAATAACTTAAAAGTAGATATAATATTCTGACTTGAATATCAGAAAAAAGATAGAAATTGAACAACGATGATCATACGAAGGACAGAGTGTTTTGGTCGATTGTTTCATCTTCTGATAAAATAGTTGACTTATTCACTGAGCTGTAAATGAAAAACTTAAGTCTTTTTTAGAGGTTTCTATATTAAAGGAATTATTTGTTATTTTTAAAGCGGCTCTAAAAAAAAAATTTACAAAACTTACCTTGCCGTATTCCCGCAAGTATCTTCATGGTATCCCTCATGTATTCTAGCTTGCCGTATCCAAAATTTAAAAAAAAATAAAAAATATTGGATACTTTGATACATATCTTGCCGTACCTATCGCATATCAGTGCATGATAGGTATCCGATACTCTGACCCTAACTGAAGTATCCGTGCTTTAGAGCTTCCACTGCACACCGCCACGGCGCCACACTGACCTCATCCTCAGCTTAGGTTTGTCTAGATCTTCTTATAGCTATTGCAGATTTTTTTTTCACTATATATGTTTGACTGTGTGTGTTAGGATTATATATATATATATATATGTATATGTGTGTGTGTTAGGATTGTATATATACGTATGTTGTTGCAAGACATTGCTCAAAATATACCATGGTGCCAAGACTAAAAAATGCTGGATTCGGCTTCGTATGCACTCTCTCTTTATGTGTGTGTATAGAATAAATTGGTAGAAACCCTCCATATTTCGTTGTTTCACACACCTAACGTACCCATTCTTTTAGTTAATTTTAATTAGGGTTCTTGCAGGATGTCCGATGAACTAGTATGATTCTACAAATAACTAGGATCAGACGTGAGCCCCTCCTCGCCATTAAATTCCTCTTTTTACTAATTTTTGAACTATATACCAACATTTATAAGCTAAGGAGGAGCTAAGAGTAGTAAATATTACAGTATGTTTGGATTTTAGTAGGGGAGAGAGAGAGCAAGATTGGATACATTACTAAAGAACTGAATGAGACTGAACCAGACCGAAACCGAATAATTTGGGGAGGGTTTGGGTTCCATAGATAAGAAAACCGAAACCGAACCGAAATATAAAGTTTAGGGAGGATTTGGGGTACCCCATTCTCTACCGCGACCAAAACCAAAAACACCCCTAGTGAGTCATGCATATTGTTTTGTGCTGCCTCGATCTCTATATATTGATCCCCACAACTTTTGATGAAATTTGCATCTTTGCTTTGTTAATAATTCGAGTTTTGTTACTCATCTTACCTTTAAACTAGGTTAATTAAGTATTTGAAATTGGTGTTTACCAATCATATATGTGGAGCAAGCTAGCTTTGAACTCTTCAAAGATACCATATAAAAGTTAATGCTAGCTCATTATAATAATGTGTGAATAATTATAACTAATCGTGATGAGTTTATGAATCACTTAACGAAGAGAGATATCACGTACTGCATCTACTTACGTACAGTCAATGATAAATCTACACATAGAAAATATACTTATTAGTAATACTTAATATTTTCCTGTAATTATAGTCTAGACTTTGTTGGAGCTATTTTGTAATTTTGAAAAAAGAAGAAGAAAGAAACCAAATTAAGCATTTTATGTGTATTTTTAAGTCCCACATAAGAAAACAATAATAAATAAATAGTTTAAATTACAAAATTACTAGCTAGTAAAACTTTTTAACTTTGAGCTATATTGCAATCCCTCCCTTTTTAACTTTGAGCGAATAATTGTTGGCAAAAATAAAAAGAATTACTTATTGATTAGTATATATATATATAAAGACTTACGCACGTTTCTTTTTCTTATAAAGAAAAAACAAATCAATGACCAAAGAATTTTTGTGCCACATATTTTTTTTTTGTTGGAGTACAAACAGTTACTTGTACACTTGTGGTTGATACTGGGGAAGGACACTATAATTCAAACTTTAAATTTCTTAATTCTTGACTAAGACTCTTATGGAGTGTTTGATTTTGTCATTAAATATTTAACAAGAGAATTTTAGTATTTAGATATGCAATAAGTTATTTACTAAGTTTTTAAGTGTTTACCAATTATTTTTTTTAATAATTAAACATTCAATATTAAAAAAGTCTCAACTCACATGTGCTTAATATTGAATTTAAATTATTATTATAAATAAAATACAAAATAAGCCAATTTTCATAATTAAAATTCAGTATTTAGCATCTAGTGATAAAAGTTAGAAAATAAAAATAAAATAACCCTCGGCACGTTTATCTGTCCAGACGTTTTGCGAAACATATTATTATTACTGGTTGGAAAAATGGGCCCTAAAATGACCCAAATTGGCCGTTGTTTTACTGTGTGAGGTTTTTGGGTTTTGTGTGTGTCTTGAAGCCGTTGCTAGTCGGAAGAGATTTGGAGTTAAAAGGAGGGAGAAGATGAATCAGAAATTCGGAGGAGGGAGGCAGCCCACCGGTACCCCTTCACTGGCGTGGTCGTGTGTAGTCGTTATTGCTTCCCTTCTAGCCGGCGCATCCGTTGTTCACAACATCTTCAAGCCCGATCTAGTACACCTCTCTCTCTCTCTCTCTATATATATATATATATGCTACCTGTTTGTGTATTTGCCTCAATTAGCAAGATGACACTGATTGTTCAACAACATTGGTTTTTCATGTGTATAAGCTGTTTGGTTAAATGACCCTACGATACTTGTATTTTTATGGGACTGCTAATTTTGGACGCTTTGCTGCAATCTTGTCTGTGGCATTTTCTATTATTCTTTAGTTCTTTCATGCTAAGCTTTGAGTGCTTTAAATTTTATTGAATTTCCCCAGAAATGGTGGTGGCATAGTTGGTAGAAACCTGTTTCGGTCTCCCCTTTGTTTTTACACCTTTTGTTGTTAGCTTGATAAGCCCTCTAAATAGACTTGACAAGTGGGTTTTGTTTTTTTTGTTTAGATTTTGTACGTAAACAATTTCATAAATTCTTGGTGGTCCTGCGAATATCATTGCACTCTGGATAAACTGAAAATAAATGAAGATTTTGGCAGAGATGAGATTTTTTTTTTCATGATTCATACGGTATTCTGACGAGGAGACACACAATGACAAGGAAATATAACTCCGGTGATTAAACTTTGAAATACCAGAAATTGTTTCAAATAACACTTTACTTGAATCAAGTTAATCTCCAGATATTTAGGTGCATCACAAACAACTCAAAAGAATCTTGGCTAAGCATGTAGCAAGTAGAAGGTTCCTTCTCCTGATCCGGAGCCTAATGGAGTGTACTTGAAGACTAGTTTCTTTATATGACTTTATGTGAATAAAAAGCTTGAAACAAATTGTTTGACTGTTCAATGGTAAGATTTTGAATGTGTATGGTTAGCATCTCTTAGAAGTATTCTTGAAACAGACATATGGATTACCTGATGTAGCTTGATCCACAGAGAGAGAGAGACACACACACACAGAGATACAGAATCCAAGACAAATAAACTCTACTCAATGCCAAAATTTCCATAAGAACCTAGTTTGGGTACGGCACAGTTTTGCCTTTTGACTTTTGGATGCTCTATTACTACTAATAATTAGTGCCTTTTGAATACCGTACTGCACATATGTAACTATCAGAGCATATGCTGACACGAACGTGGTTGCAACGACGCAACATCAAATCTCTCACCTTTTGGTGTTAGATAAATGTGTCACCCTTGAATAGTTGAATTTTAATTCTTCTTCTTCAATGACAATGGCTAATGGTTGTCTCTTCCTTGACTATATACATAGAGTTGTATGTGTATGTAATTATGTATTGTATATGGAGTGACTTCAAGCTACTATGTTTTATGCAAGTAAGAACAATTCTAGTTCAAGAAGTGGGAGCATTGAAGAAAAGGCGAATTTGGGGAATTTCGTGGATAGTGAGAGTTTTCCAATTTTGGTATATCGCAGGGTGATGCTTGGTGCAGAGAAGTGGACTAGTGATGGGATTTGCTCCTTTGGGCTTCGTGAGGCTTTGATTGCTTAAGCCATAACCAACTTTTATTGTTACCTCCATCCCAAATAGGTCCACTTTTTCTCTTATATTTATAGAAGACCCCTTAATTTCGGACTAGGGCTGGCCGGGAAAATAGAACTGGGAACCAGAGAACCGGTCCGGACCGAACCGATAAAAACCGGTTTGGTTGGGTTCTTAGAAATTTGCTGTTTTTTTTAACAGTTCGGTTCTTGTCTATTTGTTAATGGTTCCATTAACGGTTCTTAGTATAATTTCTTTCCAATAACCGTTAAGGAATCGTTATTGAATTTTTCCTTCTAAGCTCTATTCTAATGCTTATGAACTGAACCGTTAGAATAATTAGAACTGTTATTTCTTTACAATAACTGTTATTTCTTTCCAATAATCGTTAATATTTTGATTTTTCTCTTGTTGACGGTTAACCAATAAACTGGAAGAACCGAATAACCGTTAATATTTTGGTTTTTCTTTTGTTAATGGTTAATCGATAAACCAGAGGAACCAAACCGTTAGAATTAGATCAGTTCTTAAACGGTTCTTCACTTTTTTATACTTAGAACCGAACCGCTATGATATAAACGGTTCAGTTAACGGTTCTTTTAAAATTGGCTAGGAACCGAACCGGTCCCAGCCCTATTTGGGACAAAGGGAGTAGTTGTTATGTTAGTGGTGGCAAATGGGCTGGTTGGGAGCTGGTTATGATAGGGTTGATATATAATTGGTTGAGCTGAAACCCATTTAATCAATGGCTTATGGGCCTACTTGGTTGAGTTTTAAACAGGCTGGGTTAGAACGGTTGACACCAATCTTCACCTCTTCCTTACCACCATGCCGGAACTACCTCCCTTGCTTGTCTATTTTTTTAGTGCAAGGCAGAGGGAGGGATCCCCAAAGTGACTGCTACCTTTGGTTCCATTCCTTCTAAAATATATATATATATATATTTTTATATTGATAACCATGGGTATTGGGGCGCCACCCCCGCTAATCCCACGAGGCCTTGATTGCTCGACCGGGAGTCGCCCCCAGTGGCCCAAGAAATGTTTCACGCAGCGGGAAATTGAACCTGAAACCGTGCACCTACCCACACAATCCCAAGGTCGCCCTTATTGCTGTGGCAACCCCTAGGGTTCCTTCTAAAATAAATTATTTCAAATATAGTAGTTAAGATAATTAAATAGTCTATCACATAGTCTGCTATAGTCGGTATATAAAACCATGTATGCATGTAAAACTGTCCCTGTACTATCTTAGCCTGGTCAAGACAAAAATTGAGGGCTCATCAAGTTCGAACCTCAAAGTTCGGACAAAGAAGGGAAGTTGTGTTCTTATAGGATTAATAGGCAGCCCGGTTAGAACTGGGTTAAACCGAAAAAAAAATGTGGGTTTGCCGAACCCAATTGGAAGTTAAAAACCCATTAATAATGGGCTGGTTGGGTCGGGTCGGGTCGGGTCTTAGTGGGCTTATGTCAGAGCTGAAATTTGCTGCGTCTAATAGTCGTCACCCATTTGTTTAAGTAGGTGTGACAGATAAACCTGTTAACAATCCCAACTTATTTAGTGTAAATCCTAACCCCTTTACTTTAGGCTTTGTACCTGTCAGGCTAACGGTTCCATTTATAATCATCCACTTGTGCATCTGCATCAGTCATATTTGTGAATGTCTTGTAAGTTGGTACAAACTTTTCCCGCTTCATTATTTCTCTTACGCTATGCTTGCATTTGAGAACATACTTTAACTCGTTTCATATTTTGTCTTTCCTTCTTGCGCGCTTCTGTAAACAAACAGTGTACTCCCGCCATCTCATGTTGATAGTTCTACTTTCCTTTTCTTAAGGTCTCAAATTGATACCACCATATCCTTTTTTGGGATAAAATAGTGTACTGGATCTTAAAATGGAAAGACCATAGATTAGGTTGAAATCAGGGCTTCCTTAGCATATACGGAAGTCAAAATGGGATAATCAATTTGAGACAGAAAGATTATTTGATTTATTTGTTGCTTTTCTGAAGGTGTTAATGTTGTTATATGCAGACACTGCCTCCGATAGAAAGTGTGGAGGGGAACAAGCAGGGACAACCAGTGAAAGAATGATATACATTTTATCTTGGTCAATCTTCAATACTTCTATGCCTGGATTGTATGTTTGATGAAAGGTAGACATATATCATCATTGATTACCGATGCTGTTCATAGTTAGGTTTTTTGAATGCTGAGTTGTGTAAACAGATTGAATGTTTTTACGACAAGCCATATTTGGCTCCATACCTCACATATAAAACTTTGATTTTGGCTGTGTGGATGGTAATAATATATAGACAAGTTGCTTAAATGCTGAGTATGTATTGAATACATTTTTCGGTTCTCCCTTTTTATGAAGTTATTTGCCCTTTCTTTTTGATTGTTTGAGAAGATGTTAAGAGACATACTCAATCATTCGTACTAAAAGTCGCAACTATCTTGTACACGCACGTGCTGCCGCTCGACAAACTGCTCACTTAGGTTATAAGAGGAGATAATCAATAACTTATATATTATCAGATATATTGAAACATTTTTTTAACTCGTACTTAATGAAGTAATCATATCGCATTTTGTAAATTGAAATGTGCATGGGAATAGATATAAAGGTTGTGATGATAGAGATTAACAAATTTGAATTCTAAATATTACTTTATCTCAAATTCTCAATAAAGATTTTTTTTCCTCTTTTTTTAAAAAAAAATTTGAGTAATATTTAGGCATGAATTGAAGTTCAGAAAAACGAAATTGGCACTTGCATCGGTTGAAACGAAATTTGGGAATTACAATTTCTTTCTTTTCTCTTTAAAGTATCTCCAATAGCCTCTTCAAAAACGACTATACAAAAATAATTTTGTTGACCTATGTGGCTCTTTGAAGAACCATCTTAAAGAATATTTTTAACGAGTTTCAAGAATTTCTTCAAATATATTATTATTTTAATAATAAAATATTAAAAAGTATGTTTGAATAATCATCTTAAAGAATGTTATTTTAAATTAGCACAAAGTCCCATTAATAAAATATTAAAAAGTATGTTTGAAGAGCTCTTTCATCACTATTCATATTTGAAGAGTGAGAAAAACTCTTTAAATTGGAGATTCCATTTTACTACTTCTGTTGAAGTAAATTTTGTTGACGTGGCTTTTCAATAAATTTGCAATTTAGTCATTTGAAGAGCCTGTTGGAAATGCTCTTAGATTAAATGCTAGATATGGTTTTTGTGCGGCTTATATCAAAATTTGAAATTGAAGGATGCTATTAAAGCATTTAGAATTAAGGGAGATTTAGGCAGGGCATATAACATGGAAGTTAGGTTTATGTACAAATAGTGAATATATCTACACGATGAAAGATTTTCTTAGTTAAGGCTCAACATTTAGCCTCTCCCTATTTGGTCCAGCAACCAAGGTTTGGTTCGACACAGTTATAATTAAATTTGATTCCTATCAGCCCAATTAGGGATCGTAGCGAATTGGGTTTGGTGTAGGGTTTTATTATTAGGGATTGTGACGAATTGCTTTTGGTGTAGGGTATTATTATTATTATTATAGAGAGAGATAATTTCATAAAACAATTTTTCTTATACAATTTTGAATTAATAACCACCACAATTAATAGGACCAACAACCACCATAATAAATACGGAATAATAAAAGATTTGACAAAGTATAGGAAGAATGTCAATGGGTTACAAAGCGACAGGTACATAGATTTGATGCACGTTTTGCCGAATCCATTCACCTACAAATACACTCGATTTTGATTCGACTAGAAATAAATTATAATTGGAAAGCCCAAACTCACCCTGCATCGACTTACACAAGCTAGTGTAATTTTAATTTATTGAAAAAAAAGAAATATTATATTAAAAAAACAAATGAATTTATTTTATGTAAATCTAGACTTAACTCATTCTAACCCAATGAGGGTTTTATTTAAAAATAATTGAATAATATTTTCCGGAAACAAAAAAACCATTTTAACAAGGATAATATTCGGCCAAATGGAGACCGGTGCTTTGCAAGAAACATTGAAGAATTAATGAAGGCTCTATGTGTCATTACTTTGTCTACCTTGGCTTAGCTACTCCTAATCTTTTTTGGTTCAGGAGTTTATCTCCATAACATTCAGGCCATTTTTTACGTACTTTGACTAATTATTTTTCAACAAAAATGCGTATTTTTAGTCATTAAAAAAAATATAAAAAATTTCAATCTTAAAAGTTTCAACTGGATCAAATTCAGTGTTGTGAAACCAATATTACCTAGCGGCTCGCCCACTTTTGGTGGTTAGTAACCCCTAACCAACCAACACCCCAATATTTTCACCGCCGAAAATAGCCCAACTGTACATGCCATAGCTCTTCAATCCCAACCCAACCCTACCCTACCCTACCATCGTCTCCTCTACTACCTCCTACATTTACATAACCATAAACTCCCCCAACTACCTCTCTGATATCCCCTTTATATATATAGAGTCTTTATGCCTTAAAGCCCCCTCAAACAACCCCAAACCTAAAGCTCTCTGTTTTCATTTTCATTTCCAAAAGATGAAGGTGACTGTAATTTCCCGCAGTGGTAAAGAATTCATCAAGGGCGGCCTTGACCTCAATGATTCGGTCTCCTCCCTTCCTTCTTCCTCATTTGCTTCTCATTTTTTTTCTACTCATTTGCTTTTCATTATATATATATATATATTACTAATTCATTTGTAAAGTTAATTTATATTACTAATCTTCGTAAACATGCATAATTAGACTGACACATGCAAGCTAGGGTGGGCTATAAAGTCAGCCACATAGGATAATTTTTCCTAAGTAATTGTATTTTTTACCTTTTTACTACAGCAAATTATGAGTTCTCATTTCCAAATTTAAAGTCGTGGTTAAATTGATTTTGATTACTTTTACTTAGGCCTTATTCACTTGCCACTTAAATCTGAAAATTTAAAATTTTCAGATTTAAGTGACTGTCAAAGTTGTTCACTAACTAAAAAAATTAAGTGGTCACTTAATTTTTACCACTTAAAACTTAAAATTTTCATCCAAAATTTTAAGTGGCAAAGTTGCTACTTAAATCTGAAACTTAATTTTTAAAAGTGCAAAAAGTCCACTTTGCCCTCTCTCTTTTCTCAAAATTAAACATAACTCTACCCTCACTCCTTTATCAAAATGAATAAGCCTTCTAGGTCATAACATAACACAAGATCTCTCTCCACTTCCATCGTTGCGCTCTCCACCTCCATCGTCGTGTTCTCCACCTCCATTGTCGTCTCCGTTCGCCGTTCTCCAATTATTCAACAAGATGATGCAATAACAACTTATATAGAGAATATTACTACGTGGATTATCAAAAAGGAGTTGCTTTATACTTGGTTAAAGGATTTGAAAGATAGATTATCAATGTTTAAGTAATTTTAATTTAATATAATATTATGTCTTTCTTATTTTCATTTGAAATCATGTGTTTAAAATAAAATAATAAGGGCAAAATGGTCATAATAAAAAAAATTCAGTTTTCAGATGTGTTATATTCAAACAAACAACATTTTTTCAGATACAATTTTCAGAAGTAAACGAACAGCTTTTTCAGTTTTCAGTTTTCAGATTTCAATTTTCAGTTTTTTTACTAAATGCCACCTTAGCTTCTTTTTTTTTAAAAGGAAGAGAATTTTTGTAATGGATAGATAAGATTCTTAATTTGGTGTCTACAATTATATGTATGTGGGTTACTGAGTGTGTTGTTGTATTTGTACTGGATGGCAGGCTACCGTAGCTGATTTGCAGGAAGCAATTTATAAGCGAAGTAAGTAGACAGTAGTTGTCAATATTCTTATAATGCTGCGTTAAATTACTAGCTTAATTTAGATTATTGATATTGGTTGGAGAAATTGATAATGTTGTAGTTCAACTTTTTTGTTTATATTGTCCGATTATTGATATAATGATATTAGAGCTTCCATCTCTATAACTTGAATGACCAGTATACTTTTGGCTATCAATTTTGGACTATTTTTTTATTTTTTTTTATGGTTGTGTGTTTTTGTATGTTCAATGACTCGATGTATGTTGTGAAAAGTTCATGCATATGGAGGAAAAATATTGGTATATTACAGAGGGCAGATTCATTTTTCAGTCCTATTTGTCTATCAAAAACACTAAAGCAATTTGTGCAAAAAAACAAAAGTGAGGCGTGCCCATTCTTTAGCTAGTAAATTAAACCTGTATTCCCAATTAGCCAACCTTTCTTTCAACTAGCTATGTGAATCTTTATATGTTGGCTCAGTTTACTATAGTTGTAACAATTTAGTAACCATGTATATACGCCTGATATACCAACAGCCAAGAAATACTATCCTTCTAGACAGCGGCTAACACTCCCCCTCCAATCGGGTTCACAAGAGAAGCCAACCGTCCTTCAATCCAAGAAAAGTCTCAAAGAGTACACTAATGGAAGCTCGAAACATTTAACCGTCCTGTTCAAGGACTTGGGCCCACAAGTATCTTACAGCACCCTCTTCTTTTTTGAGTACGTGGGCCCTCTCTTCATCTACCCCATGTTCTACTACTTTCCTGTGTACCGCCTCTTCGGCTACAAAGGTGAACGGTCCATTCACCCGGTACAAACATTTGCCATGTACTACTGGTGCTTTCACTACTTCAAGCGCATAATGGAAACTTTCTTCGTGCACCGTTTTAGCCACGCCACGTCACCGCTCTCAAACGTGTACCGAAACTGCCTGTACTATTGGACTTTTGGCGCGGTTATTGCTTACTACGTAAACCACCCGCTTTACACGCCTGTGAGTGACCTACAAATGACGATTGGGTTCGGGCTCGGTTTGGTTTGTCAAATGGCAAACTTTTATTGCCATATCTTGCTGAGGAACCTACGGGGTTCTGGGACTGGAGGGTACCAGATCCCAACCGGGTTTTTGTTCAATTTTGTGACTTGTGCAAATTACACAACGGAGATTTATCAGTGGCTGGGGTTCAATATCGCGACTCAGACTGTTCCGGGTTATCTATTTCTTGTGGTTGCTGCTGGTATTATGTCTAACTGGGCTCTTGCTAAGCACCGCCGCCTCCAGAAGGTAACTTTAGTTTTCCTTTCTAGTTAGTTACGCTTATTTAGTTTCTCTGCTTGATGGTGTGCCTATGATTAGATACAAATTAATCCATAAGATTGAGTACAAGTCGTTTTTGCTCTGGTGGTTGGAAGATAATGATGATGATGATATAAACCAATGTCTATAGCCAGCAAAAAGGTCCCACTTGATAAATCAAAACATAAGCAATCTATAAACATGGCTGAAGATCCAAGATCTATGCGAAAGTAAATGACTTCTGTCAGTTCTGATTAAACATCAGAAATGATCAGAAGTTAGAACTGAATTTTCTTGCTGAAGATTATGGTGTTATTAGTCAACATCATGAATTCAAAAAAAATGAGAAACCATCGTTTCATGTATCTATGTTCAATGTTGAATCTTACTAGACACTTCCTTTCTTGCAGTTATTTGACGGGAAGGATGGAAAACCAAGGTACCCACAACGATCGGTGATATTACCCCCATTCCTGTAAACAGTGACCTTCAAATTGTGGATTCAAGCTGCTTGTTCTGAAGGTTATTAGAGGTCAATTCTCATCAAAATGTGCCACTAGGGAATAAGTGTAGTTTTGCCTTTATGTTCTTCAATATCGTAGTGTTCCATTTAAATTTTGTATTTTAATGCACTAGGATATTTAATTCCTCTTTTGCTCTATCTGTCAAATTATATGGCCTGGATAGCCTTTGAACTTGTAGTTCTTATAGTTCTGTCATATATATGAGAATAATATTGTATTAAATGGGGGGAATATGCGCTGAAACGTGTTTGGATAATGAGAAAAACGCATGTAAACTCGCACGTTTTTCTCACAAATTTGAGGGGAATTAACAAATTAAACCTTGAATTATGGGGTCATTTGTAACATTTTCCCTAATGTTTCAAAAGTTGCATTGTTAACCTCAAAGTTTATTCAGTGTTGCAATATAAACCTTTAATTAACTTTCTTTGAAATGTTGACGGCTTCTGATATGGCTTGGTGATGTGGCAATGACATGGAACAAAACCATAAAGACAAAAATATAAATGATAAAATAAACCCTGAAGTAAGGTATGTAGTTAGTTACAAATATCCTTGTGACGTTTTAAAAGTTGCAATGTGAAACTTGATGTACATTTTCAACTCATCTTCATCATACATTGTTCGTGAATCAAACCACACGAAAAAAATTACATCTATGTTTAGCTTGAAACAAGAAGTTTGAAAGTCTGAAAGATTTAACTTTTCAAGAATAAAATCAAAGAAATAAATAAAGCATACTACAACAAAGCAAGTGTTTGCAACCCCTTTCTTATTTATATTTTGTTGTTAAAGATTTTGTTCTACTTAACAAGCCCTGGCAGCAACCTTTAACTTTTTTTAAACAGAAGGTTTAAATTGCAACACTAAATATACTTTAAGGTTGACATTGTTTTAAAATTGCAAATGGTTAATTTGTCAATTCTCTCAAATTTGAGGAATATATGGTAACAAACTAACCATCAGGTAAATTCTACTTGTTGCGCTTTTTATTTAGCACGAGAAGAAGGTATTGTATTGTGTCATTGCAAGTTTTTACAATTATCAAATGATTGATGTTTGATAAAACTTGGTGGAGATAATCTCCATGAGTAGGAGATCATTTTCACTAAACTTAATCAAAAAATTCAACTAGGAAGTGGATCAGCTTAATATCTAAAATTTCAATGGTCAGAAATGTACATATATATAAATTTTTTAATTAACTCACTTCTCGATTGAATTTTTAGATTAGTTTGGTGGAGATGATCTCCTAATCATGTAAATCATCTTCATCAAGTTTGATTAAAAAGAACTCATCTGTTTACCTCCTCAAAATAGTTGGTTCGGATTTAAGAATTAAAAATTTGGTCATCTAAGAATCGGGCACCTATACTCTCCTCTCTTATTGCCAGCTAGCGCCATCATTTTTTTTAATACCGGGATAATATAAATTTTTTAGATTGTTTGACCATAAGCAAGTACGTTTGTAAAGGATTCTACTAAATTATCTTTTTCATTTTAAACTAGTTTTTTTGCGGGAACTGTATATATTAGTTTTACTGTTTTCATTAAAACGAATTGAATCATCCAACGTATCATTTTTTGAATTCTTATTGATTTTTCACCATTAACATAGTTAATTATGTGCACTACTTGATATTGTTGTTAGTAATACTTCTAAAATTGAAACTAAAAATGGGATACTGAAAAATGCAACAAAAAAAAAGGATACTGAAAAATGCAACAAAAGTCATAATAATTAACATATGAACAACATATTTGGTAGAAGTAGGGGTGTTCACCGGTCGGTCAACCGACCCGTTGACCGGGTTTTTGGACCGGACCGGACCGAAAATGTATATAAGACCGGACCGAACCGAAGCAGTGTTTATCGGGTCGGTTTCGGTCGGTCCATTGGTCTGCTGTTGTTGAGATTTGGGATTAGGGTTACAAATATTCAAATTTAGTTTATTAGATGTTTTTTTAAGGGTGGTTTTATTTACCCCCACAAAAATATGAAACTCACCCCACCTCTTTTTACAATTTTACATGATAAAAAATAAATAAAATTCAACCAAACAATCCCTACAAAACCACCGCCTGCCATAAAACAGAGTTCTTCCGTTTCACATTCTCAGCAAAATTATTCATCACAATATCCAATTTCATTCTTGCTTTATCTCTAATTTCAACAAACATAGCATTGAGAGACCGCCAAACAATCACTTCCGATCAAATTTGATGTTGCTGCTGCCATGATCACTGAGGGAATTGAAATTAACAATATTTTTGTTTTGGTCTGAAATTAACGAATTGAAACAGCGTATATTTGGGCTTTCATTTAGGGGCCTAGATTATTAGTGTAAAACAAATTGAAAAGAATCCATACAAACAAATCTTTCTCTTTTCCATTAAGATTAACAAAGTTGAATAACTACAAAATTATACATACATGTATGTATGCTTGCAACGCTGTTGTTTATGCATATCTATTTATCGTCATCTGTTTTCCTGAGCAATCACTGCAGGAATAAATCACTAAAAACTCCGATTAAAATTGAAAGCAATTCTCGATTTTAATCCTCTCTCCTCCAAATCCATCATTCTTTGTATCATAGTCCTTTCATCTAGATAATCTACCATATTTTAATTTGCAATTGAAAACAACTCTGACTTGATTATTTTGATTCAATATGAGTTACTTTTACGACAAGCCTAGATGGATTTAAGACATTGTTTGGCTTTTGTTAAATAGATGGGGTGAGAAGAAAGAAAATGAAAATATTTGGTGGGGTGAGTTTCAAGTGGGGTGAAAAGAATATTTTTGTGGGTGGATTTAAAAACACCCTTTTTTAATTAAAGTGAAGTGAAAGACCGAAAGTTAATATGACATGTAGGTTTTTTAAAGAGTGACAGACCAGTAATATATAACTAATATTAGCAAATATATATAATTTTAAAAAATATACAAATACTCGGTTCGGTTCGATTTTATAGGGTTTTTTAACCTATAGGACCGAGGACCGGACCGAATTTAATCGGTCCAAAAAAAAGTAGACCGAACCGACCCGCAACATATATAAAAACCGAAAAAAATCCTACGGTCCGGTCCGGTTCGGTCGGTCTTTTCGGTCCGGTTCAGTTTTTGCACACCCCTAGGTAGAAGAAAAAGGCCATTTCGAGTTAAATGTATCAAGCGGAAAACATGCAAAAAGGGCCAAAAACAAATAAAAATCTTTTAAGATTTTAGAAGTATAAATCAAAAAATAAAATAACCAAAAACTAAAAAATATCTTCATCTATCCTCTTTGCAACTTCTTTATCTTACTAACTATAATAATAGATCGAACGGCAAAAAACAAAAAAAATTGTTTGACAAATAGTGATATTAAATGAATTAATAAAAAAATAGCAATAACCTCATATAACTTCATCACCCAGTGGTAGGCAACCTCCACCCTTGACTTGAGGTCAAGGGTTCGACTCATGGGGTGGGAGGGGAGGGTTTTTCTTTATTTGTAGGATTAAGGGAGAGACTTAGACCTCCCTTAATTTTTTTTTTTAAAAAAAAAAAAAAAAATTCATCACACAAGTTGAGGAGATGTTGAAAATTCTAAATAATGCCGTTGTTGAAAAGCTTATTAAAAAGACAAGAAGTTAGGGTGCTCGTCGAGAAAAGTGAAAAGGTAAGTACGTATTTGAAAGAATTTGGTACAATGTTGTTTACTTTTTAAGAGTCTAATGGTGTTTTTCATCAAGAGTTTAATTAGTTAAGATATAATCTAATATTATAATAAATATTGTAGACTTTGATTTGCTCTCTTATTAGTTCAGTAATATGAAATTTTTATCAATATAAACTTTGATTTTAGTGAAAACTCTTTTAAGTTAAATAAATAATAAAAAGTTTAATTATCTTAAGTTAATACATACAAAGAGACATATTTCACTGTACAAGAAAATAAAATCTTAATTGATGTCAAATCATTAAACACCAAATCAAATTTTACATTTATACACAAATTTATTTGTCTTTCTCAACTCTCTTTCTCTCCCGGGGGTGTAGGAGGGTACAGGAGATTTGAAATTCAAATTTCAAACTTTTTTTATTTTTTTAAAAGTACACACTCTTTCCTGTTATTATTTGCCAAAAAATAAAAAATAAAAAATTCTTCTCTAAAAAGTCCCCCAAACACACTCTCTCTCTATCTGCTAATCTATTTTTTTTCTAAACACTCACCAAGCACCTCCTTTGTCCTCCTATATAACTTGCACCAAAAGAGCTACTCCTCCCAAAAAATTGTATGTATGTGGGTTTCAATATATTTATTTTCCATGCCTTTTAGGGGTTATTATTGTGTTTTATTTATGTATTTCTCTTCACATATATGTAAATGGATTTTATTGATGTATTTTCAAGTTATTATTTTCATGTATATATGTTGAGACTTGAGATAGATATTGAGATGCACTATTTTCAGAGAGGAAGAGAAAAAGTGGGAGAAGGGAAGGGGAGGCCTTGGTTTGTGATTAGTGTTTTAATGGAGCAATCAATTAATCGACAAACTACATGGGGTTTAGTATATTGTGTGATGGAAGATTCCCAATTCAAATTAATTTGATTTCTCTTTCTTAAAGAGTTACCTAATACATTTTGAAGAGTTCCAATTCTCGGAATGAATAATTTATTTTAATTCACCTTTTATATTTAACTCTCTTCTCTAAACGGTTTGATGTTTTGTGCAATGGAAAAAGATAGAAAGATAAGGGGAAGATCCGGTGGAAGATAGAGTGGGTGAGGGATCGGAAAAGTGGAAAATTGTGGTGAAAGTAAAAAAGTGGATTGAAAAGTGGGATTGGATATGAGTTAGTTTAAGAGAAGGTGAAAACAAGAAAAAACAAATAATGTGAGAGAGAAAGTAATGAGAGATTTCTTACTATAATTATATTTATGAGATTCTTTTTTAGTTTGCAATATATTTGACATACATTTAATTTGATCGCTTTTGATACACGCAATTGAGCATTTCTTCAAACTTTCTTATTTGTAAATTGTTGCTCTTATTTGTAAATCTTTGGTATCATTAGTACTAACATTGTTTACAAAAATAATCTGCATTTAAAAAAAAATGAAAAGAAATTATTTTTTGTTTTAAATTAAAGGAAAGAATAATACTACAATTGGGTTTGACATTCATTTGAATAATAATTCCTTCATTTTTCATCCTAATTTTGTTTTGGGATATCTAAGTTTAAAAGTTTTATTTTTTAAAGACATTTATTACGTTGGGACTATAAGACTTTGTACTTACTCTATTAAAAATAATAAAAAAAATCAATAACACACTAACTAAGTGCATCTCAATTTTTGAAATTTTACAATTAAACACCAAATTAAAAATTTCCTCAAAAAACAAATTCTTATTTTCAGAGTACAAGCTAATGGAACATCCCAATGGTTCATTAGGGAGGAGAGGGAGTGGGAATGGAACCTCAATTGTCTGTTTGAATTACTACTTTATGCCACTTGGACTTTTGTAGGGAGGGGAGGGAGAGGGAATAGAACCTTAGTTGCCTGTTTGAATTACCATTTTATGCCATTTGGACTATGACGCAAATCTTATTATTCGTAAATAATTGTTTATTTTTAAGAATAACAATTTATCTTTAACTGTCGGCCTTTTATCGTGAAGTATTAAAAAAGAATTGTGTACTTTTAAATGTTTTACCGTGCTTTCCTACATGGATAATTAGATGATGCCATATGAATTGAACCAGCACGTGCATGTCAAAAATTATTTGGTATGCAAGTCCTCATTTCACACATATACGCAAGGGTGAGATTTATGGCAAGCGAGGATGGATGGATCGACTTTTAGCAGAGATCGAATATAGTCATATACATTACATTTCAAAATACGGCATAACATAAACGAAAATTTCGAACATACTTAACAAAGGATTTATTTTTACGGAACTTAATATAATCCGAAAATAAACTATATATCGATGTCTTAGTAGTAGGGTATAAAATAAAAATGAGGCGCATACAACCAAAAAAACAAAATTACGACGAAGTTGATTGTTTGACATTGGTTCTTGGGTTACATAAATAAAGTTTTTAACAAATATTTTACACTTGTCTTAATAAATAAACTCGAACGCTACTGAAGCTCCACTTAATTAGTTATACAACTGACGTGGTGACAGCTGAGAAAAGTCAAGCTTGGACACTTGAAAATTCGACCACGTACCATGAATAAACTAAAACCAAACCAAAGGGCGAACCTAAACCTCCTCCTCAAATTAAAGTATAAGGAATTCAACCCCCGGTGATAGCTTAGGTGACAGATACTGCCTGGCACGCTCCTTCGCGGTCACTCTCTCTTTCTGAAGCGCTTGCATTGGAGTTCCCGATAAATGAGTAGGATAGCGAGTATCGATAGTAATCTTCTCGAGATACGGAGCATTTGTAACTAGAAACGTAGCTAGCTCCATATCAGATCTACTCCCACGAAACCCGGACATTTCAACCAACTTGAGACATGCAAGCCTACATTCTTTCTCCTCCATCTTTCTTTTTTTAGGGCCTTCGAACCATTCGAACTGCATGCCAATTAAACACAAAAACAAGTGTCATCACTTTCACTGAATATTAATAATAATAATAATAATCATCAAACAATATCATCCTAAATTGCACGCGCGCACAAACACATATAGATTACCTCTACGGGGACACATGTTGGGACACTCAGTAAAAACGGTGATGAGTCGTTAACACATTAGTTGATGGACTGGTCCATCATAAATACAATCTATACAAATTTTACTGTTGATCAATGTAAAAGTGATACACCAGTTCCTCAATACATGTCTCCGAACTATGTCTTTCAAGAGTTATTGATATATATTTATATACATACATAAGCACTAGAGCAAGCAATCCACTTATTAACTATAATCCAAAGAAACTTGTATTGGACCAACATCTCATAGATGCACCGAGTGCATTAATACTATTTTTTTTGCCCTTGCCTTTTCTTGGACTTCAATTGTAACTTCACAATAACTGTTTGGTGATCTGAAATATATACGACGTGCAAGTAAACCCATAAACTCTAAATGAAAGCCTATTCCCGTAAACCCATTTTGAGCGAGTCAAAGGGCAGACATTATTAAACAGACTCTTAATTTCGTTAAGCTTTAAGAATCTAGTGGAGTTTTAATTGCACATAGCCTCTGCAATCATATAGGAATTTTTGCAAAGAAAACATGAAATGTTGCACGTGATTTTAAACTTTTAATGCAATATGGGGGAATCAGCAGGAGAACAATATTAGTGTACCTGCACACAAAGTCTATACAACATTGGGCATTTTGCTAGTAGTGTAGCGTAGGGAAGGACACCGAATCCATCCCATGCCAACACTACCAATTCCAATTGCTTGAGATTCTTTAATTCAGGGAATGTGTCAAACCTCCTGGAAACCTGGACAAAGCAATCAAAGCAGAAGGATTAAAAACATTGATGTCGGTCTTAATATGCACGGCTGGGTGAAAAAGATAAAAAAAGACAGCACAGAAATGGTCCACTTACAAAATGTCTCATGTCGAACTTAAGTTTCTCTATCTAAGAAGGAGGGATAATTTGCTCTTGGAATTTCACAACAATGTCCCAACAGTATTTTCCTCCGAACGATACATCGGCAAGATTTGGGACATTCTTGAAGCAAAGACTTGCTAGTGGTCCAACATATTTCAACGACCCCAGATTTATTGCAGAAGAAATCTCTAGAAACTCCATACTGTCACAGTCGGATATCTCCAAGTATTTTAGCTTCGGAGAGGCAGCAACAACTTTGGCACCAACCAGGCTTTGCGAGCATCTGACGCTTACAAATTCAAGAAAAGGGCAGTTGGATAAAAGGTACTCAAGTAGTTCCCGAGTCACGTCTACATAGTTCAACTGGAGGTGTGCTAGGGAATTATTGGTGGTTGGATGGCCGATAAGAGATTTTGCTGGAAAAGGGTAAATATCCTCTGAACTTCCAGAGATTCGCTCTAAATCCAGTTCAAATCTCCGCGCTCCCTTTTGCAATGCAAATTTAATCCAGCTATCAATATCTGATTTATAACTAGAATCCAAATCAAAATGGACTCTGAATCCGTCGATGGTGGCGCCGTTATGCGACTCCAAGATGCGATTTACCCATTTTACAAACGGGGACCTCTCTTGCACGCGTTGGGGATGCCTTAACTTCATCTCCACGAAAAGCTTAATTGACCATAAAACGTTTGAACCTTCAAAAAAATCCAAGGTACCAGTGGTGTGCGTCCATAATTTTTTCCACCTGCGAGAGAATTGTGGTACAGGCTGCTTCTTTCATCGTGAGTTGGGACAAAATGGTCACAAGAATGTCATCCGGCAACTCACTAATCCGATCTGCCGATAGAGAATTTCGGCTCATGTTGCACTGTAATCACAAACAAGCAAAATAAACTCAAAAGTCTATAATTACAATAAGCATGGTAAAGGTAGATATATAATTATCCCGGTAGCAAAAGCTAAAATTGAAAGCTAATCACCTTCCGTAACTTAGAAGTAGGCCGCAAATATTTTTCCATGTAATTTATTGGTCCGAGAGATTATGTCACAACATGACGTAGCGGAAAGCTATGAAATGGGATATAATCTCACAATATAGAGAAAAACACTCAAATTTTATTAAAGATTAAATTGACTAAACGATTACAAAGCGATTCCCTTATAAAAGATTACAAAACATAAGAAAGGAAACAAATTTGAAACAATTCGAAAAAACTGCCAAAAATAGGAAATTGCAGAAATTAGAGGATTCTGCAGTGCTGATGACGAGGATCGCGCGGGATTTGACGGAAGTCAAATCTGACTTTCCAAACTCAACTTATTGCGTTATTAATACCTGCCTTAAATAGTAAATACGCGGATTCGGAGGCCTAAATGAAGGAATTTGGCCGAAAAACGACGTGCATCACCGCCAGAGGCAGTGACTTGATTTCTCTGGGCCGTTTCGGGTCAAACTAGCCAGGCCCCACGCAATTCTGGTCTCGTCACTTTTTGGGCCAGGCGGGCTTACGACGATCCAGTGTGGCTAAATACAGGTCCGCTACCTGTTCTACATCACAACAGCCTCTGCAGGAAGGAGAATACTAATAATTAGAAAATCAACGTCAAAATTTAGGTTTAACTATTGGGCAGCGAGAAAGGATATGAAATTTGGAGTGAGGGGAGGGGTGTTGTACAACTCATGTATCAGAGTAGGGTTTGCACGTACTGTTAATCACAAACAAGCAAAACAAATTCAAATTTGGCAATAAAGCATAAATATAATATGCATAGTAGGCCGCAAATCACCTTCCGTAATTTAGAAGTATGCCGCAACAAAGTCAGAATTTAGGTTTAACTATTAGACGGCGAAATAATGTTGATGCGAATTTAATGATAAAATTTGGTGGAGATGATCTTATTTTTACTAAATATTATTAAAAAAAAAAATCAATCTTTTATCATTAAAAAATTCAATCCAGCCAACGAATTGAAACCTTAAACAGGATAAAACCAAATCAGTAAAGAAAAAAAATAATAGGAACCTGACAGCAATCAATCAACCAAAAAATTAGAGGAGCGGATTCTACATGCAGAGGTTAAAAAATCGTATGCGTGAGCAGATATAGAGAGAGTTTCGATTTAGTTTTCTTTTACAACAAATTTTTTTTCGTAGTCTTCGATTTAGTTGGACGGTATATATAGTGTTTAGGTTTCCCCGGTTTTTTAATCTTACCAGAATTTCAGTTTGGTACAAAACTTCAAACAAAGAAAAAAATACAAGTTAAATTAGCTTGCACGAGACTGAAATTCTGGTAAGATTGTGGCTTATATTCCGTTTTAAAAGTGTTTTTTTTTTTAAGTAAATAAAATTGATCTGTGGATTTTCGATTGAATTAATGTTTAGTTGTTCACAATTTCCATTACTGACAATGTCTGTTGAGAAATATATGCATAGTCCTTTTTTGTGTGCAAAATTAATTTTTGTGACAAGTAAAAGTAAGTTGTAGCCATGCGGTTTTGAATTGTATGACATTGTTATTTTCTTGACTTTATTTTTACATTTTATATTCAATTATCAAACCATGACAACGTGAGAGAAATATAGAATAGTCCTTTCATTTTACTGAATTTATTTTCACTAAGATTTTGTTTCATAGGGTTTATTTTCTATAGAGAATGGTCCTATTTCATTAAAGTTCCAACTTTCTCGAGTGTTTTTAATACTATTTTTTTAAGAAAATAAATTTTAGGAAGCTGCCACGTAACCCTTTTTTATTGAAAAAACTAGAAATTACGTATAAGGGCTTATTATATATTGATTTTTATCAAAAATCCAATGAATAATATTTTTTTGAATGAAGGGCCTATTTTTAATTGGTAATTAGTGTAAGAGGCCTATTTTGTTTTATATTTTAAATGAATGTATTTGAATAAATTTAAATATCATTTAGTTAATAAAAACATATTATGTATTACCTAAATTACCCCTTTTTATGAAATTTACACAAAAAATATGGACTATAAAGTTCATATTGCAGTAAAATATGAACTGCAAAGTTCATATTGCAGTGAAATATGGACTGCAATATGAACTTTGCACTAAAAATATGGACTGTAAAGTTCATATTGCAGTAAAATATGGACTGCAATATGAACTTTGCACTAAAAATATCGACTGCAAAGTTCATATTGCAATGAAATATAGACTGCAAAGTTCATATTGCAGTCCATATTTTAATGCATATTGGTATTTTTTAGTTTATTTTAAGGGTTGTGATGTCATTTTATAATGAAAAAAAAAGACACATGTCATATTATCAATAAAATAAAAAATAGGCCCTTTATTTAAAAAAAAAATTATTCATTGGCTTTAGTGTGAAAATCTTTCTCTAATAAGTCCTTTTTTTTAATTGCCCCTTGAAAAAACCAATTCATGCCTTCCCACTTAATTTACTTTTAAAGGGATTTAAAAAAATATAAAAAAAAAAAAAACACTAGAATGACATTTTCACTTTCGCACACACGCAGGGACTTCAACGCAATAGTATGCCTTTTAACAATGTGAGTAAATGGAATGTTTTATTATTAAGTCATTAAAATGTCCTTATTTATTCGATTTGGGATTTAAATCTTCCTTATTTATAATTTTAACCCTATCTTAACCTTTAAACTTCTTTATTCCATCTCTTTAATTATTACATTAGATAATAGTATTACGGAAAAAGTATAGATTTATTAAGGTATGATGTTTATTAAAGAGTTCCAATATTGTAACAAATGCACATTAAAGTTAGCAAAAGACCTATTGAATTCCATTGCATGATGGTTTCAAGAAGATGGATTATTGTTGGCTTATTAAATTGATTATACTCACACAATATATAACGTTTATACGATATTTAAAAATGGGCTTGTTTGAAAAAATATTCTGTAAAAGAATTAAGGAATAATATTTTTTAAAATTAAGAATTTATATTTGATAAAACTACAAAAGGAGTGCAAAGTTAACTTTGCAGTATATTTTTAAATTGTAATTTTTTATGAAATCAATCAAAAATAAGTTTGTACTAAATGTTTTTTAGCATATTATTATAAATAACTGTTTAATTAATAGTGCTTTAGAATTATTTTTAAAAATTACATATTTAAAACTCATTTATTAATAAAATACACATGATAATTTTTTCGAAGTTATGCAAAATTAAGTTTGAACTCCTTATTTTTAAAACATTACTATGTATTTGGGTTTATTTGACATTATTTTAGAGCTTTATGAGTAAAAAATAAGAATATACTTGTTAAAAAATATAAACACATCATGCAAAACAAATTTGTAATAAATTTGTTGGATTGCAAAGTTAAATTTGCACAAAATACAATTTTGATCAAAGCCTTCATTTTAAAACACAATTAATAAATAAGCCCTTATTTCTAAAAAATATTATTCGCTGAATCTTTTATAAAAAACACTGTCATCCAAAACCCTTTACCCATTTCCTATAAACGTTATGAATTCTCCTTCTTTCCTTTTGATATTGGGTTTTCCAATGATGTAAGTTCCGGGGGTAATTCTTTATTTCCCATTTCTAAATAGCTTTCAGGCAAAGTTGTTTATTTCCATTTTATTCTACAATCATCATACCCCCTCTTCCATATGTTTTAATCTCTCTAGATTTTTGTAAAAGGTATCTTATTTTTAGTTGTAAAGTGAAATATGTCTCATTTATCTTTTGATATGTTTCCCTGATATTTAGGTATAATATTATGTTAGTGTAGGTGGTGTATTTATGTACCAGAGCAGGTCCGGCCCAAGATGGTAGAGATGGTAACTGGATTTAGTTTTTTTATAGGGTATCTCTCTCCAATTCTATCTTTTCCGTTTTTACTACCCCTTCTCTAGAAAGTCCCTTCTTCTATTTATATCCCTTTTTCATGCTCCCTAAGCTAGATTAGATTACAAATAAAATGACCATCCAGGGCATACCTTGTGATCCTTGTGATATTCACATCTCTCTTCCATGTGAGGAAAGCACATATGTTATAACTAACTTCTTTGCACTTTACAAGTGTCATTCTGTCATTCGTTCTTACAGTAAGCATTTATCATATTATATATTATTACAGGTGTCATTGCCTTATTGATTGGGATGCTTACGTCAGCATTTTCTTCATTTATAGATCTTATGAATTCGGAGGCTTGATTTCTTTCAGAACTGACTTTCACACTTAGCCAACTTTTTGAGAAATTTTATATTTGCGAGTATTCTCCACGTGTCATGTCATCGGTTACTGATTTCGATTGAGTGTTAAGAGATGACTGTTAAATCTCATTAAATGAAGGTCACCTCTTACACGCCTATCAATAAAGTAAGGCGTCTCTTTGAGGGAAATAAGGGAAGGAGATTTTCAAAAAGGTATTTTTTATCCCTAATTTCTATCTTTTCATCTCCTCCGTCTTCTCGTAAAACTCTTTTTTCTAATAGCCAAATCTTTCTGCCGTCTTTCGGTTTGTTTCATCAAATTCGTTGCTCATCCCGTTCATCAATAGTTCTTCTTTTTCTGTAAGTCCCTAAATTCTTATTTCTTATTTTTGATTCATTTTCCCACAAAACCCTAGTTTCACTTCCTTTCGTCGTTGTTAACCATTGATCACCATGGGAGAAAAATATGCTTTCAATACCGACGTAGATAAATCAAAATTTGAGAGGGCCTATATTCCTGACGGAATTTCTTTGAGAGAACCTGGGCCTCGTGAGGATATTTTCAAAGACATAGAATTAGATTTACCACCATCTCACGATGAATATTCCATTTACACATCATTCTTTAAAGTTGCTGGCTTGAGGATCCCTCTTGATCCCTTGCTAGTAGATTTTTTGAGGGATATTCATTTTCATTTATGCTAAATAATTCCAAACGTACTTAGAATCATTTTAGGCACATCTGAACTGAATAGACGTCTTAACCTCAATTTGGGGCTAAAAGAAATTAAATATTGTTATCTTTTGGCTGAGTCCAAAGATAAATGAAATTTGAGAGCTAGACCCCATTCTTCTTTCATTGTTGAAGGACTAGCGTCGTCTCATAAAGGAGCGTTTAACGACGTAGTTCTTCTCACTGAACCTTGAGCCTGATCCAGTTAACAAAAGCATTCCTAGGCATTTCGGCACACCTGGTTCGAATTTTTATTTATCATGGATTTTTTTGTGTCTATCAACTGTTTGATGTTTTACCTTAATTGATTTTTCTTCTTTGCAGTTGGTGGAGGGAAAAGGTGCTTTAGCAAGCCACTTCTGCATGAGCTCAATCTCGATCATTTGAACGCAGCTATCAACTATGATGGACCTGACAATGTGGGGCCTTCTCGTCATCCTAGATCGGCTCATATTCTTTTAAAATATATCTTTCCATATACTTCTTTTTCCAGCCGCATTAATATTGTTAAGTGGGTTGGTCATCCCCTTTTGGATAAGGACAAGTATGACTTCTTCAAAGATCATAATATAGTCAACCCTTGGGTGGTTAAAAAGAGTGAGGGTATTCAGCGCCGTATTCTAGCTGGAGAATCTCCAGACTTAGAGTTTCCTGAACTTCTAGTTGCGAGAGAAAAAAGAGGCAAAAGGAAGAAGAAAAATAAAAGGCCTGCGGTTGAAATAGTTTGTGACCCCCCAGCCGATCACCCTGTGTTGCAAACCAAGAACATAGAAGGGGTCTCTGTTGCCGAATCTAGCACCGCCATTCCGATTCCAAAGAGGCGTGGTGAAGCTGTATCAGCCTCTGTCAAGGAAATCGAAATAAACTCTCTCGCCGAGGAGGATTTGGAGGAAGTTGAGGAATCTCCACCAAGGAGAAGACCTAGGAGCGAGGGGCTTGTTCCTGAGCCCTCCAATATAAATATAACTAGTCGACGAAGTGTTTTGGACTCTTTAAATGCTCGACTCTACAAGGATAGAGCTTCTGGGAGTTCGGTGACTCCACCTAGCAAGAAGAGAAAACTTGTACAAGAAAAAACCCCTCCTGCCGAGATCAGAGATCTAATCGTAGAGGAGACCATTCCTGAAGTCACCTCTACTGAAGATGCTAGGGAAGCTAGGGTTTCAGAGAATCCTTTTCCCTCAGTCGAAACAAGGGCACAGGACAGTGAAGGTGCCGAGCATATTGTCAATTCGCCAACTCATCCCGAGGTGACCGAGGTTCAGGAAGACACTCTTTCAGAGGAACCTCTCCCTGAAGAAATCGTCATTAGGCCTAAATTTTTTCATGATAAGAGGCCTATCAACATAGAGGACTCTGCTTTATCAAGCAGCAGAGTCGCTCATGTTCTTGCAACATCTATGATTTTGCCAGAGGATGACAAAAAATTGAAATCCATTCCTACCTCTGAATTGGAATATAGAGGTTTCCGGTGCCAAGTAATGTAAGATATTATCTCTCTCTTTTTTTTATTAAAATTTGTTTTGTTTTCAACAGTTGTCTCTTAACTGCCTTTTATTTTTTACATTCGAACTAATACTTTTCTGAATTGATGTCGACATAAACAAGCCAAGAAAGACCACAAAGCGAAGGTGGCCAGGCTTAAGAAAGAGATTTAGGAGGCCAAAGTCGCAGTTGTTGGTGTGAGAAGTCAGCTTTCTTCTCTTCAAGCCGAACATGATGATATAATAAAATCGGCTGAGGAAAATAAGGCTACTTTGGAGGATTAAGTTCAAACTATCCAGGTTCAGATCTTTGAGCTTCAAACTTCTCTTGAGCTAGCCCAAAATAGTAAAACTCAAGCTGTAGCTAAGGCCAGAGAAGAGGAGAAAAGGGCAGCAGAAGCAACAATTGAGGAGCTCAAGTCTCTACATTTCGAAGAATTAACCAACGCCGAGACAACGTGCTATAACGAGTCCTCAGATGAAGCAGCAGCGCAGATCATAAAGATTAAAGATATGATTTATAAAACCGGTTATGAGTCTAGTTTATCTGCTGCAGAAGTTGTTGATGGTGATGCACTTTATGATAAAATGGTTCTTTGCCCTCCCAATTTGTTCACTCAGCTTCCCCCAGTTTCTGGAGAGGAGCAAGTAGATGATAATGCTGCCGATGATGACGGAGATGAGACTTGATCATCCTTTTTTCTTCTTCTTTTTTTGTTGTACTCTTTTTTGTCATGACTTAATGAAATTTCTAATGAAATCTATTTTGCCGAGTATAACTTTCTTTATGTATGTAACGAAAATTCATTTTGCCTAATATAGCTTTATTTATGCATGTTATGCTTTAATTACAATTGACCACGTGGCTTTTAAGAACTAGCCACTGGGTAGCTAAATGAAGAGTTAATTATATTTCTAAGGCGTTTCTTCGAATAAAGAGAATAATAAATTGTGAATGTCTTTTCATATTTCTAGGATATTCATTGCACAGGGTTTTGTGACCCCCTGTATAACTCTTATCCTATAAAAACCATACTCTTCTTTGCTAGTTTTTATTGTCTTTAATTAAAAAGAAAAGTATTAACCTCTTAATTCCATTTCAATGGAGGATCCTAACAACGAATTTGTTTATGATGCTACTTCTCTTTATGTTGAAGGAGTAGATGCCACAGAAGTGGCTAACATGTTAAAGGCTTTTCATTGCCTCAAACGAAAACACCGTCGTCTGAAGAGAAGTTATGACCGTCTTGCCGGTCGCTTTCTTCGTTTGAAAGAGCGACATGCTTCTGCCAAGTGCAAGAGGTATTCTTGAAGAAAGCTTCGACAAGATTAATAAACAACTCGAAAAGGTCATGAGAGTCACCGAATATGAACTTTTACATTAAGGCTCTTGTGATGTTGGAGGAGTTTTTGAAGAAAACTTTCATCTTATTTCTTCTTCTTTTTTTTACTGGGCCGCGAATCCCTACAATATGTACCTATGTTTTGAATTAATGAAGAAAATTTTTGTATATATTCCTTGTTATACTTCTACCTTGATTAATTGAAACAGAAAATTGCTTCGTCATATCGCACAAATAATCTTAATTAGTTAATAAATGATTTAACTGATCTGAAGCATAGTCGAATTTAAACAAGTCTGCCTTGTTTGAGTTTTTCATTTAATAAAAATATTCTTATTGCTCTGCCCGAGTAAGGCATCACATATTCGGATGTCACCACTTTAAGTCGAGTAAATTTTTGAACGCCTTTCTTTTAATTTTGGCTGTCCCGATCGAACGAGGTCTTATATATTACCATTTTTGTCGCCTTGAATGAACAAGGTCTTACACTTTTTTACGTTTGCTGCCTTGACCGAGCAAGGTCTTACACTTTTGCCTTCTGTTCAGAAAGGTCTTATATTAACTATGATGCCTTGCTTAAACAAGGTCTTATACATTTTCATTTTTGCCGCCTTAACTGAACAAGGTCTTACACATTTGCCTTCTTTTAAAGAAGGTCTTTTATTAATTTTGATGCCTTGACTGAACAAGGTCTTATATATTTGCATTTTGCTGTATTGACTGAGTAAGGTCTTATGCGTTTGTCTTTAGTAAATACGGTCTTTTGACGAGACAATTTTAACCTTAGGTTGCTCAAAATTTTTATTTCAATACTTTGAAGTCTGCCCATACAGAAGAATCCATTTTTTGGAATTACAATTAATGATAATATATCCTCAAGTTGGCTATGTTCCAAGGATTTGGAATTGGTTGACCTTTCATGTCTTGCAAATAGTAGGATTCGGTTTCGGTAGTCGAAGTGATCATATAAGGACCCTCCCAATTTTGCTGGAATTTCCCATGGTTGGGTTTGACTGCCGTATCGAGTACCTTCCTTAAATCCAATTCTCCAACCTTAAATTCTCGTGGTTTCGTATTAGCTTTGTATTGCCTAGCCAAGGTATTCTGATAATTTACCAAATGAATTACAGCTACTTCCCTTCTAGATTTGGCCAAATCCAATGATTCCTCTAACACTCGATCATTATTTTCATTTTCAAACTGCACTGTTCTCAAAGTAGGTAAGCCGATTTCTAAAGGAATGATTGCATCCGTTCTGTAGGTTAGGGAATAAGGAGTATCCCCTGTTGATTGGCGGGGTGTCGTTCGAAAGGCCCAGAGTACTGAGTGTAATTCTTGTGCCCACTTTCCTTTCTTCTCTTCCAGTCTTTTCTTCAAACTATCCAAGATGATTTTATTTGATATTTCAGCCAAACCATTGCCCTCGGGATAAGCTACGTTAGAAAAATATTGTTTGATCCCATAAGCATTGCAGAATTTTTCAATCTTTTGATTCTTAAATTGCGTCCCGTTGTCAGAAACTAATACTCTCGGAATGCCGAACCTGGTGACAATGTTTTTCCACAAAAAGCTTTTAACATTAAATTCGGCAACGTTCGCCAGGGGAATTGCCTCTATCCACTTCGAGAAATAGTCCGTGCCGACCAAAAAGAATCTTTTATTGCCTAGCACCCGAGGAAAATGACCCATAATATCCAATCCCCACATAGCAAAAGACCAGGGGCTGACAATGGGATGAAAAATAGCAGCGTGTTGATGAATCATTGGGGAATGTTTCTGACATTTGTCACATTTCTTCACATACTCTAAGGCATCTTTGTGCATATAGGGCCACCAATATCCCTGAGATCTGGCCCTGTGAGCCAGAGATCGGCCTCATGTATGGCTACCGCAGCTTCCTTTATGCAATTTGAAAAGAACATTCTGCATCAGCTTCGGATGAATGCACCTGAGGTAGGGTCCCGAGAAGGATCTTTTATACAACTTTTGTTCAGCAGACAACCAGTATCTGCTAGCTTTCGCTTTAACTCGATAAGCCTCGCTACTGTCATTCGGCAGTGACCCGTCTCTTAGATAATCAATTATTAGATCCATCCAACTAATGCCCAAGCTAGCTTCAATGTTACACACTATTAGTGGTTCATCAATCTCTATACTCGGCTTTTGCACAAATTTTACTTCCACTGCTCGCTTTACTTCGGAATATACTGCTGAAGCCAGAGTTGCCAAAGCATCTGCATGTAAGTTATTTGTTCTGGAGAATCTTTCGATGTACACCGAATTAAATTTCTTCATCATTTTTTGCGCCAAGTTCATATACGCTGCCATTAGCTCGTTCCTTACCGCATATTCGCCGGTCAACTGGTTTGCAACCAATTGAGAGTCACAATTAATAATCAGATCATGAATTCCCAGCTGTACGACCTTTTTCATACCCAATATCAAGGCTTCATACTCGGCCTCATTGTTGCTTACTTTGAAATCCAACCGAATTGCCTGTTCAATGATCCCTCATTTCGAAATTTTAAATACGATGCCTATACCAGAACCACCAATCGTTGATGATCCGTTGATATTCAAGAGCTAGGAAACGGGACTTCTAGTGCATGCGGACCTTATGATCGGCTCAGCTTGTCCAGATTCAGTCATTTCGTCATTATGATTTTGCCCCTAGTTGGGGCAGGTAACTGGTTTTCTGTAGCAACTTCAACATTCTTCGTGAATTCGGCAATAAAATCAGCAAGTACCTACCCTTTGATAGCCGTCCTTGGCATATATTCGATATGAAATATCCCCAACTCAACGGACCATTTCTCCATTCGGCCGGATAAATCAACTTTTTTTAGAGCTGCCTTGATTGGGCTGTTGGTGAACACTTTGATTGGATGGGCGTCGAAATAATGCCTTAATTTCCTAGATGATGTGATTAAGGCTAATACAAGTTTTTCCAGAGGCAAATAATTCAATTCTGGTCTTATCAAACATTTACTTTACTTGTAAAATATACGGACTTTTGTACATTGTCATGTTCTCTGATTAAGGCCGAACTTATTGCCTGATCAGAAGAATCTAAATACATATAAAGCTGCTCATGCGAATCATGGATATATATCACTGGTGGGCTGTTCAAGTATTGTTTCAGCTCGTCAAGAGCTTGATCGCATTCCAAACTTTTTTGTTCTTTTCAAATATTTAAATAAAGGCATGCATTTATCAGAACATTTCGAAATGAATTGATTCAGAGCAGCGATCATACCCGTGAGTTTTTACAGCTCTTTTAGGTTCGTCAGCTTCTGAATATTGACGATTACTTGCACCTTCTCTGGATTTGCTTTAATTCCTCGGCAATTAACCAGAAAACCCAAGAACTTGCCCGAGCCAACCCCGAATATACATTTTGCCGCGTTCATCTTCATCATATAATGTCTCAGAATCTCAAAAATCTTGCCCAAGTCTTTGATATGATCCGCTTCCTACTTACTTTTTACCAACATGCCATCTACATAGACTTCCATAGATTTGCCAATTTCCATACGAAACATTTTTGTAACCAATCGCTGGTAAGTGGTTCCTGCATTCTTAAGGCCGAAAGGCATGACCTTGTAGCAATATAATCCCATCATGGTAATAAAAGCAGTACACTCTTGATCTGACCCGAACAATGGAATCTGACGGTACCCCGAATATGCATCAAGGAAGCTGAATCTTTGATGACCAGCTGCCGAGTCTACCAATTGATCGATCTTGGGCATTGAAAAACTGTCCTTGGGGCAAGCCTTATTCAAATCGGTGAAGTCAATACATACCCTCAATTTCCCTTTTTTCTTTTTAACTACCATCGGGTTAGAAATCCATTCCGAAAAATTAGCTTCTCGTATAGTTCCAGCCTTATGCAATTTTTGAACTTTTTCTTCCACAGCCATAGCCTTTTCGGGAGACGCCCGGCACGGTTTTTGTTTAATCGGCTTGAAAGTAGGGTTTACATACAACTTATGGCACATTACGTCTGCCGATATTCCGGGCATATCATAGGGTTACCAAGAGAACACATCAATATTCTTCCTTAAGAATTCGGTGAGATCTTGCTTTTGTTCTGCTGTCAAACTATTACCAATCAAAAAATATTTTTCTCTATCATCTGACCCTTCCAGTGCGGGGACTTTAACTATGTCTTCAAAAACCGTTTCTTCTGGTCGTCTCCTGGCCCCACCATCCACAGGGGGACCGCTCTTTGATTGTTATTCCTTGTGTTCCTTGCCCTTCCTCTGATGTGAGGGTTCGGGCGCATCATTTTCCTTTCATGTCCCTTCGTTATTTTGCTCAGCAGATTTCGTCTGTTCAACTTGGGTCGTTTCCTTCATTTTCGATAGAGATCCTCTGACCGCTAAATTGAAGCAGTATCTGGCATCCTTTTGTTTTTCCCGAACTACACAGACCCCCTTAGGAGTAGGAAATTTTAATTTTTGATGAAAATGTGAGGCGACCACTCTCATTTTCCCAAGCCAATTTCGTCCGAGCAAAGCATTGTATGGAGATTCAATATTCATTACGAAAAAATCTATTACTACCACTATTTCTCCAATTCAAACTGGAACACTGACAATATAAATCAGTCAGACTGCGTCACCACTGAAATTGTAAATTGAGAAATCCACTTGCCGAATATACTTACTCGAAATAAACGGTTTCAAGTCATTGCAGGCTTTCAGGTACATCACCTCAGAAGAGCTGCCTGGGTCAATTAAAACTCGTTTAACATCGAAATTGCAAATATTGGCCATTATAACCAAAGCATCGTTATGGGGAACATCTACCCGTTCCAAATCTTCTTCTGAAAAAGACAACTGATAGACCACATTATTCTCTCGATCCCGTTTTGGCGGAGCCAATATTGACATGACCTCTTTAACTGGATGAGCATCCGCCTATAATTTTGCTTGAGCCAACCGTGCTCGCAAATCGTTCCTTGTCGCCTCTGACCTATTAACAACCCCGTGTATAGCTTCAATTATCCCAACAACAGGTTTGGCGCTTAAGCTGAAGTACGCTTCTCCTCGGCCATTCTTAGTTGCTTATTTTACTTTACCTCATCACGCTTCATATACTTAGATAATCGGCCTTGTTCGACCAATTCTTTCAAAAATTATTTCAAAGTCCTGCAGGTTTCTGCCATATGTCCATGGTCCTTATGATAGGAGCATTTGAGCGTGGAATTTCGAGTTTTGGGGTGCCGAACATAGGCCTTGGCCATCTGAAGAACTCTTCATTCTTAATCTCCTGCATGATTTTATGGATGGGCTTATTAAACACCGTGTTCACGCCTTTGAAAGCATTCAATTTCTTATCATCATCACCATTATCTTTTCGATCACCATCCCTCTTATTCTTCTTATCCTGATTGTCATCCCTTCGGTCACCATTTCCATTTCTGTCCCTTTTGAATCCTTGTTGCTTATTCATGGCTTTATCGTCGTCTTCCACCCTTGAGAACTCGTCAACTCGGGTGAGCAAATCATTGAACCATTTTGGGATGTCGGCGCGTTAAGTCATTGTAAATACCATTGTTATCATACGGCAAACCAAACTTGAAGGTGCTTAGAGCGAATCTTGGATCATAATCTTCAGCTTCTTGATACAATTCGAAATACCGTTGGGAATACTCACGCAGAGTTTTGCTTTATTTTTTTCTGAGTTGGGTTAAAGCTTCGAGACCCTTAATCATTCTGCTATTGGTAATGAACCGAGCAGTGAATTGCTCGGTCAGCTCTCTGAAACTGTCAATCTTTGCGGAAAGTAGCTTATCAAACCATGAGAGCTTCCTAGCCTCTCCAGTAAGCCATAACTTGCTTGTAGTGACGCACATGGTTGGCCGGGTCAGATCGGCCGTCATAAATATTGAATTTTGGCTGTCCAAATTTCTTCAGGGGCGGCGCGTTTTAAATGCGTTCAGTAAATATAGAACCGTGATCTTTTCTTAAGGCCCTCATTGCCAATTCTGTAGCTGACTTCTCATCCTCTGTTTTATCGGCCATGGCTGAATGGATTAATTTTCGCAAATCTTTCTCTGCCCAATTATTCAACGGGTTTTCCTTCCCTTCAACTACCTGTACTGGCTTAGTCACCTTATTAGGCTTATAAACTCCCTTTGTCCCTAAGGGTTCGAAAACACTATGATGTCCTGACCGATTTGGAATAGCTTGACAATCTTTTTCATCAACAACAACTTCATTTAACTTCCTTTTTGAATTAACCTCATCATATTCATCTTTTGAGGAAGAAACAACAGTCTCAGCATCCCTCAGTTCAGCCAATTTGAACTGCTCTCGAACCATCTTTCTAAGTATTTGTTCTTTAAAGAGTTGTGATAGTATCTCATTTTCTCGTCGTAATTTAGCCATTGCAGCAGATTCATTTAAAACAGGAGCATCTCTTTCAGGATAGTTGGGATCGTAAAAGTTATTAGATGAATGAGTATGGGAATAATCTAGATTTGGTTGTCTGGGTAAAGCTACTACAGGTCTGTTTGTATTTAAATTCAGATTTGGATTAGGATTTGTTTCTACAACAGGGACTACATTTGAATTATCTCCGATCTGATGGCTTCTAGTTTGAACCATTTTTAAACAGTTATCACAAAGGACTTTCTACCAGGTTCTGAATCAAGTAAGATAATCGGAAGAAAAATAGCGAAAAAATGAATAATAGAGCTTGAAGAACACGGAGAGATAATAAAAAGCAGAGATCCAATTATCGAAAAATGTGAAAAAGCTTTTTGTTGTAGTTTTCCACAGACGGCGCCAATTGTAGGTGGTGTATTTATGTACCAGAGCAGGTCCAGCCCAAGATGGTAGAGATGGTAACTGGATTTAATTTTTTTATAGGGTCTCCCTCAAATTCTTTCTTTTCCGTTTTCACTACCCCTTCTCTAGAGAGTCCCTTCTTCTATTTATATATCCATTTTTCGTGCTCCCCAAGCTAGATTAGGTTACAAGTAAAATGACCATCCAGGGCATACATTGTGGTCCTTGTGATATTCACCTCTCTCTTCCATGTGAGGAGAGCTTATATGTTATAATTAACTTCTTTACACTTTACACGTGTCATTCTGTCATTCGTTCTCGTAGTAAGCATTTATAATATTATATATTATTATAGGTGTCATTGCTTTATTGATCGGGATGCTTACGTCAAAATTCTTTTCATTTATAGATCTGGCATTCTTTTTATGTCAATTATTTTATACTCGGCGGTTCTCCTTTTTATTTGGCGGTTCTTCTATTTACTCGGCACAATGTTATCTCTTATTAGGCGAACATTTTATATCGCTCCTCGGGTTGCTGGGCCTCATTTGTAATCCGCTATCTTTTATGATAATTGGACCTCGCCCTTTCTATTCGGCCCACAAGAGAACGCTAAAATCATGTTCCCACAGTTAGTATAAGATGAAAGTATTGGGAAAAAGGCTGCTTTCAAAGAGATTGCAACTTAGCAAATAATGAATAATTTATGACACTTGTAAAAGAACATAATGGTTGTTAGTTTTAATATATAAATTTATAATGCTTATTTAATTGTTAAGTTATGTATGGATTTTTTTCCCTAAAGGAATGTCAATTAATTATAATGTCTTAACATATGTGATCTTAAAAATGTATATGATCCGACTATTGAAATTTTTCTCTTTGAATCTTTGTAATTTCCATTGAAGAATATGATTATAAGAATAGCCATTTTGAAGTACATACAGATAGGCACATGCACAAAGACAAAACAAAGTTTTTAAAAAGAATTTGATTTTCAATTATATTTGGACTCTATTTTTGGGTTGACGTTGTCTACTGATTTATGTATATATTCTTTAAAATACACACAATATAGAAGAGGAAGTTGCTGAAAGTGCACAGCAGCATGGGGTAGAAAATTTGATACTATATGTAATTGATTCCCATGAGTAAAATTGTTATCTATTGCATTTGTCTTTTACATTATACTTATGACATTAATTGCAATACCTCAATCAAATTAAATCACTTTCTTATACAGAAAGAAATTTCTTATTTTGTTTGGAATTGCCTATTTATTTATTTTGTTTGTTTCTTATTGAACTGTTAGGAAGTTGGGGTTTCCCAAATTTTGGATTAGTTTTGTCCTTTTACATATATTTGAATATTTTTGTAAGATTAGTTATATTTTTTAATTACTTTGTTACATGTATTGTTTAACATAGCAATTTTTTAAAGATAATCATGTTGTATTATGTTTATGTCGAAATGTGTACTCAATTCTAAGAGAATACAATGATATGATATGCAATTTTTTTCCAACGCCCACACATTGTGCGGGTTGAAAGCTAGTATCTTACAATCTCCCAACATTTCTTTTCACTGCCAAACTCTTGATTAAAGACCGGAAACCCGACTCAATTTTTGGAAATAACAAAATGTACATTGGTCGTGCGTTTACGAATATATTCAAATATTGTATTTCAAAAGTGGTGGATCTATTACGAATAGATTCTCCTTAATATCCTTGTTAATTGAAGTACAAATGATATTTTGGGTATAATTTTTGATTTGATAAATTATTGTTCCTTAAAAAATAATAACTAAGATTTTATAAATATAAACACATATATATAAACAAAATAAACACATTATATATATATATATATATTGAACAATGGAATGGTAAGTACTTTTTACCATAGGCTGTAGTAGGTAATTTTCTAAATTAACACATTTTTAGGTCTCAAATTGCTAGTTTAATTAACATTTTAACTAGGTTTACAAGATACCAAAAAGATTAACTGTTCAACTTGATAATTTTTTTCATAAACTAAAACTATTTATTTTTATTTTTTAAACAATATAAAGTATTCACTATGATGTGTGCATGTATATCAAAATAAGAACATCAAGTTTTCAATTATCATCTTAATCATCGTATATATAGTTAATACAACGATATTTGACGAATCATTGTCCCTAAATATAATAAAAATGTGCAAAATTAGAAATATATCCACCATAGATTATGGTAAAAAAAACATTTGTCATTTTGCTCTTTTATATATATTTATATAAAATAAATTACAAAACGCTGGTAGATTGCTAAGAGTAAAAAGCTGGTATTAACTAGGACTAGAGAAAAATGAGTGGAATTAAGTGGATAACCGTGAAATGGAAGATCTGGTCGCCACTAACTGAAACAAAGAGGTGTCACATTCTCCGTACATCTAGTCTAGATAGTTAAAACAATCCGACAGTCCAAATCGTTTTCCATTTTTCATTATAAACCCACCATTCCAACTTCTCGCGTGCGATTCCATTCTCTCTCTCTCTCTTTCTCAACAAATTAACAAAAGCCAAATACGTACAGTTTTTCTATAGGTAAATAATCTATTCATTCACTCACATTGTCGATTTACTCCCTTTGTTTGATTAATCTGCCTTTGATTTTATCATCCATATATTGAAATATCATTCATTAATTCGTTTGTTATTTGGTATGCATATGTTGTATTTAGTTTTTACAACCGGGAGCACATGTCCGATTCATATTCAAAATGATATATATACATATATATATATAGTAATTATATTATTCACACAATGTATATACTTTTTAATACATGGATTATGTCACGCCCAGGGCCTGTGTTAGTTTATGCCTGCGGCATTTAAATTTGAATTATTGATTATGTCTTTTATGTTGCACGCTTCATTAACGTTGTAGGATGTTCTGTTTGATGCGGGAATGATTTTGCATCTCTCTATACCATATTACTAGAAATTCAACTACGCCTAAAGCTAAGATGAATTTTCAATGGCCCGTAAAGTTATGTTATATTTTTGAATTGTTTATTTTATCTTTTTGTGAATTTAAAAAAAATTGTAACGGGAATTAAACCCTCACCTTTAAGCAATAATTTAAAATAGGCCCGGCCCTCAGCCAAGGCAACCGCCTAGGGCGTCCACTGGGTTAGGGTCCCACTTACATTATATAAGTTACATCCATATTTGATAATTCTTTTTTGACTTTTAAATTTTAGGGAAAATATTTTCAATGTAATCAATTGTCAATATTGCCACTCGTAATTGTTATCGTAATTGGTACATTGATTATGTCCTTTAAAAAATGAGATTATCACTTTGAGACAAAAAAAAATGAAATTATCAATTTGAGTGGAAGAAGGTTTTCTCCCTAAGAAAATATATCAAGGTTGTATGCTTAGAATCTATTGGTTATATATGTTAGTTTTTAGAGTTTTATACATATAATTTTATATATTTCACCTATCATTTTCTAGTGCATAGTCTATGTATGCGTGTAAGGTTCTCAAATTAAAAATTGGTCTAGAGCTGCTAATAACTCAGGGACGGCCCTAATTTAAGTTAACTACTAGACCATTTTCTGTTTTTGTTAAATCTTTCTTATGAAATTGTATACATACGAGTAGTGTATGTATTAAATGTGCAAGTAGACCCGTGGATAATTATGCATGTCCTGGCTATTGCTGCTACTCAATTGAGATGACTTTGACGACTCTAGAACCCCTTTTTTAACGTTGAAAAAAAATAGCTTTCAGAATTTTTTGCACCCCCAACAGTCCCTGACTATCAAGCAGTCAAGCCCTTATACGCATGAATCATGATATATATGAGAAATGTTTGATTGGTGAACACTATTGTCTTTTTAAGAAGTGAAGTTACATTTTTGGTATATGGTATTATATATATTTTAGAAAATATATAAACAAAAATAAATAATCGACCGGCCTTAGGCTATAACTTTAAATCCACATCGTACTCACTTGTATATATTCATCATCTGCAGCCCATGCATTTGCAGTATATAGCATTCTATTTCGATCATTTACACAATTTGGAAGCTCTTTTTTTTTTTTTGCTAAACATGCAATATCTACTATATGAAGTAGAAGTTTTTATTTCATGCTGCAGCAATTTAATTCGAGGTGGAAAAAGGACGTATTTTTCATAGCAAATACATGAACAAAAATTAATGAAAGTTATAAAGTTTTTTAATGTTTCTACATTTTTTTTATATAATTTGCGTTAGTACTTTTATGGAATGCCTCCTATCTTGTTGATTAATTGTATGAAATATTTTTCTGTGAAAATGGAATTGGGTAATAATAGAGACTTAAGGGAAGAATTTACTGATTTATGTTATTCACGCTTTGCTTCACTGCTACTTTAATTTGGACACCTTTGCATATTATATACTGCGCAAATGCCACCAGATGTCTTAGTCTTAGTAAAGCTCTATTCGTATTCGTATTCGTATTGCAGTAACAAATTAAACATGGCCGAAGGAGAGGATATTCAGCCACTTGTCTGTGATAATGGAACAGGAATGGTCAAGGTACTAATTTGTGTTCTATTTATAATTTGTTGTTCTAAATTTTTCATTAAAATTTAACGTTAACTGCTAGTTACACTTAATTCGTATTGATCAATGCATGATCTAATCGTTATTATACTTGTATGTAGGCTGGATTTGCTGGGGATGATGCTCCAAGGGCCGTATTCCCTAGTATTGTAGGGCGACCTCGTCACACCGGTGTGATGGTTGGCATGGGTCAAAAAGACGCTTATGTTGGAGACGAGGCTCAATCGAAACGGGGTATTCTAACTCTGAAATACCCAATTGAGCATGGTATTGTCAACAATTGGGACGACATGGAAAAGATATGGCATCACACATTTTACAATGAGCTTCGTGTTGCCCCAGAAGAACACCCTGTCCTCCTTACTGAAGCGCCGCTTAACCCCAAGGCTAACCGTGAAAAGATGACTCAAATCATGTTTGAGACCTTCAATACCCCTGCTATGTATGTTGCTATCCAAGCCGTTCTATCCCTATATGCTAGTGGTCGTACCACAGGTAATTAATAACTATGAATTAATATATGTGTGTATCACTACAATACTACAATCACGATTATATATTAATTAATGTCTCTTTTCCCAACTGCTGCATGTACTTGCAGGTATTGTGCTGGATTCGGGTGATGGTGTGAGCCACACGGTCCCAATATACGAGGGTTACGCCCTCCCACACGCCATCCTCCGTCTCGATTTGGCCGGCCGTGACCTCACCGATGCCCTGATGAAAATCCTAACGGAGCGCGGCTACTCTTTCACCACCACAGCCGAGCGAGAAATCGTGAGGGACATGAAAGAGAAGCTCGCTTACATTGCCCTAGACTACGAGCAAGAGCTAGAAACATCCAAGACCAGCTCGTCCGTAGAGAAGAGCTACGAGCTGCCTGACGGGCAGGTGATCACCATCGGAGCGGAGAGGTTCCGCTGCCCAGAGGTCCTTTTCCAGCCATCAATGATCGGGATGGAAGCTGCGGGTATTCACGAGACTACGTATAATTCTATCATGAAGTGCGACGTGGATATTAGGAAGGACCTTTACGGTAATATTGTGCTTAGTGGAGGGTCCACCATGTTCCCGGGCATTGCTGATAGGATGAGCAAGGAGATCACTGCGCTGGCCCCGAGCAGCATGAAGATTAAGGTGGTGGCCCCACCCGAGAGGAAGTACAGTGTCTGGATTGGCGGCTCCATCCTCGCGTCTCTCAGTACATTCCAGCAGGTTTGTTTTTGCCATTATGATATATATATCTATATATACACTTACGGGCAGGCTCTAAAGTCGTGTCAACAATTTTCCTTGGGCATGGGCTGCAAGCAGAAAATCAACTTTAGAGCCTGCACGTGAATTATTTATGTATGTATGTATATATAGTTGTCACTAATAGTTTACATAATTATACTTATAATCTAATATTTAATATTATTTAGATCCTTGTGATTATTAATTATTTGAGGGTCGATTGTGAAGGTAATTAATTTTAACTGTTTTTTTTTTGGATGGGTTGTTCTTTGATGATATATTTCACTCACATTGGGCATTAATACTTGTGTTGAATGCAGATGTGGATTGCCAAGGCCGAGTACGACGAATCTGGCCCATCGATCGTGCACAGAAAATGCTTCTAATTTTGAGGATAAAATCAATTTTGGAGAAAGAAAAAAGAAAAAAATATATTACTTTCTCTCTATATATATATATATTACCGGGGACACAGAAAAGGAGGGTGCAACCTTTGATTTCTGGTTTTGTTTTTTGTTTTTTTTTTATATAAATTTTGTTAAATGTGATGTTATGTTGGGTTGAAGTGAGTGAGTTTGATGGTTGGACCTCTTTACGACTCATTAATTTTTATATAATCCCTTTTTAGTTTCCAATTGAGTTCCAATGAAGAAATTGATGGAGGAGGATGGATGGTTATGAGAATTTTTGAAAAATCTAATTTTATTCATAGTGAATTATGCTGTCATAGCAATATGGAGTATTTGGATTGTCAAATTTTTCAGTGCTCCTTTAACCGCGAAAACAGATTTTATAGTAGTATTGACATAAAAAACGGTTTCTGTATGCTCTTTCCTGTACAATATATAATCCTTATATGAGTTTTTCTCTGCAGATACAATGCTTGTGTGACTATAAGAATAAAGATTGGAAAAAATTATAATTGTTTTATTTGTTAAGGACAATTTTATTTTTGCCGTTGACAAGATGTACGCTGTAATCATAATAACATTTTTGGAGTTTATCCTAGTGATTACTTGCTCTAGCTCTTCTTTACACGCGTGATCGATGAGAATTATTGTTTTTCTTTCAAAAATTAAAATTTTAAAACATGACCATCAATGAAGGTGCTATTCAACCATGATTTATAGAGCATGAATCCTCAACAATTAAAGAGATGTTACCAGAATTGCTCCGTCCATTAAGTATGTTGCGAAGGTTTATCAATGACTAAGTTTTGTGACCTAACCTAATTTTCCCACAAGAATTCTGGTAACTATTTTTGGAGGTGAGATTATGTTCCCCAGCTAATCCTAGCTACCGAGGGAAAAAACAAAATACTCCCACCCGTCAACACCAAAAATAAGGTACCAGATTACAGCCCTACAATTCCTCGGTGATTGTAAGTTGAGCTCAATTTTAATTACCTAAAGGAGCTACAAGAAAAACTCGCAAAAATATTTAAATGGGCCAAACCAGGATGCAATTTGAACTCGGCAAAGTAAAAAGGCGGGCTTTAACGAGCCAAAATCCAGCTCGTTCATTGGCACTCAACAGATGCCTCCCCCCCCCCGGAAAAAAAAAAAACACATTCGCGTAAACATAATAGAAACAATTCAGCTATCTAACTACGGCCATCCATCTCAGTCCAAACAGCCGATTTCTGCGAATGAAGTTTTCATCAGTAAATCAGGATGTCAAAATAGCAAAATGTATACACTAAAATGGAAAGAAAGGCAGTGGTTTCTCAAATTAACCTCTACACTCAGGGGTATGAGACCAATCTTTGCTCACACAAAAGCAAGCGCGCTCGTGTATCCACTTGTATAAAAGTTTTGTATGTCTTACAACTTTGCCTAACTGGAAGGTTGAACAAATAATGCATCGTGTTTCTTTTCCTTCTCTTCCTGGGTTTGTGCTAAACTGAGTGTCACTGAAAGTTATAGGTTGAACTTCCTACTAAAGCATTTTGAATCAAGAAGACACTTTCCAGATGCCAGCCCTGTAACCTAAAGACATGAGTGCCATTCTCCCAAAGCATGTTGGGGATGCTTAATGGGTTCACTTTTGATCCTGGTATTTCCGACCACTTCACTGATATCTCTTTTATCGGGATCCGAAACCATTTGCACAAGTATACCAACTCCACATCAAAGCACCACCTGCACACACTCCAATGTTCCTGGGTTAGATTTAAAACTTGAAAGTCTAAAAGTGAATAGTAAGAGAGAGAGAGTAACCCGATAATGACCACATGCCCAGATATTTTATTACCTCTTCAAACGGATGTTCGTGAAAAGCTTCCTTGCAGCAGCTCTAGTAAACATCTTAAAACCACACTGTGATGAACCAAAAATTGATACAAGACTTATTGATGTCGAAAAATTTTACCTCAAATATGAGTTTTAATTTCTGCTGTTATAAATATATATTACCAAAACCATGTACACATGTAGAATACAAGTTTTTTTATTTTGACGATGAAGCATACCGATTACCTGTGTATCGCGAATTCCTGGACCAGCAGCCAAGAGGACCACAATATGGAAACCCTTCATTAAGAAATTGCGATACCACTTTCTCTGAAACATTAAGGAAACAGTTATATTAAGGGGGGGGGAACCGTATATCCATGTGGTCTAAGGTCGAGGTGAATTCCATTCTAAAACAGCCGAGTTGACTTTGTTTTCCTAACATCTGTTGCAAAGGGGAATTCCAATCTAAAATAGTAGAGTTGACTTGACTTTGTTTTCCTACAATCTGTTCATTTGCAAAGACTGCTACCTGTATCTATATATGTTTACAAAATAAATTAGACTTGCTAGAACTCTCCAAAATTTTGGCCCAAGATGACCAGACCTCAGTGACTCGCAAGTGTATGGGCAAAGTCCCCTTGTCCACTCACCAAGTCCTATTATATTTTTCAAAACACATTTTTCCAAAAGAAAATGAACTCCAAAATATATATATATATATATTTTTTTTGGGATAAGAAACAAAAAACTTCATTAATTACTGAATAATAATTATGAAGTACATCATTTGTTGGGTGAGCAATCCAACAAGTTAATTACTCTTCCCTTAATAGAACAGCTTCTAGGGTCTAACCATAACATATAACTATCCAAGCTATCAAACAAATTATTTGCACTAGCCCATAAACCCAATACATGACAAGTGTGACTCCAAATATCTCTAATATTTCTCTCTGTCTTCGAAAATCCGTTTATTTCTTTCCAGCCATAGCGATCAAGCAATCGCATGCGCAAAAAATCTCCATAATTAACTGTGAATAGACTTACTATCTCCAAAATATATATATATATTTTAAATGAAGGGAGGTCTAAGTCTCTTCCTTAATCCTACAAATAAAGAAAACCCCCCTCCCAACCCATGAGTCTCCTCACCTCCAAAATATATATTATTTTCATCGCACCCAAAGTTGAGAATGATACTGTGTAAAGCGATTAGACAACTAAGTATTTGGCAAAAACATGGTTTTTAACCATATATATAGAGAACTAAAAGCTTGCAAAAAGTGAAAGGTTTTAAAACTAAACTGTTGCTAGAGCCTTCTCTTCAAGATGTGCACGAGAACCAAATGCCACAACAGGGATATCTGACATTGGTAGACTTGAACCACTAGATCCTGAATCTCCAAAATGATGTTCCTTATTAGCAACTGCAAGGATCTGATAGGCAAAACATAAGAGCTCTGTAGAAATTTTCTCCTGTTCCTTATGTCAAATGTAAATGGGCTAAAAGAATTTGCCCCTTGTTCTTAATGCGAAATTAGACTTAACCCCCCCCCCCCCTCTCCTCTTCCTTTTTTTTTTTTCCTTTTTTCGATCTTCATAATCATTAGACTTTGCTCCCTACATGCAGGGGAATCTCAAAGAATTATGCAGAAATGGGGGCTGCTGTCTAATTTTTATAATGTAATCCGGTGACTTAGCCCCCCGTTTTTATGTAATTCTACAAAATTCCTCTACATGCAGGGGGGTAAACTCTTAAGTCTTAACAATTAAGAAAGCAGGGGTGCAAATCTAATTTTGCATTAAGAATAGGGCCAAAGTCAAAAAAGTCCACGTAATCCAATGATAACAAAGCCGTTTGTGAACACATTGCACCTATAAATAAACAACCACAGATAGTTTACAGATGATACAAACCTCATTTTCAAGTTTTTCTAGGTCATCGACTTTCGTTGCCCCATCAGCATCCAGCATTAGAAGTAGTTCACCACGTGAATGAAGCATTCCCTGTTTTACAATGCTTTCGCAAAAGCAAAAAGCTCGGTCAATTGTCAATTTGCAGTGAAGAACAAAAAAGAATATATAGACCTGTCATTATCATCAAGAAACGTCTTGATCGAATGAAGAGTTTAGATTGGACTCACTTTTCTTATAGCTTCTCCCTTGCCATAATTTCTACCCAAAAGAATGACCCTCACTTTGTCTACTGAATATTTCCTCACAAAATTAAAAGCTACTCTCTTTGTTTCATCAGCACTTCCATCATCAACAATTATCACCTGTTAAAGTATTCACCAACTTAAGAATGCTGACAAGACAAAGAAAAATGATAGACAAAAATAACATGGGGTACATCAACATTAAATGCAAATCATTAAATTAGTATCACATCTCCGCAAGAGTTATCCAAAGTCGTATATTTTATCATAGACAGAAATGTCTATGGTAAAATCTTCCCTTCAAAGGTAGGACTTCTGCTCATGAAAACATTTCACCATTTCAAAAATTCTTCACCACTTACACATCAATGTCATCCTTGTCTACCTTAACTACAATGGATCGAAGAGGGTAGCCTTTAGATATCTATTAATACTCAAATCTAATTACACCCTCTCCCCTACCAGTGATTCGTAACAGCTGCTAAAACAAACTCCAATACTGAAACAAAATGCAAACCAATGAAATTAAAAGTACCTCATACGAAAATGATTGGTGCTTTGCTGCGCGTTGTTCAAGATAACTACAATGGAGATCCAAGTGTTACAAAAAGAATCAAATTAACAACTCTCGCCAACAATCGTTAGCAGAACATTTAGTTTAAATCCAGGCTATCAAGCTGAGAATTTTATTTAAAACAAATTATATGTGAAACTTCTGCAAATCACGGCCTAAAGGAATTACTCACCTCAAATGAGGAAACCCATCATCTTCATCAGAAGATTTACTTTGAACTTATCAATTGACAATAAATTAATAATTATTCATTCTGGAGCAAGATGTTTTTCAAAAATAACTAGTTATAATCAAAGTTTCAATTCAATTGCCAACCCTGGGAGTAGTGGTGGATCCAGGTATTCATTTAAGGGGGGCACTTACGAAAATTTCTTAAAAATGAGAACATAAATATAGTCTAAGACTCTAAGTCTAATTATCTTATTACATATCTTACAAACTGAATTAAACTTACAGCCTTTTATTTAGGGTATGTCTATTCACACTATAAATATTGCGTTTGCGACTTCAAAATCCATCACAAGCATAAATGATGTGTACCCAAAATACAAGAAATGTGTCACTAAAACCATATTGGAGTGCTAGAAGACTCACTTTGAGTGCTAAGAGCCATACCATTTATTTATAAATATATATGAACTAACTTAGGTTGCTCAATATGTAAATTAGAGAATAACTAAGTGAGAATAACTATTTTTTTTTTATAACCATGGGTATCGGGGCCCCATCCCTACTAATCCCATGAGGCCCTGGTTGCTCGACCTGGAGACGCCCCCAATAGCCCAAGAAAGGTTTCACGAAGCAGGGAATCGAGCCTGAGACCGTGCGCCTACTTACACAGTCTCAAGTTCGCCCTTACCACTGTGGCAACCCCTTGGGTTGTTAAGTCTCATTTAGTTATTCTCTAATTTATCAATAAATTAAATCTTCCTTCTAATGTCCAAAAAAAATCAATAAATTAAATAATATAAACTAGAAAGCCTCAAAAAGCAAATGAAGTGAAGAGAAACATAGCGAATATAAGATAAAAGTTAAGGCCCAAAATGCAAATAAATAAGTGAAGAAAACCGTCAACAGTTTTAAGACAAAGTTAAGCTTAGGTATATATAAGCACGATTTTGAGGTGGCCAGGGTTTGACCTCGCAAACAAGACAACACAAAAAATACAGAGCCGATTCCAACTAAGCTACAACCAGGTTATAGTTTAAGGTTCATCTATTTATTAATTATCTAATCAATGTGAGAGACAACAGATAAAAAACCAAAAAAAAAAAAAAAGGAATGGGGGCACTGGTCCCCACTTAAATCCGCCAATGCCAGGGAGTAAAATCACTTCCATTAATAAGAAAAGAATAGATTACAGCACCCTATTTTCAACTGAGAACAAGTATGACCATTTTGGATGAAGACACTCCATCCTTTCAATAAAATAACCAAGTCCAGGCAGGCTTATGTTATCCTGAGTGCAGTTGAATCGCACCCCCACCCCCAAACATGAAAATGAAGATTGCAAAAATAGGTATTAGCTTGGGCAATATTATTCACTAAGATCACTCAAAAATCATCGTGGCGGTTTATATCTCTTGCGACGTCATGTCAGTTGGTACAGTCAAACCACCTAAACTTTTAGAGTTAACAACTAAACATGAATTCAAGAGAAAAACTTAAAGCGGTAAAAGCTGTCATTTTAACCGTTGGTGGATGCTCGACAGGTACTAATGACATATTCTTGAATCTTCAACAAAGTAAAAGATAACAAACAAAAGAGAAAGTTGATGAGAGAACACAAAGTATTGACAATAATCATGATTGATGAACACCACAATCACAAGTTTAGATGACTATGCCTAATGCAACCAAGATAGTAATGATGTAAGAAATAGATGCACAATAAAAGTGGGGTTACACTCACTTCATTGTTTCATCAAGAGCTCCAGGAAGCCTATGTTCTTCATTGAATGCAGGAACGATTAATGACATGTACTTTTCAGCAGGATCAAAGATATAAGGACAGGAAACCTGAAACAAAGGCCTTATAAAGTTAGTATCTCCCTAAAATATTTCCAAGTTGACATTTATTTTTCCCAATGATGCTACCTATGAAGCATAGACAATTGTAGGAAGGCAACAAATTTGTGGCAGATGCCAACATTTCACAGGCAAGTCCAACAGTTTTCTTGATTTGTCTATAATTAAGTATGAATATTGCATTTCAGTCATGTGCATCAAACTTGCTAGATGCCAAATGTGACAAAGAAACTTTTGATGATGAGATACGGTTCCCTTTTTTGCACCAGAAAGAAAATTAATTTTACAAAAAGTCAAGCAAGACAAATGCAATTGTCTAACATAACCGCACAAGCCTCAGCCTCGTTGATTCAACTTCAACCTCATATTCACCTCTACAATGTGACCGTCTATGAGTCAATCTACCAGTTTGTTCGTTCCCATTTCTTGCAATTGATCAAGAAGAATAAATTATTTCGTTCAGATACCTCCCGTAAAAAGGAAGATAGGATTCCTCATCGTACAGAACCAGGAATCATACGTATACACAACGGTCAATGTAATGTAATCACACAAATTTGGTCATTTTACTGATATATAGTTGCATTATCTAAAGTTACAGATTCATAAACATATAAACACATCACAACAGTAGATAATACGTGATTAGTCCAAACAACTTCAAATTAAATACTGTTCCTCAAATTACAATAAATCCAACATTTATATGTAAACACATAAGTGTAACCATATATACAACTAGTACTAGTACCTGTTTCAGTGAATTTGGATCCTCGAAAATCGGATGAGCTTCAAGGTGACTGAAAAAATCGATCCAAAAACAAAATCAATTAGAAAGAGATTTCAAGTATGAAGTAAAATTAGGGTTTAGGTGACGTGAACATACGCGTGGTTGAATCTTCTTCTGAATGTTTCAAAAGCAATCGCAGCTAGTAACCCTAAGGCAACAAGGAGAGCTAAGAGGAAGGTGAATTCCACGATCGTCCACGCCCACCCCATTGATCTTCTCCTCCTTCTCCTTCTCCTTCTCTGTTTGTTTACGCTTTCTCTACTTCTGTATCGTTTTAGGTGAGTGGAGTTCCAAATGGAGAAGTTGAATGTGATTAAGCAATTAGTGAACTAAAATGCCACCAGCCCGTCTAGCTCAGTTGGTAGAGCGCAAGGCTCTTAACCTTGTGGTCGTGGGTTCGAGCCCCACGGTGGGCGATATTTTTCTTTTAACGAAGTTCTCAATATTTGTCAATTTACTTTATGGTCCCTGTCGGACCAACTGTTGATGGGCCTAAATACTTTTTAGTTTTTTCCCTCTTTGGTCCTTGTCCAGCCCAATATTTTTCCTTTTTGGTCCCTATATATAACCCCATTGTTGTGGATGAGCTTCCCATATTTATTAGGTTTCCATTTCAGTTCGTGTCTAGCCTAGATGGGTTCTCATTTATATTTAGGCCTCATTTGGTTGACGAAAGAAAAATTAATTCTCTTATTTTTTTATAAGATGAAAAACTAAATTTTTTATCAAGATTCATTTTTTGCATTTGGTAAAGCATGAAAAGTATTTAGTTAAGGGTATTATTGTCCAAAAAAATTGTAATAAATGCTTGAAAATCACAAGAGAAAATCAATTTCATAAGTTTTAAGAATAATGACTTTATCTTCTACTTTTTTTCTCTATTGAGAAAGTATTTCCAAAATTTATGCTTACCAAACAAAGGAAAAAAAAGACTTTCATTTTTTGAATGCTCAAATCTGTGAACCAAACGAGACATTAGTATATTTATTATAACTAGAGTTGACCAATCTCGCTGATCAACCGTAATAGTTAAATGAATAATATTTTATTGGGATGAACCAGAGAGTGATACAATGTTTTCCCTCAAAAAAAATTATTTTATTTATTTATTTTAGCATATAATTACTTTCCTTTTTGGGATAATTCAATTGTTGTTTCATTTATTTCTTTGGGTCATATAATTTTACTTTCATATTTGTCAAAATCTTCCACTAGCGAAACTAATATTTTGATTCAAAATAACTTGATTTTGATTGAAGATTTGAAGCTGTAAATTGTAAATTCTTCTTTGGTTATCTTAATGTATATTTTAAGAACATATTTTAGTGAAGTCTTGCGCTAAATTAATTGGAACAAATTATTTTGAGTCTTCTATCCCTCCTCCTCTGCCCTTAACCCAGACAAAAATGTAATTTTATTTTTTTTTCTCCAAATTTGGACGCATGTTAATTATGAACTTATAAATAGAAAATCCAAATGTTACAATACCTAATTATGGTCTCAATTGATTAAAGTTAGGGGATTTCACATATCATTTTCTTGGTCATCCGATCTATATTTAGTTATAAAATGACTTCAAAAATAATCCTGATATGTCACAGGCAAAATTAAAACTAAACCCATGAGTACATAAATTAATTTATTGAGTTAGCTCAACTACAGATGTATATTGTCAGTACGAATATGAGGTAAGCCATTTAAGTTAAATTGTTATAGATGACTAATAGTCTTATTACACAATGATTATAATTTGTGGATGGTAAGCAGGATCTATTTACGCTACTTACTTTGCGCTGGAAATAATAGTATGCCAAATATAGTGAGAAAGAAAACTAAAGCTTTTATTAAAGGAAAAAATAACGCAAGGCAATAAACATATGGAGGGGAAGATAATTTCTTTCTGACACCATAAGAGTGAAAGCACTACTCTTTTACGTCAGTGCTATTCAACTTATTTCTAAAATACATTTTACGCAAATTTGATTCCAACCGCATTTTTCTTATACATGTGTTACTCGTTGTATGACATACGCATTAACTTAAGGAAATCTAAATCTACCATACACATATCATATGAAATTGTATTTTAATTTATCATACGTAACTTTTGCAAGTGTGTAAGGTAAATTTAGTATATTCACCCTACTTACTTTCACAATTAGAGCATTCACATTGGGTGGGGTAAATTAATACATCTTCATAGCTGAGAAGGTAAACGGATAAAAATGAGAAAGGTATGATAGAGAATGAATAAACTTAACATACCACTAAATTTTAATCATACGATCGTCCTTCATTCATATAAATTTTTGTGCTTAAAAAAAAAAAAGAAAATGGTCATACGAGCGTGGCTTACTTGTATGAGCCCATACAAGTAAGCCACATTCGTATGATGGGTTTTTGAAAATGGTCATACGAGTAAGCCACACTCATATGACCATTTTCTTTTTTTTCTTTTTTTGTTAAGCATAAAATCTCATACAAATGAAAGAGATCGTATAAGTATATTTTTACCATTTTCAATGTGTACAAAACTAAAACTTAATTACCAATCAGTAAATTTAGCCTAATATTTATAATATCCACTCCGAATGTTCTTATGGATGTTCTAAATAGTGGCATCTAGAGTTGGGAGATAAAATATTTAAGATCGTTCACACGTTTATCAAGAAAAAAGTAGAAAATTTGTTGTAAATGGTTCATAAACACAAAATTAAACAAGGATGAGGCCCATTTGTTAGGCCTACCTAAAAAAAGTAAGTCATATGGACTTCTCTCCCATTGCTGGAGCCAGGCCACAATTCTGTTGCCATCTCACATCACTTGAGAATCAACACACCTAAAAGTAAGTATACACCAAAATGATAAATAAATGATATTCTATCTCTAACTTAAAAAAAATCAAATCACATAGCTATATTCCAAATGAGCTCCGAAAGTTCAAAATGTGGTAGACCCTATTAGAGCAGTGGACATGAAGCCGACCTTTTTATCAATTTAATTGTATTTTAATTATATATTTAGTTTCAATTTTTATTTGTTCTTATAATATGAAATGATAATTTTATCAACTTATTATTATACTTCTTAACATAAATTATAAATAACTCTTAATATAATTAAAACTTGAACCAAATAAATTATCAAGGGCAATAAAACTATAAAATTGAGAGAAGAATAATATTTATTTAAAGGTTAAAAAGTGAGGCTTAAAAAGGAGAGAGATACCTCATATGTCACAAACAAAGGTGGGCAGGTGATGGAGCCCTGTCCTGACATTATTAAAGTTGAAGTATAGAGGGGGGTCAGATAAGAGTAAAAGAAGAATTTCTTTCTCAATTTTTTGTTGGACCATTAAAGCATTGGAAGTGGTGGGGGAAGGTTTTGAGCCTCAACACTTCATCACCACCCTCTTTAATTTTACAACATAATTAAATAATTAATGTACAGAGGTTTTACAACATAGAACGCTCCATCTGTCTCATGATAATTTTACTAACATCCTTATTTAATAGTCCTTTTTCAAAAAAAAAAATTAAACATTTAACTAAATCTCGCCCCAAAAATAAATTGCATTTTTATACTACAAAAATGACTGCACCTTTCAAAAATATTAAAATTAAAAAGAGACTGCTAATTTAAGTGCAAACAATAGTTAAAAGTAGTTTCTTAATTTCAAATTTAGTGTTTCTCATATATGGGTTTTGTCCCAATAGTTATGCGTTTGATAATTTACACAGAGTACCATGGTTAATCTCATTTATTTGGGGTGTTTTTAATTAGGTGGTTTTATTTTTATCTACCATATCTTGTAATTAATCCATCTTTAAATTATAAAAAAATTGTTCAAAGTTTCACACTGTTACTCTTTTCAAAATTGATAAGTATATCCACCAATTAAAATTCATTTATAATTGTGTAAATTTAGATTCCATTTTAATTAAGATTTCTAATTCAAATATAATTCTTTTTTAATTTCTTTCATATTAACCTTTCAAAAAATTTCAACCGGGTGAGGGTAGATTGATCCTTCAATTTCTCATTGTGTTCTCGAGCTTCTTATAATAATATATATATATATATATATATTTCCATTTTATTTTATTTTATTCTGGATTATTTAAGAATAAAATAATTTTTATTTGAAGATGCTTATAAGTTTAATTTTGTACCCTTTACAAAACAATCCAATTAATTGATTGAACATGCTCTGTATTTTAATGCTCTGAACATCATTACAACAATAATGGCAGTGAAAGTGGCAATACAGGCGGTGGCCTGACGAGGGTTCTAGCGTTTGGGTTGATGAAGTGGTAAGGATCAAGAGGTGGAAGACAAGCATCAAAATCAGAAGGCATACGGTGGTTGAAGAGGATGAAGAGCTCTTCATTGTGAATTTATTTATTTATTTGTTGATTAGAGAGAGAGAGAGAGATGGCAAGCATTGAGACACTGTACAATTTTTTCTGCTTTCATGCTTTGTATTTTTTGTAGTATTCTGCTATTTAATTTCATGCTTTGTTTATAAGAGATTTCCAAAAAGGAAAAGGACGGAAGGGATGAAGAGACGGAAGGCAAGGACGTCAAATGGCATCATTTAATACTTAACAATATCCTAACCCTTTATTCAAAAGCAAGGGTTGAGATATTTAGTATTAAATTATTATTATTTAAAATAATATTTATAAAATTAAATTAATAATTTTTTTGTCAGTCTATCCACGTTCGCATATTAACTTAATAGATAGTGCGGATTAACTTAACAGCGCGGATTAACTGCAAGATATGGTGGATAGAAACAAAATTACTCTTTTTGGTTTTGGTCGGGTTAAAAATTATGGTACTAGCCCAAACCTAAACCAAATGTAAAAATTTGATTTCGGTTTCTAAATCTTCCGAACCCAAATTCGAACGAAAATTTTTGGATTGGTTTTGGTTTGACTTTATTCAGCTTTTATATATGTTTTTTTTCCTAAATCAATTTAACATAAAAATGTAATACTGATAGTAATGTAAGAAATAAGGAGCAAACATATAGATATCATATTTTTTATTTAGTTATCATTTTATTTTTACATTTACAAAAATAAAATTAATTAAATAAAATGATGAATTATCTTGCCATTATATAGTTAATTCAATAATAAAAGCACGCATTAATGACTTTTTTAAAGATGATCATAATACGCAATTAATAAAGAACATATTCCTATAAAAGGCTATCTTTTTTATATTATAGTATAATTAACGTGTGCCCTTAATGTATATATTAAAAAAAAATGTTTTTTTATACATAATTCAGTTCAGTTCGATTCGATTCGATTTTGGACTAACTTGCCCCAAACCCAAACCAAACTATTCGGTTTAGGTTTGATTTTCTCATTTTTGGTTTCAGTATTTTTTTAGTTCAGAAAATGACGAATCGATTCGGTTCATTCAGTCAGTCGATTTTCGAATTGGCCTTAACACCCCTACCATCTACTATCCCTTCCACTAAAAATCACTTGAAACTTTTATCAGTTTTAAAAAAAATAAAAGAATAATTTGGTCTTTGGCCCCAATAATTGTGTCATAACTAACTTTGACACCTAAACTTTATACTATTATACTTTTGGCCCCCATTTTGAACGGTTTTTGTCTAAATATTAGTAAAACCATTAGTTGAGCTTTGATTTTAACCAAAAACTCCAAAACATCATTTTGTTTAACTCTTTATCCCCCCCCCCTGTGTTAATCATTCATACTTTCCATCAAGCCCATTTAACCATAATTTCTCCCAATTTATCAACCCCATATGACTCCTAACACAATCTCCACGATTAAAAAATTTCCTCATCCCAATCTCCACACCCACAAACTCCTATACTTTAATTAATTTACTCTGTTCCATAAAAGTTTCTTTTCGGACATTTTCCTATAATTCCTAATCACAACAGCCTTAATTTCACCCCTTAAAAATCCCCAATCTCAAACTCCTTATAATCTAATCCATTAATGTTAATCCATAAGCATCTCCACTGTCTTGGTGAATTTCAATTTGAGCTTGTATAAATTCAATATATAATTAAGATTTAGAGGAGAACTGGTGGCATAGGTTTTCCAGTGAGTTCACTTGCAAAGTGTAGATGAAAAAAAAAGATGATGGTGATGAGAAAAAAGGGGTTGATTAATTCTAAAAAAGGAATTTTGTTTCTCTCTCAAGATTTTTCTCTCTTCCTTTTCAAGGTCTGCCATATTGTTGTAGTGGCAACCATGTCCACTACCATCAACCGCCATCTTCTTCCAAACCCACCACCGCTGCCACACTTTAATGTGTCACTGCCGCCTCCACTAAGATGCTCGCCCTACCTCCCTAACCTTCCCCAACCCCTTAGAACAACCACCATGCCCCATTAATGTACGCTTCACTGGCAGTTTATGGAACCCTAGATTTGCCATAAAATCTTAGCCACGCAACCGTTATTTTGCCGCGCTACTTTCAAGCCAAATAAATTTTGCCCTAAAAAGGAAGAATTGGTCAATGGACTAAAGCCATTCAAAATAGTGGCCAAAGGTAAAATAGTATAAAGTTTGGATACCAAAACTAATTATGATACAATTATTAAAGGACAAAGGATGAATAAAAGGCTATTATATAAGCTAATGGTTTAAGTATTAATGTTCTTACTAAAAAAGAACGGTATATTCTTGATCTTATAAATCAAATCACTTGTGCTTCAGTAAAAAGAAAGCTTATAGAGCAATATTTATCTATGTTTAAAACAGAAAATAGTCCACTTCCGACCTCTAAGCCTTATTCTTTGCAATCAATCTTAGACGACCTTAATAGTAAAACCCTTGAAAAAACTATCACTGTTTCTGATTTAAAAAATGAAATTAATTCTTTAAAACAAGTAGTTAAAGAAATAAAACTAAGATTAACTATGATTGAGAGTATTCTTAAACTTGTCACTTCTTCCAATACTGTTTTTGAAGAACCCAAAACAGAAGAAAGTGGGTTTTTGAATCTTATAGATAGTGTTACTTATCAAAAATGGTTTGTTAATATTACTATAGTTGTTGATAAAGATTTTATATTCAAAGATATTGCCCTTATTAATAGTGGGGCAGGTATGAATTGTATTAGAGAATGTCTTGTCCCTATGCACTATTTTGATAAAACTTCCCAAACCCTAACTAGTGCTGGAGGTAATAAACTAAAAATAAAATTTAAACTTTCTAAAGCCTACATTTGCAACAAAGTTATTTGTATGCAAATCACTTTTATAATGATAAAAAATATTTCATAAAGAATTATTTTAAGAACACATTTTCTTAATCTTATAGAACCTTTTATTGTTACTATGGAAGGTATCACTACTAAATACCAGGACAGAGATATTGTTTTCCAATTTATCACTAAACCTCAAACAAAAAAAAATAAATGAAATGAAATACCATCTTATATTTAAAGAAAAGCATATAAATTATTTGCAAAGAGATTTAAAAATAATGAGTATATCTTCTCAGATAAATTCCCCAAAAATAAAGATTTATATTGAACAATTACAAAAACCATATTCTTCAAGAAATTTGTAGTGAAATACCTACTGCTTTTTTGGGAAAGGAAACAACATATTGTTCATCTACCTTATGAAAAGGATTTTAAGGAAAATAATATTTCTACCAAAGTTAGGCCTGCACAAATGAATTATGTCCTCTTTGAGTATTGTAAAACTAAAATTTCCTCTCTTTTAGATAAACACCTTATCTGTAAAAGTTATTCTCCTTAGAGCTGTACCGCCGTTTATGTCAATAAAACCTCTGAAATTGAAAGAAGCGCATCAAGATTAGTTATAAACTATAAACCTTTGAATAAAGTTTTGCAATTGATTAAATATCCCCTCCCAAATAAAAAGGGTTTATTAGCTAGATTACACGCAACTACTATTTTTTCAAAATTTGATTTAAAATAGGATATTGGCAGATTCAGGTTGCTGAGGAAGATCGTTATAAAACTGCTTTTAATGTTCCATTTGGCCATTATGCATGGAACGTTATGCCTGGAACGTTATGCTTTTGGGCTTAAAAGTGCCCCTTCTAAATTCCAAAATATTATGAACGACATTTTTTCCCCTTATTCCACTTTTTCTATTGTCTATATTGATGATATACTAATTTTCTCTAAATATATTGACCAACATATTAAACATATTAATATTTTTATAAAGAAATATTAAGAGGGCAGGTCTTGTTATTTTTGCCAAGAAAATTAGTATATTTCAGACTAAAATTAGGTTCCTTGGTCTCGAAATAACTGTCGAAAGTGTTATTCCAATAAACAGAGTTATTGAATTTACTGATAAGTTTCCCAATGAAATAAAAGACAAGACACAATTACAAAGATTTTTAGGATCTTTAAACTACATTAGAGATTATTACAAAAATTTAGCTATAGATAATGTCCCTTTATATGATCGTCTCAAGAAGAATCCCCCCTTAGTCTGAGGAACACACACGGGCTGTTAAACTTATTAAGTCTAAAGTTAAACATCTTCCTTGACATGCATTTGATTCTTCTTATTCTTTTAAAATTGTAGAAACAGATGCTTTAGATATAGGCTTTGAAGGAATTTTGAAACAAAAATTCCCTAACAACAATAAAGAAATTCTCTCGAGATATACCTCTGGAAAATGGAATAGTGCTCCAAAGAATTATTCTATTATTAAGAAAGGGATCATTTCCATAGTTGAATGTATCTCCGATTTTAAAGAAGATTTATTAAATCAAGAATTTTTACTTAGAATTGATTGTAAAATAATCAAGGATGTTAAAAACATTGCTTATAAATAAATACTTGCTAGATGGCAGGCTATATTATCTATCTTTTGTTCTAAAATAGAATTTATAAAAGAAGGATTAAATTATCTTCCAAACTTCTTAACCAGAGAATTTTTGCAAAGAAAATGAGTAAACCTCCAAGGCTGGGTCCCTAGTCCTCTCAAAGAGGACAAGGAATATGACATCACTCCCATTCTTCTTCTAGCTCCCCAGCTGCGAAAAAGAAAGCAGAATCTTTTAAAGAGGTTCATAAAGAACCAGCCCTTATTGTACTAAGAAAAAACCCATCAATATTTTGTGATATACCTTAAAGAAAATGATAAGCGGTTTATTCTTAACTTAGGAACTATTACTCAAAGATATTTTGAATCCCGCATGGAAATTCCTCTTATAAAAGGAAAAATATGTCTTTATTATGAAGCAATTCTTAAAAAAACTGATTCAGTTAGGTTTATTCACATGAACCAAAACCCTGGCTCTCGTAATTCATAAATCGCTTTTAGTAAGGGGCGTTTATTTATAGAATTTTAAGTATAGAAGATGGGGAATTAAATCCCAACAAAACCCAATAGCTTTATAATTATCACGGCGAATAAATCCTTTATAATTATTGGGATTAAATTGAGGCCTAGAAAAATGTGTTCTTTTATCATAACTCTAATAACACCCACACCTAGTTTTTTAGATTTGAAACTCTTAAAGATCCGTCAATAATTCTCAAAGAACTTCCCCACTAGTTTTTGTAGTGGTTTGTCGTTATAGAACCTGAAACTAATTTATTTCCTTCTAAACTTTTAGATGCTTTTAATCTCTTTTATATTCATCGCCCAAAGCATCAGAAAAAAGAAAATGTTATTCCAAATTTAATCTTATTAAGATTTATGGGACAATATGAGATCCCCTGGATTTGGCAATGGTCGTTTAATATAGCGACTCGTAATGGTCTTTTTATGCTTCTAATGGATTATTTTTATAAATGGTGGCCGAGGTTTGAATAGGAAGAAATTATTGGTCAAATTGGTAGGGATGTTGAAAATTATATATTATTTAATAAGCAAGTTAAACTTGATGAGAAGGCTCAGGAGAATTTTAATTTAGAAATAACAGAGTTTAAAACCCCTTATATCGCCTCTCACAAAGAAAAATTTCCAAATACCCATATCTATAACATATATATAAAACTAAGGAAGTAGATCATTTAATGTTACATTAATTACTGCACCCTTTGATTTTGTACTCCAATATATTTCCCTTAATTAATTCTCTCCCATATACATGATTATCTCTTAATCTTTCTTTCCTTATATGCATTTATTTCCTAATTCACTATACTTTCGTTTCTATATACACCATATTCTCATTTATTGAATCTCTATGACCGTTCCTTCTTCATCATCCTCTTAGTTAAAACCGCCAATATGCTTTGTCAGTATTAATATATAATTTTAACACATTTTGTGTATCATATAGGTTCATACAACTTCTCCTATTTTCTATAATTTCTGCAAGAATATTAATTTATTTCAACTTCATATTTTCATAGATGCAAATTGTTCATTTAAATTGCACATAGTATTTTAACGAATGGATAAATGCAACAAAGGTGAAAATCAAACATTTAACATGTAACACACCAACTATTGCTATATATATATATTTCCCTTTATTTTAATTTACAAAGGTTGATTCAAGTTCGCTTAATTAATTTACAAATTGCACATAGTGTCTTTACTCACTTTTATTAATTATTTATGCACTTAATTCAGCTTTCTTGAAATGTACTTTATAATTTATATTTCTTCATTTGATATTCCATGAATATTGTTTGTAAAATATATATGGTTTATATATGCATACATATCTCATCTATAAACTCAAGTAAATAATTATGTTAAAATTAAATTGCAAAACTATATATCATGAACATAAGGTTAATTAAAGCATTTTACATATGTATAGAGAAATATATGTCTATATCTTACTTTTCTACTTTTCTTTTTCTTGTGAAAAAATATTTTACACCACTTAATATAATCTTAGTATTTAGACGATACGCATATGTATAAATATATTTTTAAAAATTTGCAAGGCACCCGTGCATCGCACGGATTGCAAGCTAGTTTAGTAACTTAAAGCTAAAATCCTTGCTCATCTAGCTTTTAAACTTGATGTGGATGAATATTTTATGTCTACCTCCTCTATCCATGATACTCCTTCTATATCTGATCCAAAAGAAGATGCCCCATTTTTTGACCTTGATAAAGATGATGAAGGATATACCGAATGCATTAATATTAACAAAGATATGAAAGCTTATATGGGAAAATGGCTTACTGAATTATACAAAAATAAAAAAGGAGCATAAAAATAAAAGTCCAGAAGATAAAGGAAAATGACATAATTAGATTACACGCCAGCATTTTATTCCCAACAAAACTTAAAGTGACTTTATTAAAGATTGTTTTATTAAAGCAGCAGTTTCTGTCGTCTTGCTTCAACCGACTGCACCTGTAATTCCCCATCACCATCAAGCACACGCAAGCAGTAACATTAGCCAGATTTATATTTTTATAATCCAATGTTTAAAGCCTCTATATAAGGCTTTTGTTTCAAATGTAAATCATATTTTTCTCTCCGTTTCTTCTTTGTTTTTTCCTCTTTCTATCGCCTTTGTAATCTCTTTCTATTTTAAGTCTGTAATATTCCAATCATAAATAAATAAAATTTTCAGTTTTCTCGTTCTTGGTACTCTTTAGTCCATTATAAACGTTGACATGCATGCTAAATTTATTGTATTTATTCCATATAACATTCTGTTTAATTTTCATTACGTTATTTAGAACTCTTTCTCGTAATAAATATGTTCCAAGTTCTTTTATAAAGAATTATGATGATATTGAATTCACCAATATAGAAAATAAATTAGTTAATTGGCATCTTCCTACAGTTAAACCTTGTAAAATTTATAATACTGGAATGTTTGATTTCACTTCGTCTATGTCTATAAAAACTATAAAACAAACTATTCATATTGGTAGTTCTTATGATAATCTGCAGCTATTAACTGAATCTAAAATTTTAAGATATAAAGATAAATATAAATATTTACATATAGGATAATTCAAGTTACTATTAAACCTTCAATAGCTGAAGGTTTAAATCCCTCTATATTAATTGCTATGAGAGACTGCCATCATAATAAATTTTCAGATTCCTTATTAGGAATTATTCAAACTAATCTATGTGATGGACCTATTTATTTTAATTGCTTCCCTAATTATGTTGTATCTATGACTGATAAAAATATCATTGATGTTTTAACCCTAAACCTCCAAATGAATGGTTATGATTTAAAAGAAGGTTATGAACCTTTAAACCTTACATATAGGGTTCATTATAAGGTCATGAATACCCTTAGTCATAATGCTAAGAGATATGATCCCATGGGTAAAACCACCCTTATAGAAACAAACCTGTTAAAATATGATGTGTTGTCCCTCGCACCATACATTGGAAAGATATTCATCTCCCAAAAAATTGGCTTTTAGAAGTAGCTACCCCTCCTAAACTAAAAAAAATAGGAAGGTTGAAGAAATTCTTCAGTATGAAGATGGTGATGTCATTATAAAATTTGATAACAATAGAAAAACTATGTTAATTATCTACTTTCTCGTCACGTAATGACTCGCCTGTATCTTTTAAATCAGAATCTCAAAGATTTTACATTCTAGCCTCACTATGCCATCTCAAAGAGCTTTTACCCCTATGACCACTTCAGGTGTCAAAGATAATTTAGTATTCGAATGAATTATTAATTCCCAACAAAACGTTCCACACGAAGTTTATACTACTAAAGATAAAAGTGAAACTGACACTATATCAGAACTAGGATTTTCTTTGAATAAACAAATTCTTTGAACTAAGGAATTTATGCTGTTGGTCGGATTTCAACCCTAGAGGGGGGCTTAATAGGGTTTTTGAAACTTAATGCGGAATTTAAAAACTTTTCAAAAATGTTTAAGTAAAACAATTTATTAAACAAATTTATCAAGGAATGCAATCAAATAAACAATCAAGCAAATAAACAATCTCAAGCAAGCAATAATATAACAAGTAAATAAAGAGATTGAGTAAGAAAGATTGAACCGATTTGAAGTCCAAGGCTTTTTGTCCACACGGTTTTGGTTTACCAAACCATAGTCCGCGCTCGGTTAGTTCCCCGAGAATTTCCACTAAAATCAATCTCCTTTTGGGTGAAGATCAAACCTCTACAAGTGTTGTCTCACACACTCTACAAGTATTGCTACACCACAATACTCTCACAAGATACCCTCTTGCTAACCTTGTGAAATTTACCTTTCACAAAAACTAAACAAGAATTTACCTTCTTGTTTTTCCTATGAGATTTACCTCTCACAATTGAATACTAAATTGTTTGGTGATTCACACCAATTTACAATAACTCTCTCAAGTGTGTAAATAATACAATTTGAAGCTCACACTAGAGTTATCCTATTTGATCAAGATGATATAGCTCAAAAATTAATGATTGATCAAAAACAATTTTTTGAATCTTTAGATATTGAAGATAGATGAAGTATGAAGTGTTTGAATGATGAAAGGTGTTTAGAATGAGTCTTGGAAGTCATATTTATAGTCCCAAAAGTTATATAGTCGTTTGTGGTGGATGTATAGAATAATGGGGCAAAAATGCACTTTTGAAAAAGTTCCAACGGCTATTTTTGGTAAGGGAGTCGACTCCCTGTGTCTTCATGGAGTCGACTCCATGGCTTTCCTTGAGGTAGTCGACTCCATCACTTTCAGTGGAGTCGGCTACATGGCACTGGAGTGGGGACTTTTATGCAATTTTTTAACTTTTGTAATATGACTCCAAAATTGATTCTAGTGCTTGGGGAGTGTTCCAAATAAGTTTCTAAGACTCCCAAATATGTTTTTGTATCAAAATTCATTCATATGAATTAATTATGAATTTATTTCAAAATCGGTTTTTGCAAGAATGATGTTTTGAAATAATTTTGATTCAAACTTGGTTTTGATCAATCTAACAATGATGCAAGTTTATGTTTGAGATATATAATCAATAAATTAAGAAACTTTACATTAATCCTAAGAAAACACTCAATTACCGAATAGGTGAGTCTTCGAATACTTCGATTTGTTTCTTCAAATTGATTCTTCACTTGAAGCTTTTCCCTTGAAGTTTTAGCATATGATCCTTGATCTTTTGTGCTTCATAAAATGCATTGCTAGCTTGTGAGTGATGAGAATGATCTTCTTTGACTTGTCCAACGCTTGTAGATGAATGATCTTGATTTGGATAGATCGGTTTTAGTTTAATGCTTCGTTGACTTGATCGGATATTGATTGAATGATCCTTGTCAAACTTCCTTTGAGCAATCATGCTATTCTTGATTTTTCAAATAAGAAATCTATAATCTTATATCAAGAACATTTTAAATTACACATGATTGATTTATTGTTATTATCAAAATAAGATTAAGACCTTCAAGGTCAACATATGCAACAAAAATATATTTTTTTCAGAAAATGGTTATTCGGTAATTTTAATAAAGACGGAGAACATTCTTTTAAAACTATGTTTTATGAATAAATTGATGAAAATGAGGAGGTTATACCTTTTGTTGTCTGGTTTTGTGATCGTTATAATCAAGACCACCCTACTATTTATGTTATTGATGAGTTTTATAAAACATGAAAAACTCTCTTTGGAAGGAATATTAAGGTCATACATCCTCTTACTGAAGCTTTAAAAATTGATTTCGAAAATAACCAAAGTCTTAAAACTAATGCTTTCTACTCTAATATAAAGCCTAATGTTTCCACTCCTTATGTTAGCCCTGATGAAATAAATAAAATTATAAAACAAAATAATTATACTAATCTACATATGCAAACGGTTGGCTCACAACTTACTTGTATTGAAAAAACCTTAGAGAAATTTCAAGTTATTACTAAGGATGATATTACTATTGAAAAACTTGTTATTAACTCGGCTTATATTAAGCCCCCATTGAACTTACTGAAGGGTTTAAAATAATTAGCATTAAGTATAAACAAATTATTGATGCGCTTACAGAAAAACTTAAAAGGTTGGCCATAGCTAAGCGCGAAGAAAAAAGTATTCTTCCTATCTCCCAAGTAGAAAATACGTCAGGCTATGACACAGATTATTTTGATATTAGTGAATTTAAACATGAACTCTTAACTATGGAATGTGACCTCAATAAATTGACCTTTGGAAAAAATTATACTATTACTCCTCAAGCCCTAACTAGGACCTATTATCCCACTCCTTAAGATATGCTTTTTGAAGAAGAAATCCATAATACTATGGCTAATTTCAGTGCTAAAACTATTTATGAATGGTATATTTATGGCATGTCTGAATATCAAATACTAACCCAATTATATCGCATCACCATGTATGCTACTGTTTGTAAAGCTAGTGAAAATTATGATAATAAAAGTTGATGGGGTAAATATTAATTTACCATTGGCCTACAAAAATAAAAAATAATTTTACCATTGGCCTACAAAAATAATATTCTCCACTTTCTTTTAGATAATTATTTAATTTCCTTTAAATAATTATCCCACTCCATTATATTCCACACTTTTCTTTAAATAATTATCCCACTCCATTATATTCCACACTTTCCTTTAGACAATTATTTAATTTCCTTTAAATAATTATCCTCCACAAAAAATTTACATTTTTGCCATTCTCCATTTACCTATAAATACCTCCCACCATTCATTCATTTAAGACACACCAAAAAACATAATTCTTCTCATACAACAAAAAACACACAATTCTCCTCACCAAAAATATACACTCTCTCTCCTACACAGTTTATTATTTATTCTGTTGAAATATTTGTAATCCTAATTCTATACTTATAAATAGAATTAAGGAAATTATAGAGAGAAAGAAGTTGGTAGCTTGTATTATCTTCCAAATTGATCGCCTTTGAGCTAATACAAAACAAGCACACATGAAAGGAGGACGTACCACTGGAACAGCGTAAGCGCTACCGGGGGAACCTACCTTAAAAAAAATATCATGTGTTCATCATTGCGCCGCATTTATTTTTTATTCACCGATATTCGCTTATTGATTGATTAATTATCTACTTCTAGATTTTGACACCATCAGTTGGCGCCGTCTGTGGGAACGATAAGCTCTCTAAAGCTTTCGTTCTTTAGAAATTACAAGTGAATTTTCGGTGAAAAACTCGAAATCCCGCGGGTCTACGTAGCTCAATATTCTCGGGGGCATAACTTTGTGCTCCGAACTCCAAATTATGCGATTCTGGAGTCCATTTTGAAGAAACTTTCAAGAGCTACAACTTTTCAGTTCAAACGTTTTCAAATTCGGCCATCTCAGGGTTCAAAACTTCGATACAAACTTTCTGGAACGAAATCTCGGGGGCCTACGGTAATTCAATATTATCAGGTGCATAACTTTACGCTCAAAACTCTAAATCATGCGATTTTGGAGTCCATTTTGAAGAAAATTTCAAGATCTACAACTTTCCGGTTCAATCCGTTTTTAAATTTGGCCATCTCGGGGTCCAAAACCGGGATACAAAGGTGCTGCGATAAAAAATGCAAAAATCCGGCAGGCTTATGCTAGCTCAATATTTACGGGCGCATAATCATTCAAAAATCCGGTTACCCAAGGGGATAAAATCCAAAAAAAGAGATAAGTTATTTTTTGATAACTCATATATGATTTTTTATCTTTGTTTTAATATATCTAAAGTTGTATCATTTTCTTACGATCAATAATTTTTATTGTAGAAAAAATTGATGAGTTTCCAAAAAAATTACAATTGAATGTAATTTTTATCAAGTTCATCCGACAAATCACAAGAAAGAAATTTTCAGCGGATATCAAACTTCCACTAAGCCGAATGCAATCTTGAAGTCTATCAGACAGCAGCAAGACCACCCCAGCCCAAAGAGACTGAGAATGATCATCTATTGCTGCACCACTGGTCAGAGACTAAGATTTTGATGTTCCCTGGTAATAAATGAAAAAAATGTCAAAATTTGCTTAAGTCAGAAGGGGGCATGACTCTACTCAAAACTTAGCAAAAAAGAACAAATTTTCCTTTTAAGAAATCCTGGTAATAAATGAGAAAATTGTCATAATTTGCATAAGTTAGAAGGGAGCAAGACTCTACTCAAAACTTAGCAATTTGCCTAAAATTAGAAGGGAGCAAGACTCTACTCAAAACTTAGTAAAAAGAACAAATTTTCCTTTTAAGAAACTAAGGACTTAAATGAGAAAATTGTCAGAATTTCCCTAAGTCAGAAGTGGGCATGACTCTACTCAAGACTTAGCCAAATAGAACAATTTTTTCCTTTTAAGAAATCAAGGACTTCGAAAAAATTGTTATCAACATTTAAGGGCCACAAGTGGAACATCTCTGGAACATTTTTACAAAACCCTCACTAGAGATACACATTATCTAGTTACTCAAAAAAGGCTGAAGAATCTGAAGATCATCAGCATCAAAATTCAAAATAGTACTTAAATCAGAAGAAGAAGAATCAAAAAAATCATGGCGGATATTCCCTGAAGCTGTCCAATCAAGGCCCGTTGTTTCAGCAAAATCTGCAACAAAATCATCTAGTGAAGATTGCGATAAAAAACCTTCCGAGGCAGCCTGGTAAACAGAGTCCAAGGTAGCCTGGTTATAGGACGGATTCTAAAATGACGATAAATTTACTTCAGTCAGAGAAGCCCCATTTTTTACGAGATTCGTGGTAGTCGAAAGAATATTCTGTACACTCTCTTCCGACATAAGGAGCCTAAAAAAACCTCCGAGAATAGGTTCCGAAAGATTCACGGCAGTCGGAATAACATTTGGCACGTTATTTTCTGCCGACGAAGGGAACCTCGAAGAACCTCCAAGAGGAGCAAAGGAGTATAATGGGTTAACACAAGAAGACCCCCCTCATAATCGAGCCTCTAATGTCGTCACCCGTGCTTGTAACTCTTTCACTTTCTGTTCAAAAGAAGCAAGGAGAGCAGTACAGCCTCTAGCGGGATTCTCAATTCTCGCCGTGGCTTCAAGAAGATACGAACTAAGAGCCTCGAGAAGTCGATCTTCGGAGACACGTTGCAAAAAAGATGCAACATTCCTCACCCCGAAAATAGTGAAGATTGTGTGATAGTCCTCACGATCAATCACATTTGAAAAAATTCTAGCATAATCACAAGCTATAGGACATCTCTTGTGGCTATGAGCACAAGCCACACATGGACGACCTAAAAAAAATTGAGTGTTTGACATTATTTTGGTTTACTTTTGTAAGAAAAACTTATTACAAAAGAGAAAAATAGAGGAAGACGAAGAAGGGGAGTGAGAGGGAGAGGGAGATGAAGAGGGGGAAGAAGATGAAGAGGAAGAAGGGAGAAGGGGAATAAGAGAGAGATAGAGGAGCCTCCGACAGGGGCCGAAAAATCCGCCGAAAGGGGCCGAAAGATTCGCAGAAAGAGGCCGACAAAAGAAAAAGAAAAGAAAAGAAAGGTGCAAAAAAAAAGAGAGAAGAAAAAAAAAAAAGAAAATATATATATATATATATGTTGGAAAAGGCCCGAGTAGAATCAAATTATTTATGATCAAAAGTATAGCGAGCTTTACATATTAATGTTCCAAACTCTACAACTTGCATCTAATGTCTAACGAGTTCTACACATTGATGTTTCGAGCTCAACGACTAGCATCCGAGATCTAGCATCCGAGATCTAGCATCATTGGACTACGACTCGAGATCAACGTCTAGCCAGCCTTACACAATGATGTTCTGAAGCTCTAAAAGCTCTACACATTGATGTTTTGAGCTCAACGACTAGCATCCGAGATCTAACGTCCTTGAACTAAGACTCGAGATCAACGTCTAGCCAGCCTTACACATTGATGTTCTGAAACTCTAAGACTAATGATCAAAGTCTAGCTAGCTTTACACATTAATGTTCCAAGCTCCACAAACTTCTGGTCAAAGATTTGGGCCTAAGACATCTCGAGCATCAGAGCTCAGAGCTACTACTAGCTCCCATATTGGAGGATATCCTCACCAATCAGCTCATTCAAGCTAAATGATAAGGATAGGGGGCAATTGATGGGGTAAATATTAATTTACCATTGGCCTACAAAAATAAAAAATAATTTTACCATTGGCCTACAAAAATAATATTCTCCACTTTCTTTTAGATAATTATTTAATTTCCTTTAAATAATTATCCCACTTCATTATATTCCACACTTTCCTTTAGATAATTATTTAATTTCCTTTAAATAATTATCCTCCACAAAAAATTTACATTTTTGCCATTCTCCATTTACCTATAAATACCTCCCACCATTCATTCATTCAAAACACACCAAAAAATATAATTCTTCTCATACAACAAAAAACACACAATTTTCCTCACCAAAAATATATACTTTCTCTCCTATATATTTTGTTAAAAAAATAGAAGGGTCGTATACTGTCTATTTTCATACCCCAAAAAATAGAAGAGTCATATACTCTCTATTTTCATACTCCAAAAAAAAAATACCAACAACCCTTATACACTCTCTCTCCTACACAGTTTATTATTTATTCTGTTGAAATATTTGTAATCCTAATTCTATACTTATAAATATAATTAAGGAAATTATAGAGAGAGAGAAGTTGGTAGCTTGTATTATCTTCCAAATTGATCGCCTTTGAGCTAATACAAAACAAGTACACACGAAAGGAGGACGTACCACTGGAATAGCATAAGCGCTACCGGGGGAACCTACCTTAAAAAAAAAATATCATGTGTTCATCATTGTGCCGCATTTATTTTTTATTCACCGATATTCGCTTATTGATTGGTTAATTATCTACTTCTAGATTTTGACACCATCAAAAGTATTGCGGAGTTTATTACTGTCGAATTTTCTAGTTAACTTAGATGCTGGTGGGATAATGTTGTCACCTCTAGTCAGAAGGATGAAATAATGAAATCTGTTAAAATAATAAATATTGATGTCACTATTAAAAATGAGTATTGAAATGACGTTGTTCAACAACAACTTAAGGTTATAGAAAATGTTGTTTATTCTTTAATTATGTCTATTGTTTTAAGTTTTATTGGTCCTTATCCTTTTACATTAGATAAAAGTAAATGATCTTTTAATAAATCTTAAGTACCCCAATTTAAATCATTTTAGATGGTATAAAGATGTTTTCTTATCTAAAATTGTGACTAAAGATGATGCTAATGTAAATTTTTGAAAAGAAAAATTTATTGTCGGTCTCCCTACCTTATTTGCTCAAAAAATTATAGACCATATTACTTGTAAGCATGGAGGAACCTCTATTCCTTATTCCACTTGGACCTAAGGAGCCCTTATTAGTGAATGTACTGTTGAAGGCTTATCTTTATGTAATGATATTAAGCTCAAAGGTCAATTAAATCTTACAAGTCGAAAAGAAATAGGAGAATTATGTGACCAATTTTGTTATAACCTTAATCTCCCTCATATTAGGACTAATCATGTTAGTGACTCAGCAAAAACAACGCGAGTTATTACACCAAAGTGCAGGTGGTCGGTCAAGTAATAAATACTCAGTAAATTCAAGGTCGATCATCCACTAATTCTTTGACTTAGGAAAATTTATTTCAAGAAGAAAAAGAGAAAAATAAAGAAAAGATGAAATATGGAGAGAAATAAATGAGAATTAATAAGTAAACTAACTAAAGACAATATAATTAAATAAAACATGCAAATAAAACTACACCTAAAAATAGCGAAACATTACTACGCTAAAGGAAACAAAACTAACATAACAAGAATATGGAATAAAGCTAAATAAAATAAATAATAAAAATAGCGTGCTAAATTAATTAAAATCGTGAAAAACTTTAATTAAAATTAAGAATAAAAAATGCTAGGGGTATCCACAAGTTCCGAGCAATACAACGGGCAATTCGGTAGACCGAGAATCCTTTTTTAATTAATTTTTCTTTAAAAATCAGCGTACTTTTCATAAGCTAATTGATCTCATAAAGTCATATTTTTCACAATAATTCGTACATGACATGAACTATACGTACCAATGCTAATTATGGAATCAATTCGCATTACTTAATTTTACAAAAAACACTTGTTTATTAAAGTGGAGTAGTTCTTGACACTACAAAATATTTTATTAAAAGTGAGTTTAGAAATATTAAGTAATAGCCACAATTTAATTCAAATAGGTTAAAACATGATTAAAATCAAATTTGAACTAAAACGGATAGTGAAAATACAAAATTGGAAATTTTGGTATCAAAAAGTGAGTATTAAAATAAATATCAAAAACAGTGCACTTAAGTTTAAAATCTAAAAAAATACATAACCAATTAATTTAGAAAGTATATACCGCTCGCTAAGACAACTAGTTAGGATTTAGCGCAAAAACAACGATTCAAACTAGTTTGGTTTTTTTGTCGGAAAGATTTTATTAAATTTGTTATAAAAATATGTGATTATAGGATAATAATTTAATAAAAATCAGATTTATAATGACTTATTAACCAATGAAAAATTAATTAAAATTGAATTAGGGTCCGAAAAATTATCGCGTCGGCATATCCGGTCCTTACAAACCCCTAACTAACAAACTAACTAAATATATTTAATGAATTCATACTCAACAAAATGATTAAATGAAACAACATATTTATACTCAAGAATGAAAAATTAATTAAAAATATAAGCATATAAATGTACTCGAAATTTTAAAGCAATCGAAAATTAAAAACATGCGCAAAATAGAAATTATGGCTGAACACTTTTAAAACATAAATAATCTGCCAGCAACACAAATGGCCTACTGACTTTTTAAAAACTTGGGATTTGAGTCTCCAAATCAATAGGGTTTTATAGAGAATTAAAATATGGTCGTTTTAATAGGTGGATCATCAAAAACGGCCAAGAAACGAAGAAGTTATGATCAAAATATGAAAGCGCAAATTTTAGGGTTCTACGCGAAAATTCCAACAAAAATTATAAACTAAGCATGAATTTTAATAAACAATCACATTCAAACACATAATTAAATAACAATCAAAGCATTAATGAACATTAATTGAAAGAAATTAAGAAAATTATTAAAAGAAACTTACGGTTATGAAGAATATTAACAACTGCGATGCCAATTTTATTTAACCCCGTCTCTTCTTCAATACAAGTCAAAACTCTCTCTGATGGAGACTAAGTCCTCCACCTTAAATTCTCGGGTCAGCTTAAAAATAATAATAATTAAAACTCATTAATTGAAAGAAATTAAGAAAAAGATTGAAAGAAACTTACGGTTACGAAGAATATTAACAATTGGGATGCCAATTTTATTTAACTCCGTCTCTTCTTCAATACAAGCCAAAACTCTGATGGAGACTAAGTCTTTCAGCTTAAATTCTTAGGTCAATTTTATTTAACTCCGTCTTCTTTTCACTTAAAAATAATAATAATTAACACTTATTGGCTGCATGATTCGAACACTGGACTAAGCATGAGTAGAGAGCTGGTCACTTGTCATCTAAGCTAAGGACCCCATTCAGTAAATCTTTGCACCATGAATTTATGTATTCTTTCTCGCTCAAACCTAATCTACTGCACACTGATCATATTTCTGTCATAACTTTGTGTTTCGAACTCCAATTGATTCAAGGTTTTCGTCTACACGTAGATAACTCAGAGATTTACAAGTTCTACTTCTGGAGTTTTCTTCAAATTCTGCAAGGATAAATACCAAAATTGGCTAGAATATTAGCATTGCACGCGGTGAATATCTTCTTCATTCAAAAATTTCTCGATTTGATTCAAATGACTCTTCTTTGCTTAGGACTGATCTATTAGCTTCTCTTAGTCTCTTCCATTCATACTTGAGCTTGGGAGTTTCTTTTGGTTCACTTTTTGAACTTAGTTCAGCTCTAAATTTGACCGGCAATGACTAACTTTGAGGGAATTTACTTCTGAAAGAAAGCATAAGCATACTACTAAGCCTACTAATAACCCTTCCACTTCCAGAACTATGCCTAGAAAATCACCTAAAAAAAAGGCCACCACAGATATGTGTTGTGTTTTTTGCTCGGTTCCAAACCCAAGAGGAGATGAGTTTTATGGGAAATCAAATTGTTCGCTTGAATGGTGCACAAGATGATTTGCAGTTTCAAAAAGGTGCAAAAGCACTTTTGCACCCAGAATATTGCATCCTGAAAAGGTGCAAAAGCACTTTTACAGTTACGCGGGAAAAGTGCAAAAGTCGTTTTGCAGTTGGGCGAGAAATATGTTTCCTTATCAAACTTGGTTTTCTTGTTTATTTTGGTCTCTATTACCTTGTTAATAGTTTCCATATTTACGTAGGATTGTATTTCCTTATTCTATATTAGATGGACTCTATTATATTGTTATATATAGATAGAATCATTCAATAAATTAAGGTATAAGAGAATTATTCTTCTTTCTGTGGGGTTCTGTGGGGATTTGTGGGAGAGTTCATCTTGGATTTAGAATCTATAGGATTTTTATGGACTTTTAAAGTTCATGGGTATTCAATTGAGATTGTAAAAAGTCTTTTAAAATCATGATTATTCGTCTTTTAAAATCTTGATGTATTCAATTAAGATTTTTCCGTCTAAATTTTATGGTATTCAAAAGTCTAATGACTTAGTAGGATATTAGTGGTGGATTTTGGTGGATTGTAAAGCCTTTTTTATACATAAAAATTCACTTTGAAATCACTTACCCAGAGATTTCAGATGGATTTCTAATTCATTTAAGAACTTTACTCAACATCAAAATCCAAATTTCTTATTATGTGATGAATGCATTATAATTTTTTTGCCATCCTTATAAAGTCTTTATTCTATCTTTTACTAATATGGTTATCATGCATTAATATAATTTCAAATGGTTAGACCGCTAATTAGTTCAAATTTTTAAAAACAATTCATGTCAATTTCATTAAAAAATACTAGTAAGGTGAGAAGTCTAATTTTGTACGTGCAGGTTACTTGTCTTTACATTTTTGATAATGTTACTTTAAACTCGTAATTAATTTATTTTATTGTTTGTCTTTTTATTTTTTATGTTTTAGTGAACTTATTAAAATCTGCAGAAATCCATGGACTTATTGAAATCTGTAAAAATCCATGGACTTATTAAAATCTGCAGAAATTCAAAAGAATCCATGCATTAAAATATGTCAAACTCTATAAGGATTTGAAACAATCCATAGACTTATCAGAATCCACGGATTTTAAAAAGTCAGTTAGAATCTTTTAAAATCTGAATTGAATACACCCCCCTAAAATGCTGCTGATTTTCTTCTTTTGTGAGAGCTTTGAGTGCAATAATTCTTGTGATAAATTTTATAATCGTTTTCAAAAAATTAGTGAAATATTCATTTGTCGAATATTGTGTGTTCTATTATCTATTATCTTCTTGCTTTTGTTTTTCTCACCTATATTATCTCTAGTTATTAATATTCACTATTTGAATTACGATCCATGGCGTGATTTATTATTAATAATCACAACAATATGAGTCAGAATATTTGTAGAAAATGTAATAAACCTAGACATTATGCTAATAAGTGTTGGACCAAAAAAAAAGCTTAACGAAATAGTCGATGAAAGCCTTTGTTAACAATTAATAATTGCTCCTCTTAATCTTACGGACGAAGAAGAAGCGGAATAAGAACACCTTGATAAAGTATCAAATAGTATAAAGTTTGGATACCAAAACTAATTATGATACAATTGCTAAGGGACAAAGGATGAATTAAAAAAAAAAAAAAAAGGAGTCCCTAGAAATGAAAAAATATCAAATTGAATGAGTACACATATCTTCCTCAAGTCGATGCATCATCATCAGACCATCCATCCATACTTGCATACATACATCCCCAACAAATTATTCAACCGACAGATTCACAAGTGCACCAAGTCCCTCGTGTACAAAAATGCGTATGCATTTGATGCCGTACTATTAACCCGTGACATAAAAAATACCAATCTCATTTTTTCATTCTAAGATGTCAGAAATTAATAATGTATTTCTTTAATATAATTATTTATTCACCTCAAAAAAATTTAATTATTTATTAAATTGAAAATACTATTTTTTAAAAACATATTAAAAATTAATTGAAATGAATTTTTTTGAGACAGAAGAGTATAAGAAAAGAATAAGTGGCTAACTAGTATTAAATACGATAAGCAACAAACTAATGTCAAATACAATAATTGATTATATACACTAAAAATTCTTAAGATGGGCGCTTAATATTATCAATGCCTGATTATATACGCTAAAAATTCCAAGTCACTATTAGTCTCACAAACACAATAGATCACTATCAAATTGACTTAGTGTTAATATTGTGTGTAACAAGAAGTTCAAGTTATTATTTAATTAAAGTTATTATTTAATTAAGTTAAATGATACAAGTACAATTTAAGGACCAGATTTTGGTAATTACATTAAGCTAGCATTTTACATTATTACTCAAACACTTTAAAAACATATTTAGTAATTTTATATGAATCTTTTAAAACACTTTTTATGCATTTAAGATATTTTGTAAAGAGTGAGAAAAATCATTCAAAAATGTTAATATCAATGCCCTTTTCAACTGTTAATTATATTAAAATAATTTTATTTTTTTTAAGAATAACTCTTAATTGTATTATTTTTTTTCAAAAGTAATCATACATTATCATAATGGTGGAGAGGGTATAATGTCGTGGTCGTAATTGGAGAGACTTTTTTTTCTTTTTCTTTTTTTTATGCATAATAGAAATAAACAACTTTACCCTAAGATGGGTCACTCAGTGAGGTCATCAATCAACTCAAGTATTTAACTTTAACCTCCATCGAAGGCCGCGGAAAACCCTTGATAAATTCGCTGTCGTACCCTCCCAGATTCGCCATAGCATCATCACACAAATTTTAACATTCGGACAACTCACACGCTCGTATTTATTTTTAGTTTGAAATAGAAATAATATTAAGTCGTGCTACTACAAATTTCATTTCATTTTAATAATTTAGATTTTTTATTTGAACATAAAGCTAATTCTAATAATATTGGTTCAAGGGACTCGATCGTTCTTTTTTAAAAAAACCACTCTATTATAATATATTCGATTTTAAAACAGTTGAGGGAGATGCTGTTATATCGTAATGCTCGAAAATTCAACTTTTAAAATAGATATATGTAATATCAAAAAGCGAAAAATAAAATTTTTAAATTAGAAGAAAAGAAATACTCCGTATGAAGTTAGTCAGATGTCATTATATTGATTAACAATAGTTGTTAGGTTGTTTATCCAAAAGCTTTAATTAAATATGATTGTCTATCAGTTATGAGCGCACCAAATTGTTTTGTTCAGCTTGATAACTTAAATTTAAATGCCTTTTTTGTAGTCTAATTTTACTTATTCAGCACTCTTATTCCTCTGTAGTTACGTTGGTTATAGTAATTTCGTATTGCATGTACATAAGGTACAGAGTTTTTAGTTTAAAGATAATCGCACCGTTCTCATACTTCAAAGTACTAAAAAATATTGGAGCAACGCGCTAGCAAATTCAAAGGTAAAGCAAGTATTTAATAGTTAGCTTAGATGCAAAGTAGGAATTTATGAATTCGATCAAGAACACTATGAGGACAGCGGAAAAGAATGATCCATAACACTCGAAGGCGTTTGAGGAGTAAACACATTCAACGCAAAGTAAGTCTTCAGTCTTCACAGAGAGAGCTTCAAGGCAACGGAAGAGTGCGCTAACGAATTCAAGAAATAAAGAATGTGATTTTGAGCTGAGCAAAAGCAAAAGCAAATATTTTAAGAATGGTAGAAGGCGACAGAGATACAAGTTGAAATCATACTAACTACAAAACATTTGAGGAGAAGATTCAATCTGCTAGGAACATGTCAAGGAATAAGTACCCCATTTGTATAGCCACACAAGTGCCAAATAATTTTTGCTTTGGGCCTTAACTAATTTTTTAAATTTTTTTTTCAAAAAGAAATTCCCATTAAAATTAGATGGCGATTAAAAGACAAAAAGATAATTAATTTTACAATAATATCACCCTTACAATTTAAGTCGGGTTTTGTCAAAATTCCGGTCATTAATTAATTTTATATCTATACAACTAATTAACGACATATATTGTAAATGTACGTATCAAATATGATCTTATAAATGCATTGCTGTGCTCCAAAATTTAATACTATGAGTACAGCAAGTGTAACTTATATTTTCCTATAAACATCTTGTTAAACCTTCAATTTATTCACTTCCACACTAAAGTACAATACAAAGTTACCAAAAAAAAAAAAGAATAAACAAAATCTCTTCCACAACAAAGTATTTCCATGAAATTCAAAAAAAAGAAAGAAAGAAGAGTGACCAAGTCTAATGAGCAATGGCTACCGGAGGTTGAAAACTAATAGTTCTCTGGTGAGGCAAAGCAAGCATAGAAGTGTGATCAACAAAATCCTTCAAATCAACCACATACTCCAAAACCCTCCTCAAATCTTCCCCACATTTGAACCCTATACTCCCAATTCTCCTCACTGCATACACATAAAAAGTCACACAGCCTTTCCTGAACTTAAACCTCGCCATCTCGCACCCTTTCAAACCCCTAATCATCTTCTTATTCACTTCCCCGAGCGAGATCTCCGATGGCCAGATCCGATCCACGTTGGATTTCAAGCCCTCCGACTCGAACACGAAAAGTATCACTTTCGATTTCTTTGTGCCGAGGCCTAAAGTTAGTGTGTGCCAAGCGTGGTGGGCTAGGATAGTGAAGTTAGTGGGGAGGTAGCCGGTGGTGGAGGGGAAGATTTTGGGGATGGGTTTGTTGTGGTTGTGGTCGTAGTTGGGTGGTGGGAGGTGGAGGAGGTGGAGGAGTTCCGGAGGAAGTGCACGGCGGACGGTGAAGGATTTGATGATGAATTGGGCGCCGAATTTGAGGCCCTTAACGGCGGAGGTGGGGTTGAAGGAGTAATCTGAGGAGGTGGGTTTGTTTGGGGTTTGGTCATTTGGGTGTATGTGTTTTTGCTTCTTGTTCTTCTTCTTCTCTTCTTTCTCTCCCATGGTGGGTTGGGACTTGGGAGTGCGTGTTAGTTTTGTTTTGGCATGGTTTATGCGATGAGGCAGCAATTTAAACTTTGTTATGCTTTTTTTCTTTTCATTTTCTTTTGTTAAACTAAACATGCAGCATACGCAATGTATGTATAAGCATTATTTATATATATTTGTAATTTTAAATTTAAAAATATTATTAATTAAAATGTTGACATTTTTATTAGTAACTTAAATGTTTTATGTTCAAGCTCCTTCTAAAAAAATAATAATACATGTAAAAAACATCATATAATTTAATGTCATAACCAAATGTAATAACTTTACTTTTATAGATACATAGGTTATAGATTATGTTGTCGAACAATATTCTATGCATGTTGTAAAAATAAATAAATAAATTATATTAAATTTTTTTTTTTTTTTATTCAAATGATAAAAGTAACGCGAGAAAACGACATATAGTCAACATTCAGATCCAAATAGTTATAAGTAAAATTAATGCTTAAACAGGGAACCATGACCTTAAATCCAAAAAATACGTGTTATTATTACTTGATTAAATATCATTTGATAAGTTAATTTTATTTTATAGCCTATACAAGAATTATTAAGGGGTTGTTTGTTTTGACCACTTAAATCTGAAAACTTAAAATTTTCAGATTTAAGTGGTTTCAAAGTTGTTTGTTTGCCAAAAAAATTAAGTGGTTTGCCACTTAAAACTTAAAATTTGGAGCAAAAATTTTAAGTAGCAAATTCGCCACTTAAATCTAAAAACTTAAAATACTCTGTTGTAAAATACCTATTTTACCCTTTTTGTTTCCCATTTTATATGTGATCTAAATAAACTAATAAGGGTAAAATTGTCATATTAAAAAAAATTCTGTTTTCAGATGTATTATATTCAAACAAATAACATTTTTTCAGATACAGTTTTCAAAAATAAACAAATAATTTTTTCAGTTTCAACAGTTTTATCAAACGCTGCCTAAGTATTATATTTTACTCGCATAAATTATTTGTTATGTATACCCCACCCTAAAACTCTTCTAGTGTCTCGATCATATTTTAGATCTATAGCATAGCCTTTGTACGTAAAAATATAAAGTTTCGTGAGAGCAATTACAATTGTTTCTATTTATGAGGAAATATCTTGAAGGTTCGCACCAAACTTTCTTAGATACTACATATTTTTGCCGGGTTCGTATTTTGGTTGTGGTGTTGTGGTCAAAAGTTGGGTAATCTCCTTTGCATAAATCAGATTTTTTTTTTTCTCACACTCTCTCTTTATGATGTTATTCCATGGTGGTTGTGTTGGAGTTTTTTTCTGGCGTTCTTTAATTAAAGTAGGTTTTTGAGTTGCAGCACTTTGTAGTTAATGAAGGCCCCACATATTTTTTAGATATAAGATATGTCTATCATGATGTTGCCATTTTATTTGTTTTACTTTTTTCCATTGCATGTGCATCTTTATGCAAAAATCTAGCTGCATAATTAATGTAACGGGCATGTTTTGTATATATGTTATGTATACATATATATATACATGAATGTCAAATACTCAAATATATATATATGTATATATATTATTTTTCACAATAATAAATAAATTTTATTTTGCTATTAAAACCAATTTTATTCTTGAATCTAGCCAAGTTGAATGGTAATATTATCACTAAACCACTAAGTTCAAATATCTCCACTCTTATCGACCTTTTTGATCTATCCTTGTGCATCAAAAAATAATTTAGGGTAAATTACATTAAACCCCTTTAAGTAAGGACCCTTTCCCAAATACCTCCCAAAAAAAAAAATGACAATAAACCCTCGTAAACGAACATGTTTGCCTATCTCACGTGGTTATCACGTTATTAACCAAAATACGTACAAAACAGAAATGTTCCCACATAACTGACAAAAAACCCCATGAATTAACATGTTCGCCTATTGAATAGGAAAAGTACATTACTCCTACATTTTTTCCTCTCAACTTTTCTTCTCCCTTTTCTCTCTCAACCTTTCCAAATTTCAAAAAAAAAAAAAAAAAAAAAAAAAAAACCGATTTAATCAACAAGTCGAAATCAAATTCACAAAGGTGAGAAATAAATAGTTATTACAAGCAAAGGGGGCATTTCACTAAGGTTTTTATGAATCTATATTTAGGGTTAAGGTTTGATTCACATAAATATATTCTTTTTGTCTTTTAATATCACTGAGTATAGGATTTAAAAAAGCTTTTAAAGTTTTTGTTTTTGGATAAGTAGTCTTCGCTTGCCTCATATAATTCTTTGAATATAAACGTATTTTCCTATCTATTAAACAAACAACAACTGAACCATCCCTAGTAATTGCAAAGCACTGAAAATTTGTCCTTTGAGAGAATTGATGCTTTTTGTTCCAATTCAACACTAGTGAATTCGAATTCGTAATATTCTGAATCATCCCATTCCTATCCCACATATCCCATTGACACAATTTATTATCATTCAATCCCAAGAAACAGTCTTAAAATGAGCCAGCTAAGACCATTTTGGTATAATTTAATCCTTTATCTTATTTCAATTTTGTCTAAATATTCAATTGATTTAGTCCCGTCAAATGAGGCTCCCTTCTTTTAATGGAGTCGTTAGCAATATAATAGTCTCACCCCTCACCAAAAAGACTTTTTTAGGTGTCGAATTCGCACCACTTATACTACTACTGATACTATCCTTTCGCCTTTACTATTAAACTTCACATAAACACCTTTCCTAGGAACTCCATTGGCTAAAATTCTTGACAACTTGAACACCCAAATTGCTGAGCAAGAAATTATTATCCAAAGCACCTAATGCCAAACTTTGTATCCCACCGTTACTAACCGCCTCCTCAAACTCCTCTAACGAATCTTGATTAGCTCTCACCAAAGTTTTCAATGGATTCTTCCATACCCCATAATCGACATCCTCCTATATAGTATCGTAAGAAATCTCAAGTTCGCCCAACCCACGATGAAGTTAGATATATATATTTAAATTTATTAGTGGAAAAAAAGGAAAATGATTAAAAAAAGAAATTACTTGTTGAAAAATGAGAAGTTGTGTTAGTGGTAGGGAGGGTGAGGAAGTGTGCTTAAATAAGGGGAAAAGTGCGATTTAGGAAAAAAAATTCAAAGACTATTTTTTAATAAGATTTGAATGTTTTTGTAACGACCCGACCCTGCTGAGTCCGAAAACGCAATATAAATAAAATCCAACTTTATGTATATATTAAAGTAATTTGTAAAAACCATATACATATATAAATTGTAAATGCCTTGGGTCTCGAGCTTTGTGGGAGACTAGTGTATATGATGCCTTGGGCTTTATAGGAGGCTAATGTATTAATACCTTTGGTTCTCGGGCTTTATAGAAGACCGTAGTATATACATAATGCCTTAGGCTTTAGGTTTTGTGGGAGGGTGTTGTTTATAATATCTTAAGCCTCAGATTTTATGGAAAATAAATATATATATATATACTTTATTGCTCAGGTGTGTGAATAATGTATTCACTAAACTTTATGCTTATGGTGTTTAATTTCTTTTCAGGTGGGAAAGAAAGTTGTCCATTGCCAAGGTTTAAATGGTGTTTAAAAGATATATAAATATTTTTGGAGTTGTATAAACTTTGTATATCTTGTATAAATATGGTGAAAGATGACGTAACCCTAGTGTGTGTTGTAAATCGTTGACAATTATACTTACATGTTGTGTCTTTTGATTATATTAGTTATATAAGCGACTTAGAAGATGGAGATTGTATTATAAAATCAAAGTGATGTTTATTTTTCAAGTGTTTTCCACTTCTGCAAGTTATTAAAGTTATATTTTTGGAAATTATTAGTTATAATTAGTTCACATTGACTGTGAGATTTACATAAAGTATCCAGGAGGGATGTGACAGTTTTTGTTCTCGTTTGTGGTTAAGTGTTAACAGACTAAATATTAGTTTATTGTTAGATATTTTTTTGGGGAGGGAGTATAGTGTAATTTATCCAACAATCTATTAACAATTGATTATGTTCAGATCGATACTTGTTTAAATAATGTGAAAATCAAACATTACCCTTGTATTGATGAAAATACTTTGCGTACATCTAATGTCCACGTGACAAACTTACAAGTACACTAGACTATATTTGATTTCTTGTAAATTATCCAAGATGTGTGTTTTATTTTTACACTGCCTTTTTGTATGTGATACAAATAAATTGCACACCATAATTAAAATAATTGATTTTAACTAGTACTTTTGAGATTCGGCTTTCGCCCATAAGTTGTGAATGTGAATTATCAGATGAGTTATCAAGGTTTGAACTCTGTCCCTTCCCTCCTTCTCAAAGAACCATCGGATCTCATCACTGCTTCATATAAAATAAATACCAAACAAATAAAAGAAATTGCATAAAAAATCTTACAAACAACTATTTATATTGTATTAAATGATAAGAAGGACGATTGACAAGTAAATGTATATACATGGGTGGCATCCTAGGAGTGTTTTAGCTGGAGGTGTCGATTCATGTATTTGAATCGTATTTTTCTTGATACGGCCCAACATAACAAGAAAATTGAAGACATGAACACAACACGAGTTTGTGTTATTTTTAGCTAACACAGCACGTGTAAATACAATAGGACTCGGCATACACAATTACAATTTTAACCTGATAAACATGTCATAACATGAGTAGAAATAAAAACTCTCTTTTAGATACAATTAACACGACTAGATATAATTAATGTACCATAATTTTAAATGTGTAAATTTTGTTCTAAAATTTAGATACGACACAAAATTGTGTCAAAATCTCTACACACGAAAACAATATAAACACAAATTATCTTGTTAAGCTCGTCTAATTTCGTTTACCTTCATGACATATCAAATTTTAACATCATGAAAGTACTATATTTATATTTTATGTGAAAGCCCATAATAATTGAGTCACGTTAATAAAGTTGTTTCCTACCAAAGGTTATCAACCAACTATAGGCTTCAATCATTTCATGGGATAATGTAAAGCCTTATTGAAGTCTTTATTTGCGAGTCGTGATAAGGTGTGGTGTGGAGCAGTTGAAGGAGAAGTCGTCAACAGACTTGCGTAGTTGATCAAAAAAAAAAAAAAAAGAGGCTTGCTTTGCCGTCAAAATGATTGCAACTTAATTGGGCCGACATAAAAAATTAGCATACACCAGCACCTGAAAGCAATACATAAATGGCCAATGTTGAGATATAGAATATTTTTACCAACTATAAAATTAAATCAGAAATAATTTCTTCCATACAAAATGTATTTTTAATTCAATGTTTAAATACATAAATGAAAAAAAAATCATAGTATGAAATTGTTCACTTTCTGCCAGAAGCCTTTTTTGTACGAGTTAGAAAATTATAGTCTCATTTGACATCCAATGTTATGTCGAAACTGACTTTCACACCCACTGATTTTTAAAATTGGAGTTCAGCCCCTATTTAAATGAAGCTGTTAGCTGACCATTAGGTCAACGAAAAAAATTAACTAAATTTTCAAAGAGGCTCACGTGATAAGAGAGGATGGAACTCACATTTGTTGATTAATTTTGGTGATGGAGGTGCAAGATTAGAGGAAATTGAGGAGATGGAGTCGGGAGGGAGGGAATGGTAGATTTGGTGATGATAATTGATGGTTGGAGAGGAGAGATGGTGATTTTGAAGAAGAATGTTGAACTAACGATGTATACATATGTTAGCGTGTATATATGTGAGCATGTAAGAGATGTATAAAGTTTATGAAGAGATTGAACAAGGAGGGAAATTTTTGGGGATGATGAGTGTAATTTAGGAACTTTAGTTAGTAATTTTTTCGTTAATCTCGCGGTCAACTAACGCTTCATCTAAACTAGGGGCTAAACCCCAATTCTAAAAAGTATTAGGTGTCAAAGTCAGTTTTAATATAAATTTTGAGTACCAAAGTACAAATGACCCAAAATTATATAATGATCACACCGTCAACGTCTTACATATTTTTTTTTTAATTTTGTTTGGTAGATGGACTCCAACCCTCGACACACGTCCAATAAGAAAAAATAAACACAAACATACCAATATGCCATATATATATACACACACACACGCATATATTGCAATAAACACGGCCAAATATTTTTTTTGAAGGATTGAAATGACAAATTACGTATTTTTCTGAAAAGAGGAGAATTATTAGTTGATGTATAACTTAATCTTCACTGAATTAAATTGAATTGTTGAATTTATTTTTGTCGGTTTAATCCAAGGTCCTACAATTTTTAAATGGACTTTACTAGCATAAAAGACATTGTAAGTTTTTTAAACTTACAGACAAATTCAAACCACAAATCTAAAAATAATACTCATTCTTACTCAAACTCTATGTTTAGTTTTGAAAAAAAAATATCTACTATCATTAAATTCATAATTACAAAATTAAGGCTATTTCTTTTTTTTTTTGCCTTTTACAAATCCATCCATCTAACATTTGTATTATTGTTAAATTGAATTCTCCATTACTAATTAGAAATATGATACGTTCAAATATATAATATATTTTGTGTAGATTTATAAAGAGACTTTAAATCTATTAAAGTATTAAAAGAGGTTAGTAAATTTTACGCTAAAATTTAGATACTCAGTTTGATACATCCAAAAAAATTGGACTTATACATTTAACCATGTGACCATTTGTATCAATGTTAAATTAGATTTTTCCATTACCAATTAGAAATAGGATATACTCAAGTACATAATATATTTTTTATATTTATAAAAAAAAGGCTTTAAAATATTAAAACTATTAACAAAGGCTAATTGAATTGCTAAAACTATAACTTGTTACCTTATAAAATTTGGTGCAATGATTATTTACAAATAAAAAAATAAAATACTTATAATTTGAGACATTAAAAAAAATATTGGATTCTTAATTTGAAATATTTAAAAAAAAATACTTGATCAATATGTTATGTTTAATTTTTATTTTTTTGGTCAAAATTACTAATTTAATTGATTAATGAATGAATAAGAAATAAATATTTAAAATATATGGAATTTACTATTTTACATGGATTAAAATATTAATAATGATAAAGATGAATTAAAATTTAGTAATATTTATCGTTAATTCAATGTGTGGCTAATATTTGACTGTAAGTCTGAAACTTACGGTCTTTTAGATAATCATTTTCCTTTTTAAATAGTTTGGTTCTTTATTTAGGACAAAAAGGGTACTGTATTCTAGAACTATATTACATACAATATGAAAAGATTACGAGGAGACAAATGAATATAACACTCCGAACGAGGTTCAGAGATGAGCTCTGCTACCTGCTCTGCTCTTTTGCTGCTTGTAAGTTGTAGTTTCAAGATAGGTATTTACATGCACCATAACCTGAGAAAGTAAATGAATAAAATAAATACATATTAGTCTGTTTTACTATGTCTATATAATTAATTAGATATAAAGTTAGCATAAAACTTCTCATTTGATGTCTTGATGAGTATGCCTATATATATATATATATATATTAATGCACTTAAAAGTTATATGATAAAGCTAGTTCAAGCGATTACGGTCCATGTTCTTCATTTGAAAGATTACTAAGGTATGCCCGTGCCCGACGGCACGAAATAGTAAGTAAAATAGTAACTATAAATAAAACAAAAATCTACAAATAAAATGGGCCTTTAGATTTCTCTGAGACAATTGTGACCTTTAGATTATAAAAGTTAACGGTCAAATCAGTAAATAGTAAATCCCTGATTTGTATTATAGATGTTTGGGGTTTCTTAGTTTGCAATCAGTATTCTTTTTTTCACTTGAATTAGCTAAATGGCTTTTGTAATTTTAAGCACACACCAAAAGAAATGTAACTCTTCCTCGCACTAGCTAGCTCTTTGATTCGCAGCCTGGACCATCTTTAGAAACCGAAACCAATCTTACCTACTCTAGAAACTACTCCTTCAATCCCAAATTAAGAGTTCATTTTGAATGTCAAAGACACTGTAACTCTTCCTCGCACAAGCTAGCTATTCGATTCGCAGCCTGGACCATCTTTAGAAACCGAAACCAATCTTACCAACTCTAGAAACTACTCCTTCAATCCCCAAATTAAGAGTTCATTTTGAATGTCACACTTCATTAAATGAGAACAAAACTTGTCTACTATTGTGAGGATTAGCACATTGATTATGTACTAAGAAGTAAATTAGAATCCTAATTTGAGATCAAGGTCGCAGAAAACAAAATAAACGGAAACTATTTGGTAATGCTACACTCACAAGTAACATGCACAATGTCCATAATATGCGGCACACCTCATCATTTGGAGAAGAGTCGCTCAACAAAACTCTACATACAATCCTGAAGTGATTGCACAGCTTTGTGCACATTTTAACGAGTATAAATTTATTCTAGTATTCATCACTTACTTGGATCAGAGAGGGTAATGACACCAGTATTTGAGAAATCGCAGTTGAAGTCATGACGGCCGTTGATTTGGTAGAAAGTGTTCATGATGTACGATGCGTGGGCCCTCACCGTGTTGGGGCTAAAGCAGGTCCCATGAGGCTGAATGGGCCCACAATCGACACCGGTGCTGCATACATAGTCTATGTTTGCTTGCAGTGCTGCGTCGCTAACCTCCAGTTTGGCTATGCACCACTTCTTGCCCAGCACCGGTGCTGGCAATCCAGGACTCGGACTAGGCTGTCCCCATCACCACAATAAACATAATCCAATCTGTTAGGCCAATATACGTGCAGTTTCTGTTGCAAGTGTAATATTTGTAAATGGAATTTTTTTGGAAACAACAGATGTTCACTGGGATACCACTGGACCAGGAATAGCCCACGAGGCTTGTGCACGGGCTTGGTGGTTAACTATAACAAGATTTTTATCATATACAACGTTAAAAGGCAGTGTACAGTGATAACGAACTCTCACTCGAAGAATTACCCGCTTTCCGCTGTAATAGCGTAGATTGTTCAAGAAATAAAAACTACGAAACATTTCAACATTGAATGAAGTTCTGAATTGCTTATTTTATACATGCAATGTCTTTTTTCATTGAAAAATATACTTACAACAAGAATTGAATTCATGCGACTAAGATCTGAATTCAGGTCCACTTATTCACTTCTGTTCGTTCAACATTTTACATAAAATTAAATTTATCTAAATAACAGGAGCATCTCACATTAAAGAAGTAGATTAAAATGGCTTTAATGAGTGCAAAGTATCAAGGTTTGTTTCATTAATTCATTTTTCATGTAATGTAATGCATGTGACTAACATCTTCAGAGGACCCCAAATCAGTACAGTAGTCCAGGAAAGAATAAAGAGTAAAGTTTACCTGAGCTCTCTTCATGATCCCAATATCATAAACCGGAGTAAAATCGGGTCGAAACAACCCGAAATTCTTCTCCGCCAAGGAACCCGGTTTCAAATTCTCATTAAACAACCCGAATATATAAGTCTCGAACCTCCTCTTCGGCATCAATGGCGTCCCAGTACCATTCCTTTCCTTCCTCACCAACCCCCCATTATAAGCCGCCGCATTCTCAACCGTGCATTGACTAAGCTCCACCTCCCCATGCGAAGGCCACCCTGTCTCAGCCACCACGATGTCCACGTCTGGGTACCCCAGTCTCCTCATGGACATGAAAACAGCGTCCATCTGAAGATCGAACATGCTGGTGTAGATTTTGCCGGAAAATTTGTCGTGGATTCCCCTGTTGGGCTTGAATAAGGCGAAGTTGGGGTTTTTGGGGGAGTAGGCGAAGTAGGGGTAGGGGTTAACCATGAAGGGAGCTTTGGTTCGGTGGAGAAACTGGAGCATTGGGGCTAGAACCCCCTCGTCCCAGCCCGGTCTGAACCGGGCTCCGCTTGGTGGCTGGGATCTTAGGAGTATTCCAAGAGAATGTGGTGAAGAAACCTGAAGTATTTTGGCCAAAATTAACTTACTAAAAATTTGTCTCTGTCACAGTAAATAAAGGGGGAAGATATTGGCAACCAAAAATATTTAATAACATACTTACTTTCATTCGATCATTTGCAATTGAATAAAGTGTTTGTTACTCAGCCTTTAAGGATCGAATATAAGCCTATATACTAGGTCTTTGACAACTAAGTAAAGTATTATATTAATTATCAAGAATCAAATAAAAGTGTTATTAAATATTTTTGAAGTACTAATATCACCATTCTAAATAAATGAAAATGCTAATTTAAATTTGTCTTCAAATGAGTAAGGTGTCGGTTACTCATTTAAATATTTAATAACACTTTCACTTTCATTCGATCGTTCGCAATTAAGTAAAGTGTCTATTACTCAACTTTTAAGGACCGAATATAAGCATATATACTCAATCTTTAACAACCGAGTAAAGTATTATATCGATTATCAAGAATCAAATAAAAGTGTTACTAAGTATTTTTGGAATACTAATATCACCATTCTAAATAAATGAAAATTCTAATTTAAATTTGTCTTCAAATGTGAATTATGCTCCACATAAAATTAATAATGTCATACACCCGGTGATATTTGACTGGACCTTTTTACTTTTGAATTGATGCTCCATGTTTTAAATATATTTGGAGGATTAATTTTTTAAAAAAAGATAAAATATCTCTTTTATCTTTATCCTTTAAACATATAATTTACTTTTATAAAATAAGTATAAATTTGTTCAAATAAATTTATTCAATACTAAATGTAATATATTTAAATAAATAATACATATTTAGATAGTAATATTTAAAAATAAAACAAACAAAATTTGCGTATTTGGGCTTGTTTGATTGAATTTTTGAGTTGAAAATTTGAAAAGCGTGAAAATAGATTGAAAAGTTAATTTGATCTTTGTTGAAGTTTTCTTTAACAATTCAAAAAACCTCATGAAAAAAATTCAAAAAATCGTCACAATAAATCTTATTTTATAGATCTGTATGATTAAGTTTCAATTTTTTTTTTATCTAATTTTGTTTTTTAGATTTAAAATTATAGTGTTTTAAAATTTTACGAGTGAAAATAAAGTGAATTTTAAAAGTGTGAAAATAAAAATAACTTCTGATAAAAAATTGATTTTTTAAAATTGAACCAAACAGCTTTAAAACAAGTTTTCGGATAAAAAAAAATAGTATTGGTCACTTGCGAAATTGGTTATACTCATCGTTTTTGTTAAAGAAAATAATGTGAAAAATAGTAGAGGCAGAATTTTTTGTTTTTTTTCTGAAAGATAAAGAAAAGATTCCTTCCTTTTAACGGAGGAAAAAAAAAAACCTCTCCAACCCGTGGCGAGACACAAATCCAGCGCCTCCCGAGTCCACGTGAACGACTTTACCCACAGGTAGCTCGCTTGCTCAGTGACAGTTTATTAAGAATTTTTTTTTTGTCACCCAAAAATTTAATCCAAATTTGTTGAATATACCTTAATGTCGCGAATGCCGGAGAGAACGAGGGCGTGGTAGAGCGTTTTCATGGCGACCACCAGACCATCAATCAGATTCTGCGGGCCCCAGTGTAGAACTTCAGTTCCAACAGCAATATAATGGATCCGGGTCCTCGGGTAAAATGGCTTGATGTGGGTACCGACCCACCGCCGAGCGAACCGGAGGTCAGTAAGGCTAGGGATCTCACCATTGGGAACCGTCACACTGACCAAAATGCCGGTATCAGCAAATGCCCTGAGTATCTCGGGATTCGTGTCAAATATTTTGATACGGTCAATGTAGGTCTTGTCTTTGAGGAATTGGGCAACCTGGGCCGGGGGAGGGAGGTTGTCGCCTAGGGTTCCGTAGTTGACGCCGATTGAGTTAACGGCAGTGATGAGAGTTGAGAAGAGGAGGAAGGCGAGGTGTTGGGGCGGTGGAGTTCTGGAGTGTTCCATGCTTTTGGTTTGTGCCAGTATTTACTGTTAGAAAGGGTGAGAAAAATAGGGAGGAGTTGTGTCTTGGAATAAAAATGTGAAGCACTCAAGTAAGGTACATTGATTGTTCTTCAATGCATGCCTTTGGCAAGTCATCTTCTTTTCTGAACCTTTTTCACCTTACACTCCAGCATATAGATCTTAATCCTGAAAAAAAAAAAAAAAAAACACTATTAACCTATTCAAAATATATATCTTAAATTTTGGTCAAATAATTTTCTATTGATTATATATTTTTAAAATTAAAAAATAATTATTCCTTATTATATAAATGTCTAGAGTGGCGTGATTTTTAACAAGAAATTTTAGTTGTAATTGAATGCATATGTACGCTCAGATATAATCTCCAAGCCAGTGCCGATTTTGTGAAACCTTATATGCTATTTATTTAAGTGATTTTTTTTTTGTTTCTAGCTTTGAACATGCACTATTATACAAACTTGAAAAGTATTTTGGGATTACTGAAATTATATAAGGTTTTCCCTTTTTTAAAAAAATTTTAACCTTGCGTGTTCTCATTTCACTAAAAAAAAAAATTTAAGACTTGAACCAACATAAACCTTTTGGCCACTACATTACTTTCTATTTTTTTAACATTTTAATTTTGTATCAAACCAAATCGAGCTAAATTGCATGTTCACAAAAAATAATATAGTAGAGTTTAAATCTACGGCTTTAGTTGGGCAAGTGAAATAGTCTAATTGCGGAGACATATGGGAAAAAAAATCTACTGCTTTAATTTCGGGTTAAGTCCAAATAAATTTAGCCCACTGCCTGAGCTAAATATAGTATATTCATTTTCCAAAAAAATCGATCCTTCCTACACTGCACCTTTTCAAGGCTAAAATATAGGTTATAGTTTACAAAAAAAGAAAATTTGAATTCCAATTATATCGCAAGAGTTTACTTTTTGCAAAATGCAAGTAATAGTGTTAAAGCTTAATCTCGCCAAATCTAAAACAAACTCAAAAGTGCCACAAAAATAATAGTTGTACATTTATCATTGGTAAATAAATATACCATCTAACGTTCAAGACAATCATAGATCAGCGGAGGGGGCGACCCGCACATACTCGCCTACCCCGAATTCCAGATGGTTTTATTTTTAAAACCCGCACCGCAGGAATACCTTGAAACTCAACCCCCCGCGAATTCCAGACGTCAAACAACAATTCTACAATTCAAGCATCAATAATTAAAAGCTAAGTTGAAGCTAAAAAAGTAACAGTAACTCCAATGGGAAGATAGTCGGGAAGATCAATGGCAACGGCCGACGAGAAGAGCAAAGAGAGTGGCAAGATAGTGGTGAGGCAGTGGTAGAAGAGGAGAGGTGGTGGGCCGGTGGTGGAGGTGAGGAGTGGAGTGGCTGGTGTTGAATCGTTGAGATGGAGGTGGAGTGTGAGAGACCAGAGAGCTGCCAGAGTTAGAGCAGTGTGGAGAACACAACATACTTATAGAGAGAGAGAACCTTTCTTTTAAGGACGGTCCTTAAATTACGTAAACGGATGTATTTTTTCATGAAATTTAGTAGAAATGATTACTATAATAAGAAGATCATCCTCACCAAATTTCATCAAAAAATTCAATCAAAAAGTAGGTTAACTAAACAATTAATATATATGCGCATTTCTGGATGTTGCAATTTGAGATGCTTAATTAACCTACTTCCCATTTGAATTTTATGATGAAATTTGATGGAGATGATATACTTACTATAGAGATCATCTCCGCCAAATTTAATGAAAATATTCTTCAATGTACCCCTCGAAATTGATGATCCTTAAGATGGTTAACTTAAGAATGATCCTTAAAAGAAGGGAATTGTATATATATCTTAATATATTTATATATATATATATATATATATGTATGCAGGGCGGGTTTTCAAATGGCAAAACTTTAACCTGCCCCATCCAAGTCAGGCCTAGTCGGAAACCCACCGAATTGAGCTTTATTGCCATCCCTGGGTCGGTGAAAGGGTATCCTACAGACACGGACTGATGGTTGTTTAATCAATCATCTTATTACTTGGTGCCACCTAGAATGATAAGAGAAGCAAGTCTAACCAAAGATGCTAAAACAATAAGTTTAGTAACTAATGCAGTAAATCTAAATATGTTCTAAGTTATTGTTTGTGTTTATGTTGAAGTTTACCCACAAGTCCATAACCTTTACTATAAAGACATGCACCTTGACCACTCAACCAACGTCCATCAAACGATTCAAATTGTATTAAAAGTGTGCCTAATATTAAGATTTATTATTTATAATATTGCACTTACATTAGAACATTAAGTATGCTACAAGTTCTGATAATAAATATAGGTTTATACAGTTATAAGTCAGTCGCAAAAGCTTCTCACCCCCATAACAATATGAAGTCATGTAGACCTATAGTCAACATAGTAATAAGTCTATCATACCTTGGTAAATAAGACTACTTGTATGCCATCCCTTCCCCCAAAAATAGATTAGTCCCTATGGGTTTGCACAACTCTACCACCCCAACAATTCCTTACGCTATACTCTTTTCCAGTTTTCCTTTTCTCAAAGGAAAAAACTCAATGATTAAAATGGCAAATAAAATGTGATTAGACTTTAAGTGTATCAAAGGGCCATCTCACTTTATGTAATAGTAGAAGACGGAGCTAGAGTAAAACACTTACTGGTCATAGTCTAACACTTAATCCCTTTGAAAAATGACAATATTGAAATATTGAAATCTATAAATTTTGTTACGTAGTTGATGGAAATTATTGATCTATCAAAAACATGTCTCAAGACGACAGCATACACTGAGCAAGACTAATAACCAATGGATTCCCAAAATGTTGTTAAGGTTTTGTTTGGCTAACAATTATTAAGGTCAATTTAGACTGGAATCCCACAGAGAACCAATCGGCTGTGCAGCATAATCAATACATCGAATGGTAGTAAACAAGTTTTATTCTTAAACATTAGTTTTGTTAAAACTAGCCTATCATTAAAAGAGTGTGAAAGTCAAGCATGGGACCGAGGGAGCATGAGGGCCTCAGGGGCAACTTCCATACCAAAAATACCGTGAGGGTTAAATTTAAGCCTATAGACAAAAACACGTAACATGTTACCAGTTGTTTGTATTTGAATCTCCACATAATATTTAATACTTAATAGTATTACACACACAGACATACATACATAACATCAATCTGCAAGGGTCAGTAAATAGTTATTTCGAAAATCTAGCACAAGACTCTGTTGGAAATCAAAACAGTTATAGCTAATACCTTCATCACTGGATATCACATCTTCTACCATAAATATCGAAGCCGATGCATATGATGATTTGAGTATTTTGGATGGATAGCATGTGCCATTACCGTCTTAGTTGTCGCTGGAAAACAAAAGCAAACAAAATGTCAATTGAAATCTTCTGCACAGAATAATTCTCTTTTTGACAAAAATGAACCCAAAAAAACTCCTCAGTTCTGTAAAAAAATAAAAAAAATAATGCTTGTACTATCAATAAGATGAAACATGAACAGAGGAAGTTCTTACTCTTGGCCCATGATCAGCTGCTTGGGGCTGTCTGTTGGCCCTTCTCTCTGATTCTTGTATCATATCTGGACTATCGAGCTTATAAAACGTCTGTAGAGCTCTCGCAACAAATGGGCGAACTATGTTTACTTCCATTGCTGATAGATTTTTCAACTGCAATTACAAATTCAAGTAAATAAAGAGCTAGAGAAGAAAATTGTACAAAATGTGTTCTATCTTTTTTCCATTCATGAGATGGAGTTCGGTCGCGTTGTTTACTCAAAAAGAGAACACATATCACCCTTCCAAGGGAAAAATTAGCAAAGATTGTCATTAAGATAAAGTAGGGGAACAAAATAACTTCAACCCCAATTCCTTTCTAATTGGACTTGCATAAAATTCCCCATTGGGGGTCCGGTGATAAGAGATGTTTTATTTTAAAGCATCACATATCAGTTAACTTATACCTGTAGCACATATTAAGATTTAGCAAGCTAATAATGATTGGTGCTCCTACAAGTATAGTGGGAGCATATAGCAAATAGCCATCACCTTATGAAAACGAATGATAAGGTCGGATATATATATATATATATATCAAGAGACAAACAAGCATACCCTCATTGCATATGTACGCTCAGATATAATCTCCAAGCCAGTGCCGATTTTGTGAAACCTTACATCTTTGATGTCCTCGATAAGAGACCTCACCTAGTTAAAAACACTTGCATCAAATACAAGACAAAGGACAAAACCAAAAGTGCTTACAGAAATGTGATTTGAAAAGCAAAATCGGACTCACCATATAAACGTCAGGAATGTCCTCACGAGCACTATATCAACAAGTTGTCAGCAAAATTCTTGGAAGGTGAAACTAAAAGTTAGGTTAATTTGGAAAATCACTCACTGATCAAAAAGAAGCCGTGATATTTCTACATAATGGAACGGTAGCGGTTCAAAACCCCTTTCAGAGTCACGCTCTGCCTCCAAAACCTGCGTTAACTTTTCTAGTCGACAAAGAAACCAATAAGAGAACTGGATGACAATCTGATTCAAGTCATGTTTAAAGTTTGCTGTGTCTGAATCAGCTATTTCGTCAATTGAATTATTTTTCATTCTACAAGTCAAGATACTTAGAGCAATAAAACAAAGTTATCTAAAATTGCTTTCAAGAAGCAAGTCAAGATAGAGTGGAAGTAAGGATAGACCCCAAAGACATAATTTACTTTTATTCTTTTCAGACAGTCACACACAGAGTGAGATCTTAACACTTTATTGCATTTACACTCGAAACCATGCCACACCTTGCATCTAGTGCCAAGCACCTTCGTCTCCATGAGACTTTGGGACATTAGTATCCCTTGAACCGCAATAACTATAGATGTGGTGGCATAGAGTATCTCTGTCTATATATAACTTAGACGCACACACATATATGTATAAGTCATAGATATCCTTGGCTATTATAGAACTAAATTGGTATATAAACTAGTCTACATGCACCTCAGGTAAGCTTTATTCATAACTCGTTTCAGCAGTTGTTTTCAGTTGGCCAAAGTTAAAACTAGTAGTAATCTTGAAGGATTTGGTCTACAAAAATCAAATCAACGAGAGGCAAAATTAAGATACCGCACAACCAAACCTTAGTGATGTAAGTGTCCTCTAGTCTCTACCCTTCAGAAGCACTAAATTATGCATGCAACATTCTATGACAAGTTTATATACAACTACCAAACTGAGAAAATATATGTATATTTATTTTATAGTTTTAAGACTATCAATTTGGAAATAAGAAGTTTTATCTATATCCTTATGATAATACTAGTTATTCCATATACTATGTTATTCCCTATGCTTGTATTGGTTGTATTTATTTTGCTAGTTGGATTCCTAGGAGCACCTTCGAATCAAGGAGGAGTGAATTTAGATGTATTGTCAAAATGGATAGCCTCGTATGGCCGTGTATGAACCATTTACATCCAAATTTGAACAATTCAATGGATTAGTATTAATTTGCGGAAGATGAATTTGAAGCCTGCCTTTCTTTTCTAAATTTCATACTTCACCGTTGTGTTAAACGAGATTTGGTTGTGGCATAATGCTAAAATCACAGTAAGTGTACTAGGTTTAGCTAAGTAGCATCCAATGGTTTTGGGGAAAGTGAGAAAAGTGAAGAGAGGTATATGCGTAACAATGAAAGCTGACAAACAAAGAAAACGGGATTACTAAAGTTATGTTTTTATTTTGTTTTCTTGGTATATTTTTTAACTGAAAATTAATATTTGACTTGACTTCTTGCTTCAAACGTAAGAAAAAGAAAACCATTACTGGTCCCACCTATGCAATCTACTAGAATGAACAGATTGGACACAAACATAAATTTGATATTACTTAATTACTTTGTGCAAATGTGAGTATTCCGTAATGCAATCCATTCTCACCCTTGGCAGCTGAATCTTACACCCAACTTCAATAATCTCTATAAACTACACTTAAATATCATTCAAAGATCATGAAGAATAAGGAGAGTCAGTAGATTCTGAAAAGGCCCCATATCCCTTTATTTATTTGAATATTAGTATGTGGGAGGGATAGATATAGTAAGGAATGAGCTCGTGGAAGTGAAGGCTTTCCAAAATTCCAGTTAAGCAATTAAATAAGACATGCTTGTCCAAAAATCCTTGGCAGGTATTAATCTAAATAAATTCAAAAATTACTTGGGAACAATTAAGACCGAATTCATCAAATGGAAAAACTAACCAACAGACATCCATTCTGGGGGCCGAATCGTGCATTTCCCTCTCTTCTTCAAAGCCACCGCTAACCACATGGGTACTTGAGTAGCAATTTGTGGACGGAATGGACCGAAATCCCCCTGTTAATTACATAAGTTATAAACAATATATCAACTGAAAATCACCACAAGCATATACATGAATAAAGAGCATTGATAGAGGAGAATGATACTGAAATCAAATTAAGAGGATCCATGCTCATGTTGGGGACAATCTCGACCATTTCGTCCTCGGCAAGAAACTCCAACTGATCAATTGAAGAACACAGTACATTATTCCACAACACAAATACAATAATTGTTCCAAGTTTCAGCATAACCAATAAAACATAAATTTAGGTTTTGCCTCTAAATACTTAATGGGAGAGTTTTAAGCATTTAAAGGTGGAATAAGTTTTTTTGTTTTTTCCAAATCATTAAGAGTTTAACGGGTATTTTTTTAAATGATTAAGCATTTAACATTATTCAGCATTAAGATACCTTGTTGAATGCTTAATGTTGAATTCAAACCTTTGATCTAAACAAACACTTAGTATTCAGAGGCAAATTCAGAATAAAAGCAAACAGTGTCTTCAAAGTTTGGATTTACCACTCATCATTCAGGGTCAAAAAAAAAACAGATTTCAGAGTTGATAAAGTGTTTGTTGTGTAAAAAAATTCAAAGGTTACTTCTTATTTGCCTCTTAATGGTTCAGAGGCATTGGATATGAAATTTAAGTGTTACTTGCATGTCGCGTTCAGATATAAAACAAATAGATTTTCCAGATTTAGTTTTCAAACTTCAGATTCAGTATAGTCTTCGGGTTAATCATTTAGATTCAAACAAGGAAACAAACGTGAAAGAAAATTTACAATAATGAATTTAACTGAGATGAAAATGCATAAAATTGTAGAGATGATACCTCGGCTGCTGAAAATGCAGAGGCATTAGGGTCAGATTGGCCGGCCATGTCGGTGGATTTGGGATTGTATGTGGATTTTTCCTCCGCGTATGGCAGCTAAGCACATACAAATTCGTATAACGAGATAAGGTAGGTACAATTTACAGATAGATCGGGAGAATTTGCTGAAGAAGGAGATGAATTGAGATGCTGAGACGTTTTGAGCCCTAAACTGTTGTGGCGGGAATGATGTTTTACAGCACCTTTTCCAAAAGGATTTCATTTTTCGCACAAACGTGGCGAATGATAACGCTGTTTTTTTGTTTTTTTTATTTCCTTTTGTTTTTTCTCTTTTTTCTTTTTCCTTTTTTTATTTTTTCGTTTTTTCTCGTCAGGGAAATTTGCTTCCACCAACTATAACAGGCTCCAAAGCCAACTTCTGAGTTCAATGGGCTTCCACCTTGCTATCATTCTTAGGGTTCCTAACACCATTTTCGTTGCAACAACTCAGTACTTAAATTTAATCTATTTGTTTCACGTTACAACTTTTAATCTATATAATAAGGGGGAAAGGTTTTTGAATCAACAAAATATGTATCTCTTATAAAAAATTGTGTGGCTCTTAATTAATAAAAAAAAATGAATGGCTAAGATAAAAGGAGATAATAAAATTTTCCCGCTTCTCTCTCCTACTTTACTAAACAAATACTCACTCTCAATGTAATCTCTCACTAGACTTTCTCTCACTATACCCCTTCACTTTCACTTTCACTTTCACGAGCTCTTTCTCTTCCTCTCGTGGCGACAAAGCAGCGGAGCCGCCATTATCGATGCTGGACTAAAGGTATTTATCCTTTTTCTCTCTCATCTCATTCTCTCTCTATATATATTTCACTCACTTCACGTTGTTGCTGCTTTCATGACGACATTGTCGTGCGCAGACACGCTCTTTCGTCGACTGATCGATTAGTACACACTCCTCTGTCGAACCCCATCTCTCTTCCATCTATTCTTCTTTCTAATTTATTTTAGGGCTTTTTGTGTATCCTTTCAATATGATGTTTGGGTTTTTATCCACTTTCTTGCTCTCATCTATACACCTATAGGCTTTGGCTATTAATTGATAAGAGGAAAATTTTTGTTTAGCCCCGTATAGTTCACCAAAACATATTTAGCTACTTTGTTGTACATGTGCTTTCTTTTATTTTTTTTCTTGGCTTTCTTGCATTTGGGGGTGACTAATCATGGGTATTCTAATGTTTTTTAGGATTTTTGAATATAATTGTGTTTGGGTCTAAGTATGATTTATGGAAAATAAGTAGCACAGTACATGTATAGCCATTTTGTTGCACATGTGCTTTCTTTAATCTTTTTTTCTTAACTTTCTTGCATTTGGGGATGATTAATCATGGGTACTAGCTTTAGTGCTTTTTAGGATTTTTGAATATAAATGGTTTTTTATGTTTGGGTCTAGGCATGAATTTTGGAAAATAAGAAGTACATTACATGTTTAGCCACTTTGTTGCACTTGTGCTATCTTTTATCTTTTTTTCTTGCATTTGGGGTTGATTAATCATGGGTATTTTAATGCTTTTTAGGATTTTTGAATAGAAAGGATTATTTATGTTTAGGTCTAGGTATGAGTTATGAAAAATAAGAAGCACAGTAATTTCAAACCATGAAACTAGGCTAATGCATTAACGCCCTTGGTAGCTGCAGTAAAGCGATGCTGCCCAGCTGCAGTAACGCAGTTGGCACGCGAACTCCCTATGTGTGGCACACATCAACTTCTACTTTAAAACATATTTTAAGTATAATTTATCTATTAATTAATTTATTTTTTATCAAAAAATTGGTTGAACGTAACATATTTATGAAAAATTCTTTTTGGATATCCTAAATTAAGAAACCATTATGTATTTCGATGTCCCAAATTAATATTTCACAATTTTACACTTTTCTAAAAGGACTAAAAGAAAGGATTAAAAATCACACTTCTTTAAAGAACAAAATTAAGAACATAAAGGATTAGAATATCTCTTCCTTTTTCTCCCCTCAGCAACTTGCCTATGATAACTTACAATTTATATCTTTTGACTAATTCTAGCTTTTAACTTATCTCAAGTTTTTTTTAATAGTTTTAAGCTCTGTTTTTAATGCTAATTATTAATATATTAATTTGGGTATATTTCAGACCAATCATGTCGTTTTACAGCTGCAACAATTGCCGGAGTCCAGCTTTCTTTCTTATAATCTTCTTTCCAAGTCAGTTAATTTTTGTTTACAAAAATGTGTTGAAAAAAATTGTATTCACTTGGTAGTTTGTAGGGTAAGAAGTACGAATCGTAGTTGCAAAAAATCCCACTTTCTCCTATTCATTAGCGTAATTATGGATGGAGTTACATTCATTTCGATATGTGATTACTTTTTTAATTTATTAATTTAAGGCTTTAAAAAGTGATTACTTTTTTTTGGTCTACAAGTGATTACTTTATTCCAGGTTTGTTCTTGAATTTATTGAGCTTCGTTTTTTTTTTGTTTTGTTTCCATTAATTCTAAATTATAAGAAAAAAGGAGTAAGAAATAAGATGTTTTTATATAAACTTTGAAAATTCAAAATATATGAAAAATTAATATCTAAAATGTATCACTCTTTTAAGGAATATCTTCAATTATCTAGAGATTTTTCAATGATCTACTGTAGAAAATTATTTACACTTTTAAAGAATATTTTTCAAAACGTATCACTCTTTTAATGAATATCCTGCTTTTATGTAGGGATTTTTCGTTTATCTACTATAGAAAATTTATAGCAATGGCAGTTTCATTCTCTTTGTTTGATTAATATATACACATTTAAGCGTATTTTGTGTTATTAAATTGATTTAAATTTGAATTGTTAAGAATAAAATATGAGTGTATTGTTAAATTATTCTAGAATTAGGTGACTTTAAGTTGTGCCCTAAGAATTAAGGTTTCAGTAAGATTCTAATATCACAATATAAAGTCCATATATATTGGACTCTCATAGATCGACATTAGAATATAAACTGTTTATGGAATTTTTTTTTTGTTTGTCACAGTGCCTTTGGCACGGGTAATACCTAGTATTCAATATGTGTGACGCAAACGCACATTATTTTCCTAATAGATATAAATATGTAAGTTTTAATCACAAGTAACACAAAAATAAATATTATGTGGTGTTTTAATAGAAAGTGTGTGTAAATAAATAATAAAGTAGGAGAGATAGTATAAAGAGATAACTTAACAAGGCATACCAAAAGCACAATAGTTATGCATTTGGTCTCCAAGAGAATAACAGTTATAAGTAAAGTAACAAACTTAGTATAACTTAAATTTGCCATACGTTTATACCACGAAAATAGTGTTTTTACCCTACATGTGGTAATTGTTGCGTGTGCTCGCATAACATATGAAGATTTTGCTCTGTATAGGAATCATGTTCCTATTAGGTTTTATATTGTCCAATTTTTTGGCTTTGTATTGTCCAAATCCTAGTTGAATTTGTATTATCCAATTTCCAATAGGTTTTAGCTTTGTGCAATCTTAGACCCATAGGATTTATACTCTATAAATAGACCCTTTGTCATAGGATTTATTCATGAGTTGTGTTATATTATTTACTAGCTAGATTAGAGAGTATATTTGAGAGATAATATTGAGAGCTCTAATTGGCGGTTAGGGTTTGTTTTGTGCGTTGTACTCAGAATTGGTCTCATCAATAATAACTATCACCCGGTGGATTAGTGGTGGTTTTGCCGACACCACCTAATTGCTTGCATGCTTGGTTAGTTATTTTCTTCTTTAATCTCTTATTTTTCGTATTGCTTGAATATCAGTGGTGCTTGTTTCTTTAATTAGTGTACGCATAATTGTCTAGTCGGTTCTACGCTTGTGCTAAGGCTTGTTCTAGCGGTATCTTAGCACAACAATTTGGTATTAGATGAAGGTTTATTCCTTTGAATAATTGTGTGATAGTTAGAGATGTTTACTGGTGGTACGTCGAAAAGGGGTGCCAAGGCGGCAAATACACCACCTTTGAAGGGGTCTGCTCCTAAGGTGACGGCTGCGGTCAAATTCGATATAGAGAGATTTGACGGGAAGAAGACAGATTTTGCGATGTGGCAATGTCAGATGTCCGACATCCTTGTTCAACAAGGTTTTCATAGAGCATTGTTAGAGAATAGAGTTAAGCCTGATGAGTGGTCCGACGCCGATTGGGCTGAGTACAATAGGCAGGCATGTAGTACAATTCGTTTATACCTTACTCCAAACGTGATGTAATATGTGATACGTGAAACCTCTACCTCGGTAATTTGAAAGAAGCTTGAGGATCAGTATATAACAAATAGTATCAAGAATCGTCTATACTTTAAGAATAAGCTATTCCGGTATGAATGTTCGTGGGATATATCCATGAACGATCATCTCGACGGGTTCAACAAGATAATCTCAGATTTACAAGGGTTAGATGTCGAGATTGGTGATGAGGACAAGGTGATTTTGCTTCTTAATTCGTTCCCGGAATCCCATGATCATCTAACCACCATACTTATTCATGGAAAGGAAAATGTGACCTACGATTTAGTTTTATCGGCTGTCTTGGCTAATGAAAAATGCTTGAAGGAGAAAGGAGAATCCAACTCAGATGCGCTATTTATTAGAGGGAAAAGCGACGAGAAGAAGCAGGAAAACTGAAAAAAGTCGTAGTCGAAATCTCAGGGACCGGCTGATAAGAGTAAGATAATTTGTCACAAGTGCAAAAAATCTGAACACGTGTGTCAGGAGTGTCCAAATAGAACCAATGACGGTGGAGAGAATAAAGGTGCGGTGGAGAACGCGAACGCAGTAATGACACCAAAATATGAAGACTTCGAGAGTATGTTGGTTGTGACTCAACGGGTTAGCTCTTCGAGCGAATGGATCTTGGATAGTGGGTGCTCGTATCACATGTGCCCAAACCAAAAATTGTTTCATACTTTCATCGAGGTTGATGAAGGCAAGGTTTTAATGGGTAACGACCATGCGTGTAAAACGATGAGGATTGGTACGATCCAGCTAAAGATGCATGACGAGGTAGTACATACTCTTGGTGATGTCCAGTATGTTCCTGATCTGAAGAATAATTTGATCTCTTTAAGGGCTCTTGATTCTAATGGGTATCGTGTAATACTCGAAGGTGGAAACTTGAAAGTTCTCTTCGGGGCTATGGTTGTGATGCGAGTAAATAATGATGGTAATCTCTATTTTCTTCAAGAAAGCACAATGACTGGGTTTGCTTCGGTTACGACTGAAGAGACTGACACGACGAGGTTATGGCATATGTGATTAGATCATGCTGGGGAGAAGGTTATGACGGTTTTGAGTAAGTAAGGGCTACTTGAGGGTGCGAAAAGCTGCAAACTAGAGTTTTGTGAGCATTGTGTGCTTGAAAAATAGACTCGGGTAAAGTTTGGAACAGCGGTACATTGCATGAAAAAAACACTTCATTTTATGCATACGGATGTCTGGGGGCCGACAAAGACTCAATCAATGGGTGAAAATCATTACTTTGTGACTTTTGTTGATGATTACTCAAGGAGAACTTGGGTCTATCTCATGAAGCATAAGGACCTGGTCTTTGATGTATTATTAAAGTGAAAGGCGATGGTTAAAAATCAGATTGGTAGAAAAGTTAATGTGCTCAGGTCAGACAACGACGGGAGTACACTTGTGATTTTTTTAAGTATTTTTGCCAACGAGAAGGTATTATTTTCCACTTCACGGTCAAGGATACACTTCAATAGAAAGGAATAGCGGAGAGGATGAATCGTACGCTCCTTGAAAAGGTGCGGTGTATGATTTCCAACGCCAAATTGGATAAGTGGTTTTGGGCTGAAGCCTTATCCTACGCTACGTTCTTGGTTAATCGTTTGCCATGCTCGGGAGTGGAATACAAAACACTTATGAAGGTGTAGACCGAATCTCATGCTAGTTACGACAACATTCACATTTTTTGCTGTCCGGCTTATTATCATGTCCGTGATGAAAAAATTGATCATAGGGCTCGTAAGGTAATATTCTTAGGCTCTTGTGATGGGGTTAAAGGTTACAAATTATGGCATTTTTAAAGTAAAAATATTGTGATTAGTATGGATGTGACGTTTGATGAGACGTCTATGCTCAAGACGACCTCGTTGACAAATAGTGGTTCTCTAATTCCGGTTAAAAATAAGAACAATGTGAGCGAGATAGTGGTGAAAACGGAAGTGACTACTCCAGTTAATACTCAAATTACAGATTTGGTGGAGGAGTTCAACGAGAAAAAAAAGACTCCCGATGAGGATTCTGAGATTACGGCAGTGAAATTGGGTTAACAACAAACAATACCGTCTTTGGCTAGTGAAAAGGAGCCTAGGACTCGACGTGCACCGGTTCGATATGGGTATGAAGACATGGTGGCATACGCATTAGTAGGTTACGAGGATGAGCCGACTTCGTATCAGAAAGCTATGGATTCTAGCGAGAATGCGAAGTGAAAATCGGATATGGAAGATGAGATGTAGTCTCTCCAAAAAAAACCAAACTTGAAAACTATGCGATTTGTCGAATAGGAAAAAACATGTCGAGTGCAAGTGGGTTTTCACTAAGAAAGACGGGGCTCTAGGGTCTGGTGTTCGTTTCAATGCAAGGTTAGTAACCAAGGGTTATGCGCAAAAAGAAATGGTGGATTATAATGAAGTGTTATTTCCAATTGTGAAGCATACCTCGATCTGAGCATTGTTGGTTATGGTGGCACAATTTAATCTCGAACTTGAACAACTCGATGTCAAAATTGCGTTCTTGTATGGGGACCTAGAGGAAGAGATTTATATCTCTCAACCAGAAGAATTCAAAGTTGTTGGTAAGAAAAATAGTGTGTGCAAACTTCAAAAGTCACTGTAGGGATTGAAGAAGTCCCCGCGTCAATAGTACAAGAGGTTTGACACGTTCATGATTGCGCAAAAGTTTACTCAGAGTGAATTTGATCATTGTGTTTACTTCAAAAGGCTCGAATTTGATAATTTCAGCTATTTACTCCTATACAATGACGATATGCTCATTGCATCCCGGAGCTTGGTGGAGATCGACGTATTGAAAGCTCAGTTAAGTAAGAGTTTGAGATGAAAGATTTGGATGGAGCGCAAAAAATTTTGGGAATGGAGATCGTACGAGATAGGAAGAGGGGACGATTGTGTCTTACACAAAGACAATACATTGAGAAAGTGGTTGCTCGATTCGGGATAAAAACCTCAAAGCCGGTGTGTGTCCCGTTAGCACCGCACTTTAAACTATCGGCAACAATGGCTCCTAGCGTCGAAGAAGAGGTGGAATACATGGTTCAAGTTCCTTATGCAAGTGCGGTTGGGAGTTCAATGTATGCCATGGTATGCACTCGACCGGACATTGCTCAAGCCGTGAGCATTATTAGTAGGTATATGGCGAACCCTGAAAAATCGCATTGACAAGCCGTTAAGTGGGTTCTACGATATTTACGGGGTACGATGGACAAATGGTTGGTATTTGAAAAATCTGGAATGTCAACTATTGAGGATTTTGTGGATTTGAATTACACCGGTGACCTAGACAAGCGAAGATCGACTACGGGTTATGTGTTTACATTCGGTAGTGGTCCGTTGAGTTGGGGGTCGATGATTCAAAGTGTGGTAGCGTTGTCTACCACGCAGGCATAATATATTGCTATAACGGAGGCGGTCAAAGAGGCCGTATGGCTCCGTGATTTAGTTAGTGATATTGGTTTGAAGCTAGAAAAAAATGGTGGCGCACTGTAATAGTCAGAGTGCAAGTCATTTGGTGAATAATCAAGTTCATCATAAAAGAACCAAGCATATTGATGTCCGATATCACTTCATCTGAGAAATTATTGAAAACGGTGTTGTAAATTTGGTTAAGATAGGCACCAAAGATAATTCGGCAGATATGTTGACAAAGGTTGTCCCGTTGGCAAAGTTTGAGCATTGCTCGACGTTGGTCAATGTCCTTCAGTGTTAATGCCCCTCGGGGAGGCGGTGGTCCCTTGGAATAGCAGGGGTGATAGGGTCTTATTTGATGAATTGATCATGGTGTAGTGCATTCAGGTCTTGTGGAACATCGCCAAGGTGGAGAATTAAAGATTTTGCTCTGTATAAGAATCCTGTTCCTATTAGGTTTTATATTGTTCAATTCTTAATTGGCTTTGTATTGTCCAAATCCTAGTTGGATTTGTATTATCCAATTTCTAGTAGGTTTTGGCTTTGTGCAATCTTAGACCCATATGATTTATACTCTATAAATAGACCCTTTGTCATATGGTTTATTCATGAGTTGTGTTATATTATTTACTAGCTAGATTATAGAGTATATTTGAGAGATAATATTAAGAGCTCTAATTGGCAGTTAAGGTTTGTTTTGTGCGTTGTACTCAGAATTGGTCTCATCAATAATAGCTATCACCTGGTGGTTTTGCCGACACCACCTAATTGCTTGCGTGCTTGGTTAGTTGTTTTCTTCTTTAGTCTCTTGTTTTTCGTATTGCTTGAATATCAGTGGTACTTACTTCTTTAATTATTGTACGCATAATTGTCCGATCGGTCCTACGCTTGTGCTAAGGCTTGTTCTAGTGGTATCTTAGCACAACAACATATTTGTCTTACTTACTTCACCCTCTGAGAACTAGTAGGTTCAATTAAGAGCTATTTAGGTTAAATCTCTGCAAAAAAAAACAATTTTAAAGGTGCGAAAAAAGTTGGGTTGGACACCTTGTGGCCGGGACAAAAAAATTTGTAAATTATAATAAATAACATAATAATAATAATAATAATAATAATAATAATAATAATAATAATAATAATAATAATAATAATAATAATAATAATAATAATAATAATTGAAGAAATAGTTTAATGGTAAGAAACAGTTTTTATGACCTTTAGTTTCTGGAATTTGATCAACTAGTTTTGTATTCTACAAAATAAATGTAAGGACAAAATGAAAATTTACCAAACACTTGATGTAATGACCTTAAAAAAATACATATTTAATGACCGAATAAATAGTTTAATAATAAAATAACCTTATTCCGAGTGATGAAAATTCAATTGGTCCCACTAGAGAGGGAATCAAGTCTCAATGGTTCATTATAGTAACCGAATTGTAAAGTTGATTAGATAAGCTTTAAAGTAAATGAAATTATATTTGTTTATAGGGTAAGTTTCTCTAGTAGCGCTTATGCTAATCCGGTAGTACGTCATCCTTTGTACGTGTATTTTTTATTAGCTCAAAGGTTATGAAAAATACAACTCATTGTTTTCTCTTTAAACAACTATCCCATAGTTAATGCTAATGGACCGATCTCTTGCATGTTGAGCTATCATTTTTTATTTATACGTATAGAATTAAGGTCACAATGCTCAATAGAGTAATAGTAAAAAGAATATTAAGAGTATAACTTAGATATCAATCTAACACTTTTCACGTGGGGTGGTTGTTATCCATAACTAACTTTGACTTTACAGATGTCTCTTTTCTCTTAGTCTTGATGCCCATCTCAGCGAGAAGCACTAATCGTGCCTGCAGGTACATATGTCACGTTCTCATTAGCACAGACGACCATATCGACATTTTCATAATTTATAATTGCTAAACTCTATTCAATTGAAGCAATTATACTTGGCTTAAGGCCATTGTACTTTTTTGTCCATTTCACAACTCTTTTTTTCTCTTTGGATTTGGCCCAACATACTTGTTTCAAACGAGATCTCTATTTTAAGCCTCCCACATTTTTTTATAACCTGTAATTTACTTTAAAAAGTAAATGCAGGGACAAAACAAAAAAAACTATAAAAAATTTAGTGTCATAATCATTTATAAACTTCCTGTAAGTTTGATTAACATTTTTTTTTGTGGGAAATTAGGTCTTGTTTTGGTGACAGGTAATTTTTTCCCGTTCCAGTAACGGGTTTCGATTATTTCACATTCTTTTAGGGTTCTTTTCACTATTCTTCTTGCTTCCTTTTGGTGCTCTTTCTCTCAGCAGTAGCCTCTCTTTTATTTTCCCTAGTTCGGTTATAAATCTCTTTCATTTGCCCTAAATTTTAGATAGATTTTTGTTTTTCTCCTATAATGGCTTCGGGATCGAGCTCAAAAGATTAGAATATTGCAGATATCTATGAGAATATATTTATGGATGGCGATGAGGATGAGCAAATGGACATGTCACACGTTCAGGGTCGAGCAAATCCTGATGAGCCGCAATGGAATATCATAGGAAAGTTTATAACTAATAGGCCAGTGAACTTCATGGCCATGCAAGTAGTGATGACATCAATATTGAGACCGGTTAAAGGGATGTGGGCAAAAGAACTGGGTCATAATCTCTTTTTATTTCAATTCTTTCATGAACTAGACGTTGTCCGGGTGGTTCGTGAGGGCCCGTGGACGTTTGACCAACACTTGCTAGTGTTTAAAGAGGTTAAGTTGGGTACGAATCCATACGAGGTGGAACTCTCATATGTAGATTTTTGGGTCCAAGCCTATGATCTTCCTATAGGTTTTATGTCGGAGAAAGTTGCGGTAGATATCAGAAACTACATGGGACGCTTTGTTGAGTCAGATCCTAAAAACTTTTTGGGGACATGGCAAGCGTATATGTGGATTTGTGTATCGATTGATGTCTCTAAATCGCTACGCCGAAAAATGAAGATCAAGAAAGCCGGAGGAAATATCACATGGATAAATTTTAAATATGAACGTCTGCCCAGTTTTTATTTTTTCTGTGGCGTTATTGGCCACGCAAATAAGTTCTGTAGTAAGTTCTTTGACTTTTCGGATAAATCGGTCGAAAAACTGTTTGGGCCATGGCTTAGAGCCACTAGCCGGCGAAGCGTGGTGGCGGGTGGTGGCAGGTGGCAGAAACCGACGATGTCGGTGAGAACAACTGGCAATAGTAATGATAATGTACAAGAAATGGTTATTGATTCAAATTTCCCTAATTTCGGGGGTCACCAAAATTATAGCATATCTACTATTCAACAAAATGTTTTAAATAAGGTATGGGATAATTCTCAAGCTGGCACAAAAATTTCGTAATTTTTGAATGGGATTGATGAGCGGGATAATGATGGAATTAAAAATTGAGAAGATGGTTCCTGTACTTTGGTGATATCAGAGCAAAAAAGGAGAAGGGGTTTGGATGGGCCAGTTCGTGAAGTGGGCCTAAATAAAAATAATGAAGCGGATGTTTTAATTACAAATGAGCTGGATGGAATCTCAAGTGGGCCGGATGGAGTTTCAAATGGGGCAGACGGGGTGTCTCTTATGCAAGGCAAATTAAGCATCTCTAATGGGCTAAGTCCAAAAATCTTAAAGGATGCGGGTTCTGGTCAACAGGCCCGTCGAGGATTATGACGACCCTAAGTTGGAACTGTCGTGGACTAGGCAATACAGAGACAATTAGCAAATTATTGGACGTGGTGTCCAATTTTAAGCCCAAATTTATTTTCTTAATAGAGCTAAAAGTTAACAGGGAAGAAGTGGAGATTATTCAGAAGCGGTTGAAATACGCGGGGTTATGTTTTGTAGCAAGCGTTAATAATGGAGGGGGCCTAGCACTCATGTGGAGAGATAAAGATTATACTAAGCTTATTGGACATTCTAGTAATTTTATAGACGTGGAAATTCATCTTCAAGACCAGGACGTGTGGATATTAATTGGTTTTTATGGGTTTTCCGAGCGCACTAGAAGAAAGGAGTCATGGGATATGCTCCGATCGCTGGTCCTTAAATCTCAACTCCCATAGTGTTGTATTGGTGATTTCAATGATTTAATGTCCCAAATGAAAAAAAGGGGTAGGAATTTACATCCGCTAAATCTAATTTTCGGATTTCGATCTACAGTGGAGCAGTGTGGTCTGAAGGATTTGGGAATAAAAGGGCTGGGCTTTACTCGAGAAAAAGGTCGTGGTAAGCCCAATTTCGTGGAAGAACGTTTAGATAGGGCTTTGGGCTCGAGCTGTTGGGTCAGTAAATTTAAAGGTGCGAAAGTTATTAATATCACTGTGAATTCCTCTAACTACATGATTTTAATCCTCCAATTTCCTGAGGCTCTCGTGCAAAATAAAAAATTCTTTCGATATGAAAACAAATGGAAGTTCGAAGAAGAGTGTAGAATGATTGTTGCCCACCACTGGTCTGACGCTTTCCCGATTGGTATTCAGCAGCGGATCGATCTCTGTGGTAGATAACTCCTCCGGTGGGGGGAGGATTTGAACCAGCGATTTAAAAAGGATTTAAATAGGTGTAGAAAACAGATTTAAAGGTTGTTAACGAATAGGGACTTGATGGCACAAAAGACAGTATTGGAGGAAAAGAAAAAATTGCGAAATTATTAAAGCAACAGTCCTTGTACTGGCAACAGCATACAAAGCTTCACTGGCTTCGGGATGGAGATGTAAACTCGAAGTTGTTTCATATGTATGCCTCGGCTAGGAGTCGAAAAAATGGTTTCCAACAACTAATCGATGCTTCGGGTGCAGTTAAGAATTGGAAAAATGGATTGCCTCAGGTCATTATTGATTATTTTTCCATTTTATTTCAATCTAATGGTTATGTGGATTCATAGATAATCGATTTGGTTCAGGCCCGGGTTTTAGATCAGCAAAATCAAGCCCTGTTGAAACCATTTACCCGTAAGGAAATTGAAGAAGCTTTAGCATCAATGCACCGGATAAAAGCCCGGGGCTAGACGGGTTTAATCCAGGTTTTTATCAAATTTATTAGAAAATGGTTTGGGATAAGGTATGTGCAGCTTACTTAGACTTTTTAAATGGTTGTCATATTCCAGATGGACTAAATGACACTGTGATAATTTTAATTCCTAAAGTGAAGAAACCAGCTTCTATGTCTGAATTGAGACCAATATCGCTATGCAATGTGGTTATTAAAATTATGACTAAAGCTATCGCGAATAGAATGAAAGGGATTCTTGATTCGGTAATTTTTTAAACTCAAAGTGCCTTTATTCCTAGTCGATTAATTACTGATAACGTAATGATAGCTTTTGAAATGGGCCAATATATAAAACGTAAATCCCAAGGGAAGGTTGGGCTTGCTTCGTTTAAAATTGATATAGTAAAAGCTTATGATAGAGTCGAATGAATTTTCTTGAAGCATATTATGTTGAAGTTAGGGTTCGCATCTAAATGGGTGGAGCTGGTTATGCTTTTTGTGACGTCGGTTAAATATACGGTTCGGCAGAATAGAATTGAAATGGGTCCTATTACTCATTCTCGAGGTCTGCGTCAAGGGGATCCATTATCTCCTTATTTGTTTTTATTATGTGCGGAGGGACTTTCTTTTCTACTGCAGGATAGGGCACGTAGGGGCCAGCTTCATGGTTGTAAAATTGCGAGATCAACTTCCGAAATCTCGCATCTCTTTTTTGCTGATGATTGTTTGTTTTTCTTTCGTGCAAATTTGATTGAAGCTGGGGTGGTTAAAGAATGCTTGAGAAAATATGAAACAGCTTCTAGGCAAATGGTAAACCATTTGAAATCTTCCATTCTTTTTAGTCCTAATACTGATGATGAGTTGGGCCTTAACTTAGTGCTGCTTTGGGAGTCCCGGTTTGCGCAGGTCATGAAAAGTACCTTGGTGCTCCATCTCTCATTGGAAAAAATAAAGTCGATGTTTTTGAGTGTGTCAAGAAATTTTTTTGGAAAATATTGCAAGGGTGGCATAGTAAAATGCTTTCTAAAGCGGGAAAATAGGTGCTCTTAAAGTCAGTGGTGCAAGCGATCCCGAGCTATATTATGAGCGTCTTTTTATTGCTAGTGCTTCTTTGTGAGGAGTTAGAGAGAATGATGAATAGCTTTTGGTAGGGTTCTGGGTTGTTTTCTCAAGGAGGAATTTGGTGGAAGCGTTGTGATAGGCTGTGTTCTCATAAAATGGATGGTGGACTGGGCTTTCGCAATTTAAAATGTTTTAACATCGCTATGTTAGCCAAATAAGGTTGGAAATTGTTGACTGATCCTCTATCGCTGGTGTCTCAGGTGTTTAAAGCTTGCTACTATCCTAACAGCAATTTTTTAAATGCAAAACTTGGGTCTAATCCCAGTTATATTTGGCGCAGCGTTCTTTCATCTTAACATTTAATTCGGTCGGGTAGCAGAAAGCAAGTAGAGTCAGGAGCCGACACTTTAATTTGGGGCGACCCATGGTTAATGGATAAAGATAATCCATTTATTGAGTCTCAGATGGATGAAGGCTTAGAAGAGGCTTATGCTCGGCATTACGATTATCTGCAGAAGGTGATTGGGACATAAACTTGATCACCGAGTTATTCACTGCGAGAGATGCTCAGCAAATTATTCGTGTTCCTTTATCTATTACTGGAGCTGCAGATTCATGGGTATGGTTTGAGGATCCGAAAGGGGTGTACTCCGTGCACAGTGGTTATCGAGGGCTTCTAAAAAATATTAAAATCCAGCAGAACCCGAATGTGACCAATTAGAACTCGATTTGGTCTTTATGCGTGCCTCCACAGGTTAAAAATTTTATGTGGTAATTTTTATCGGGTTGTTTGCCGACTAGGGAGGCTTTAATATCGTGCAAGATTGAAGCAATCTCTACTTGTCCTATGTGTTATCAGGAGGTAGAAAATGATCTGTATGCTATAATTTCATGTCCAGTGGTGAAGCAGAGTTGGAGTTTGACGCATATTAGAGATAGAGCAGGGCTAGCAGAGTCAGTAGTTCATTGGTGGAACATTATTAGGGCTTCATGTTCTAAGGATGTAGCTGAACAAACAATCATGGTGTTGTGGGGGTTATGGAATAATCACAATTCCACCATTTGGAAACAAGCAACAGTTCCGGCAAATTTAATTGTCACCCAAGCAGTAGCAGCGTTCAATGAGTGAAAAGTTGCTCAATCGAATATTCTGCAGAAACCAGATTGAGGACATACTGTTAGCAGCACGTGGAAGAAGCCTGAAGCTGATTGGGTAAAGTGCAATGTGGACGCTAGCATATTCGCTGATCCGCCGGCTAGTGGATACGGCTGTGTTATTCGTGATAGTGACGGTATTTTTGTGGCAGGTTGTCAAGGTATTCGTGCTGGTATGCATTCTCCATTGATAGCCGAAACATTTGGTATTCAGGAGGCTCTCAGTTGGCTTAAAGCTCGTTGGGTCTCAAAGGTGTCGCTCGAGTCAGATTCTCAAGTGCTTGTGCAAGCTTTGAATAAACCCAGTTTGAACTTATCTGTTGCAGGTCCAATAATCCAGGATTGTATTTCCATGATTAAGGATTTAGTTAATTGTGTTGTTTGCTATGTTCCTAGATAAGCGAACGGTGTGGCCCATCGCTTGGCGAGGGCGGCTCATTTAGATTCTGGTTGGGTGGAGTGGGGTGCTGTCCCTCCCCCATTTATTTCGGATGCTTTGTTATTTAATTCTATGGAATAGATTGGTTCTTTCCTTTAAAAAAGTATTTTTATTTTTAAAACAAACGTAGACAAATTTCAAATAAAACGTGGCAGACGTAGGAAAGAGAAATTCCTATTATACTTGGACCTATCAACCATTATTTTTTTAACATCATAAAAAAGGCTATTCAATCGGAATGTGATGGGGGGTTTTAAATACACCTGCTTAGTTAATTTTTTTACCGACTTAAAAGTTTGACCTTAATAATTTTAACCCTAAAAAAGTTAAATAAAAAATATGTAAATTCACCCTCCATCCCTTACTCCTTTTTGATCATTGTATCTAATTTCCATGTTTCAACCTCATTTTTTTCCCCTCTCAATCACTTATTTGCCTTACTAATGAATTTGACATTTAGTCAATTGTTTGGTTGCAGATTTAAAACATAAAATGTATTTTTTTTCTATAATTCTTATTTTCTTTCTAATCTATAGTATTTCTCAAAGTAAATGATCTAATTTTTTAGGACATAATTAATATAAATCTCACAACGATAAATAAGTTGTATCATTGATCGATCGACTATGTTAAGATTAGTATTTTAAAGAAATATTAAAGTCAAAGTGGTTCTCTAAATTTTATACAAATTACTAAATTAGTTAATAAACTTATTTAATTTTATTATAAATAATTCTTACATATTTATATATATTTTTAAAATTTTAATATAAAAACCAGTTTCAATAGAATTGAATTGAATCAAAATTAACTTTTGTGAATATAGACAAATGCCTATGGCATTTTAAATTAGTTGTAACGGGAGAAAAAGATAAATCTCCCTTTTTAATGAAACTAATTTCGTGACGGGGTAAAATTAAGATTTACATAAATGGTTTTGTAAGCTTTAATTTGTCACGTCAAGACCGTCTCTCAAAATATATTCACAATCATTGTTATGCATGTGAGTTATTATTTCGGTTGTTAGCTTACAAGTTGTTAAAAAAAATTATTTTATAGTCTTAGTTTCATTTCAAAAACTAATATTATTGTAGTGTTCAATTACTTTTGATACTAAAATATAACTTCCTTTGTAGATTTTGCAATGCCACAAGCGAATCACAAAATCAAAACACAGAACATGTTGTCATATTTGACTTTTTCAATAAATATCCCTTTATTAAAATTTCTATATAAAAAATTACATGCATATTATAAATGAATTATTTTCGTCATTAAAAACTAAAAGATTTGTTATAAATTTTTTGTTAGGGATGAAATTCTTGGTCACTAAATGTTCCTTATATGTTATCATAAAAGGTTTAATAAACTCAGTCCACTTAAGGGGCGAGTTGAAAGATTTTAACAAAAATTGGTGGGTTGAGAAGAATTTTTTTCTCAAATACGAATGAAAAGTATAATTTGATTGGTGCATTTAAAATCACCTTCTATAATATTGTAGATAAGTTGTCAATTTTTATTTATAAAACCTTTGATATTAAATTATAAGAATGTGACTTCTGAGTTTAAAAAGTTGCCTGATCGACACTGTGGCCTGAGGGCCTTACATCCCATTCTTATACACTTTTTATGATGGTCACAAGACATATTGGCATCCAAATCTCAAGTTGTCCTCCTCTTATTTATTTCTCAAATCAAGCCCTAACCATATTGTCTTTTATTACTAAAAAATAATTTATCGATATATTATATTTTATAAAGTCTAAAGATATTTCAGAGTTTCTTAATTAAAATCATGTTAAGTCTTTGTTTTACCAATTTTACACTGGTAAATTTTTGTTAAAAATATTTTTGTTATGGTATAAACACAAAATTTAAACCCAATTTTACACTAGTAAATATTTTTGTTATGGTAGTGCCAATAATTTACCCTTAAAAGCATTGGAAACTTTGAGAGGGTAATAAAGACATTTCATCACCTTTGACAGAGTTTTAGCACGATCCGCAATTTCCAACTCGTATATAAAATTCTCACCTTCCCCTTCATCGAAACCAACCTTATCAAATCACACTAAGTCGTCCTCTTCGTGCTGTGCAAGAAATCATTATTTGTTGAAGAAGAAATGGGCAGAAAATTCTTCGTCGGCGGAAACTGGAAATGCGTAACTCTCCGATTCCTCATTCTCCATCTTAAATCGCTTAATCTGTTCACTTGACCTCCTTAATTAAACTCATTATCTCGTTTTGATCTTACGAGCACTGTGCGTGAAAATTGTTCCCCTTTTATGTCTCACACAAATACATTTATATTACGAATGATTATGCACAAGTTTTGGTGTCTAATAATAATGTTCTCTTGAAGTAAGCCTTTTTCATTTATTTGTTTAAACTCTCTAACATTTGGATCTTACGAGCATTGTGTCTGAAAATTGTTCTCCTTGAGATCTCACACAACTAAATAGCAGTACATTTATTACGATGATTGTCTGTAACTTTTCGTTTATATACAATAATGTTCGTATGAAGTAAGCTGTGTATAGATTTATTAAATTTTAGAAATTCAGACTTTTGAGTTTTCCTAATTTTGTTACAATATCGTTGTTTCTAAACACAATCTCAACAATTAATGCCGTAATTCAGGATTTGGATCTCAGAACACTTCAGAATCCGAACATTGTTGAAGCTATAAATTGATACATTACATGTAGCTCCCATTTGATCTGAACTTATTTTTTAGTTAGATTGCATGGAAGCTTGCTGATCACTGACATTGTGGATCATAAAAAGTTTCTTATATATATATATATTTTTTTTTTCTTTCGGGGGAAGGATTGAGATTTGAAAATTTTGAACTTTTGCCAGCTCAAAATATGGAGTGATCCAACTATAGTTGTAGGTTTGGGCCATTCATGGTTACCAATTTTAAGTTTTTTTTCTTTTTCACTTGCCCTTGAATATCATTACATTTTATATGGTTGATACTGTGGACAGGTATAATGTTACCATCCCTTATGGTTCATTACTGCATTGTGCTAAAGTCACACCCCATATGTCGTGCTTGCATTGTCAATTTTAATAATGTTATATACATAACAAAAGATCAATTAGCTACATATTCATAATTGACTCTTTGAGGCAGTAGTAATTCGCCATTTACATTCACTTGGATAGTCTCTTAGGCACAGTTATTTGTATCAGGCACGGGTAATTTGATAGTATATTTATGGCTGTCAGACTGTCGGTTGAATTTGTCTCTATGTAAATATTGTGCAATACCAAGATTAAATTGAGGACTGCCATAACTTTATGATTTTTACATGTCAGCCATCCTTATAGAAAATGGGTTCTGATTTTGTTTGATTTGAATGCTTTACGCAGAATGGAACCTCAGACGAGGTGAACAAGATTGTATCCACACTAAATGCTGGTGAACTGCCATCTGGGGATGTTGTGGGTTAGTAAATTCAATTTGATCTTTTGTTGTTTGCTGAGTTGATTGTTTTGTTATTTTTTGACTGCATACATCCACCCCATATGCATTGATATCTTTCTCATTAAGTCTTCCAAACACACCAATGAATTAACATTGATTTATTTATAATGCACAAATTTACAATTCACAAATCAAAAGTGAACTGATTTTAAAATTAGGTAATTTATGCAGCCAAACGGGTCCTTAAACTTTACAGGCCAAAGCAAGGAGACTTCTATGAAATCACCAGTGATGAAATACTGTTCCATAATTTTCACATTCTCACATGAAATTAATCTTGATTCTTATAGAACAAAGCTTCAAATTGTTGATGTGTTGACAAATTATTCTTGTAGAGGTTGTGGTCAGTCCTCCATTTGTATTTCTACCACTAGTGAAAAGTTCTTTAAGGCCCGAGATTCATGTTGCAGCCCAAAACTGCTGGGTTAAGAAAGGAGGTGCTTTCACTGGCGAGGTCAGGTATGCTTCAGGATTCTTTATATTCTTTTAAATCACTATACACTATAACATTGCAGTCCATGACTTATGATTCACTGAACGCTAACTTAAAAGCAAAGCTCACCCGATGTCTCTGACTAACTGTTATATTCTGTATCTCTTCATGGTTACGTGATTCTTTTCAATCTTACGAATGTGTATTCAAAAGACGAGGAAGAAACGTTTTAGTTAACAGTGATTAATGATAACAAGGAGCATTTTCTCTCTCTCTCTCTCTCTCTCTCTCTGTATTGTAAAGTATTAGCCATTGAGTCATGTCATTACCTTTTTATTTGTTTGTTGCCATTTAGCTTTGCTTGGTACCAGGTATTCATCCATGTTCTCACCAACCCGCCCCTTTATTGGAAATACAACATTTTGTACTCAACCAATCAGCAGGGCGATTGTTTGTTCTTGCATTTGTGTGAATTTTAATGGCTTTTATCATAGTCTTGTGGTTGTTTTGTGGGGGTTTGAATTTTCCGATGAAAGAATCTGAGCTCGATGTGTTCTGTATTTGCAGTGCAGAGATGCTTGTCAATTTGGGCATCCCTTGGGTCATTATTGGTCATTCTGAAAGGAGAAATCTTTTTAATGAATCAAACGAGGTAATGTGTGTTTGATGACCAAATAACTATTTCTTCTAGGTGGTGACAACTGCTTCACTGTACTTGTACTTGCTCGTTAATTGTGCACAATGATGCCGTTTTCAGTTTGTTGGAGACAAGGTTGCATATGCTCTTTCTCAAGGTTTGAAGGTAATTGCTTGTGTTGGAGAGACTCTTGAACAGCGAGAATCAGGATCTACTATGACTGTTGTTGCTGCACAAACTAAGGCAATTGCAGGTACACACTTCATTAAACACTGCAAAGGAATCTGTGCTTTCTACTGCCTTCTTTTAGTTGGTATTCTAAATTTTCTATCTATCTTGTAATTCTTAGAAGTCTCGTGCTTTTGACTAGCTTTTATTTCATTATATCATAGATCAATGATCCTCTCCATTAATATGGCGATTCCTTTTAAGTTTACTTGATATATAAAGGCCAGGAAGAGAAGAAGACATTTTCTCTACTGGGAAAGATTAACAAATTCCTATCAGAGTTATATTAAGTTATACGTGTTAAGCAGTCTTTATCTTTTCCAAATATATATCGTTAATGCCACTATGTGATTCATTAATTGCAGATGTAGTTGTGGTTAGCAAAATACATTTCGGCTGTGAATGTTGATAGCGCATTGGGTCATATCCTTTTTGTGAATGTTTTGTCAATTATTTATATTGCAGATAAAATATCAACGTGGAATGATGTTGTTCTGGCCTATGAGCCTGTTTGGGCAATTGGAACTGGGAAGGTTGCATCTCCTGCTCAGGCTCAAGAAGTAAGTTGAGGAGCTTATATATATGATTTTTAGTTATGTACCTCTCCGGTAACTTGACCACATTGCCAATTAGTTTTGTTCCCATTTGTTTTGGATTCATCCAGCCAATAATCTCAAACAGCTGCCAAATTTCAACATCGCTTATATAACGTATTTTCAGGTCCATACGGAATTAAGGAAATGGCTTCAAACGAACATCGGGCCTGAAGTTGCTTCAACAACCCGCATTATCTATGGAGGTAACATTTTATCTATTTCTCGCAGTACTGTTGTTACAATATATTTATTGTCTATTTTTCTTTTGGATAACAATCAAGTTTCAAGAGAGGTTGGAAAAAGATGTATGAGTATTTTTGGTGGGATGTTCTCCATCTTTTCCTTTGTGTCATGGAAAATTTTCTTACCCATCCTCACGTTCCATGGAAAACTGAAAGAGTAGTAGAACATATCACCAAATCACTCATCTCTATTTCCACCTTCTCAACAAAATTAGTAGTGCTTGGGGTCACTAAGACTTGGGTACTATGATAATTTTCAAAATTAGAAGTTATGTGTTTTTTCTTAGAATTTAGACTTGGGTACTTCCTCTGTTAAAAATTGTCAAAAGTTAATGGTCACGTGTTTAGCACTTGACTTTTAATTAATTTGTGAGAAAAAATGGATATGGTAGCACAGTTCACATTGGGTGCTCATTCTCCCCTCGAGTTTTTTGTGTTTTTGGAATGAAAAAAGGGAATTTCACATGTCAAATTTGGGCATTTGGAAATGGACTGACATCCGTCATTTTCAAACTCGTTGCATAAAATATGTGACTTTTCTACAATTTTATTGAATCATTAATGTATAATGTCAACATATAAGAACATAGGAGAATTCAAGAGTTGAACTACCAGAAAATGAAAATGAAAATCAATCTCAATACTCTATCAAGTGACCAGATGTATAGCTACAAAAATGGGATCATAGAACTTAATGCTAAATATTAAAATATAACCTAAACGGTGCCGAAGTCGTTGTTCTTAATGCATTGGCCGGTTCACAGGTTCCGTGACTGGTGCAAGCTGCAAGGAATTGGCGGCACAACCGGATGTTGACGGCTTTCTCGTTGGGGGAGCTTCTCTCAAGGTAAAGGATGTTTGTCTAATTTTCTTTTCCTATTCATTGCATGTTAAGTTTAATCCTTATACTCTTTTCTCTCTTTCTTGTTTTCTTGATAGCCGGAATTCATTGACATTATCAAGGCCGCTCAGGTGAAGAAATAATTTGCCACTATTAGAATATGAAAATTTGAAGTTATTTTTTCTTTTGGAACTTTCGCTTAGAGGAATTATACATCTTCCGTTTCATAGAGAGATCTTTTTGAGGGATTAACTTGTGAGCCCTCATCTTACTCTTTGCGGCACTTAAAATTTGATTATGTGAATGAATAAATCAGACGATATTCTTATCATATTCTATGTTGATTAAAATGACCAGTATTTCCTATGACTAGCTCCCACTCGTGTAGCAGAAATTAATAGTTGCATGCTGTGTTTGATTATTTGTAAATATTGCGGGAAATAGTAGATTGCTGCCGTGTATGCTGAATTTTCAACTAACGAACAGAGCTGCTGATTTCTGTTTGGTAATGAAGAAAAGACATTGGAAAGTCAAGTTAAAAGAAAAGATAAAAATATTGAAACCACAACGCTCGTAATAAAGTATATAAGAAGACCTCATAAAGTCTTTTAGGTGCGAATTAAATCTGCACGTGGAGGCGTACGGAGGGTTGTCTACTAACGTAATATGCAGTCAAAGCTCAAAAATTCAACGTGCATGCGTTGCAGTGATAGGCTGTTGGAAAGACAAAAGACATTTTCAACTTTTTCTTTTTTTACAAGAAACTTAAAGCTGAAGGATTTATTTTGACTTATACTTTAGGCAAATTAAGTTGTTGTTTGGTTGAGTTTTTGAGTAATTTTTAAAAGTAGGTGTTTAAAAATAGTTATAATTAATTTTATTTTATAAATTTTAATGAATTTTAAATATATATTTTTTATTTAATTTTAATTTTTGAATTTAAAATTATGATATTTTAAAATTTTCATGAAAGAGAAAATAAAGTAAAGAAAATTTTGAGAAGTGTGAAAGTAAAATATACTTTTTAGTAAAAAACCAAAATTCTTGTTTTCAGAAATGCAACCAAAGAGGAGGTAAGAGTTCAGTTTTTATAAAAGCGTAAAAAGATTTTTTTTTTTTTTTTTATATATATACATAACACTACTTCACTTATTAACGAAATGGCATAGTTAATGTATCTCAAAATAGAAAATTACTTTTTATTTTGAAATTTGAACCACATATTATGTAACTTTTTAAAAAAAAATAAATTTTTTTTGGAAAAGTCGAGTTGAACTCTTAATTTAGAATAAATAACTTATATTTTTGAATTATTTAAATAAAAATTAGTATTTTCTAAAAATACAAAAGTGGGAATGTCACCTTAAAAGAAAATGCTTTTTTTTTACCAGTAATTCTTATTGGCATTGTTCAAGGTACAATCCAAGAAATAAATACCGGAAAGAATAACAAGTAAATGTAGCACTACTCTAATTTAAAATGAATAAATTATTATTATTATGGCTACTTATATTGACAAAATAATTATTTCTTTATTAGAATATAGTACTATGTTAAGAAGTTGTATTGTATACTTCTATAATTATTTTGTTAATAATACTATACTCCGTATTTTTTTATTACTAATATTAACTAATTAATTAAATAAAGAACCTCAAAGTAATAGTACCAAACAAGGAGGGGCCGGAGGTTGTTTATTCGTGAATAGAATGTCATTGTTATTAGGGATGGCTTTGATATAATATCATATCATACCGAGTTTATCGCGTACTGTACTAAAAATTTGGTACACCAAAATTTATTACCATTCCAAATTTTCGGTATACTAAAGTTCGGTATATCAAATTATCGGTATGGTACGGTACATTACAAAAAAATCAATCTTTAATTTTTTTTTTTTTGAAAGTGGACAGTCAAAAAGTGAGCATTTTTTGCTAAAACAAAATAATTAAGTTACTTTTATTTGCCTTTAATTAAGTTCTTACAATCAATTGTTTCAAGAACACTAAACCAATTATACATATTGTTGCATTATAAATTATAATCAACACATACACATGATATACCAAAGTTCGGTAATCAACACATGTGTAACATATCTATCAAATACTTGAAAGCCGGAAGATTGAAATTTAATACGATTAGAAAAAAAAATGAAGACAAATATTTGATTGATTGAAGTTTAAAACAAGAAAATAAAAAAATGAAAATAAAAATGTGATATTTGAAGTTTAATACAATTAGCCTTTGATTAATTAAGAAAAGCTAAATAATTGGTGGATATGTTATTTATTTGGCCAGTGCAAACTGCTAATTCATCATAATTGGTGTGTAGGATATAGTAAAAAAAAAGAATAAAAAAAAGAAATGAAAGTGAATAATAAAAAATATGGCAAATAGTTGATACATATAAATGTATGATGAATGAAAGAGAGGATATGATTGAGAGAGAAAAAAAGAAAGATAATTAACCTTAAACAGAAAAAAGCCTTGAAATGAGTCCAATAAAATTGGAAAGAGCGGGGTGGATGAAGTGATTAAAATTAGATATTCTGTTTCTGTATGGTGGTGGTGGAGTGGCAGTGTTGTAGCGGGTAAGTGGTGGTGGTGGATTTACAGAGAAGAAAATAGGAAAATTAGTAGAAGAGATAGAGGCCAGGGCGGTGTGAGTATGAATGATGTTGTGAAACCCTAAGTTATTGTGAAAGTAAAATCTTGGTTAGCTAAAATTTGGATCCTTGATCTAAATGCTATCAATAAATGTTTTGGTATATTGGTATTATTTTAATATATGGCATAATGGTACAATTGGTAATAGTACAATAGGGTAATACCGTTGCCTTATCAATATTTTGGTACGGTTCTGTAATGATTTTGAGTATTATTATCATGCCAAAAAAATCTGGTACATACCATTATTAAATTTCGGTACATTTTGGCAATTTTATGATATTGTATAGTATTTTTGGTATAATTTCCCATCCCCAGTATTTGCTATTAAGTGGTACAATTGGTATATATGGTATACTATAGTACATACCAAAATTTTGGTATGGTACGATATAACACTGGTATTGATTTTCAGTAATAGTACTCGTGCCATACTATTTTCGTACGGTACAAATATCGATTGATATTATATTATTATCAAAATTCGGTATGTTTTAGTGATGGTACGAATTGGTATGGTAATATTAGTATAAAAAACCATCCCTAATTGTTAATATAGAATGCATGGGTCTGCTTTTGCCTTCTTCTTGGATGAAACTAAAAATAATTAAATTTAGTACCTTATATATATATATATTATTTTTTTATGACGTTTTTTCATCATAAAAACATTGAAGAATTTTTTTTACGACGAAAAAACATTGTAATAAGGACCGGTCTGCACTTAAAATTTTCCATATATATATGTGTGGCTTTCTTATATATATTTATATATAATAATAAGGGATTATGATTTTTGAATTTTAAAAATATATAAAAAATTAAAGAATTATATGACTTAGATTAAAGAAACTTTTTAAATAATTAATAATATTTTTAGTACAAATTACCACTTAGTGTGTGTATATATATATGAATATTAAACTAGCCTAACCATTGGATGTTATTATTCTTTTTCTTCGCTCACTCTCACTGTATATATTATTATTTAATATTTATACTGGGTCCTTTTCGATTGGCTGGTATTCGTATGTATGTTGCACAATAGATCTCACTCATGTGCCAATTTGTAATAAACTATTATTCTATTTTCTTGGTCTCTTTCTTTGAATTTGGTTAATAAAATAATAAAGATGAAAAGAAATATTCCACTAGCCGTCGGATTATAAAACTGTGTTTATAGATTTGCCGGCCGATGCCGATGCCGATGCCAAAACAATTTTGAAGTAGTTTACGAATAGGTGTAATTTATGTTCTTAAAAAACTAAAAACACCACCATTAACAAGTAATTTAATGATAATGCATTGGAATTAAATTTCGACACTTGCAAAAATATATAGTAGCCAACGACTTTAAAAAACCCGCCTTATTACATTAAAACATAAAAAGAGATTGAGATTTTACTCCAATGAATTGTAAAAATCAAACCTTAGAGGTAGTAATCCGTTTCTTCACTCCAACTTAAAAATTTATATTTTACTTTGATTAAAAAATGGCCCAATACTTTGCTTGCCCCTAAATTAAAACTAACCAAAATGAAAATTCTATCACAGTCAACAAGAAATAACTACTTTGAATCTGCGGTAAGCAAGCCGTGTCTAATTATTAAATTTTTACAGTAATAAATTAAATTTTAATTTTTATCACCATTGATTTTCTCAAGAATACAACAAGATATATATATTCAGAACTCAACTCATAGGTTGCTACATGGCTTGGATTTACTTGAAGCTAACGATGACGCTTAACGAATGAATATGTGATTATTTAGCGCTTGTAAGTTTAAATTTCAATACTAGTTCTAGCTCTAGCTCTAGCTCTAGCGATTTGTGAAAATAATCGTAAATTATCGCCGAAGCTTATAGAAGGCTTTGGAGTGACTCAACTTGCCTCACCTCACCTACACTTAGAAAGAGTAGTTGATATTTTTGGGTCTTCATGAGCTCCCGCCATTTATGACAGTCAAATCTCTCTCTCTCTCTCTCGATATACATATATATATATAATAATAATTAAAAGCTGGAAGAAAGCGACGAATTCAAGAAGAAAAGTCAACCCTTGAGGCGAAGATCTGGAAGAATTCTCGTGAAGCCAACGAAAGACAATACAATACCCTACCTCAATTTTATATTAATATTCATCATTTTATTATTATTATATTGTAACAATATATATTATCCTCTTTCTCTGTATGTTCGCATCTTTTTATTTGAAAATTATTCTGGTTTCGTTTACGTATTGGAGTTCTTTTCTCTCTCTCTCTTCAAAGAAGAACCATAAATTATATATATTTTTTATTTATAGGACAGGCGATCTATCTCTCTCTGCCTGTCGGAATTAATTAGAAAGAAAGAAGAAAAAAAAACCAAGATCGATCGGAGCTTAATTTACTCCCAATGGGTTTATGTTTCGGTGTTCAAATCAAAGCCGAGAGTCCCCTTCACGATGGTATTTATATTCAACTATGCTGCTCATTTTTATACTATTAATTTCACTTCTTCCTGTTGTTCCATCGAAATTATTATCCTTTCCCCACAGCTCTTTCTTGTATGCGCACACGGTGTTTGCGGTTTTTTTGCCTCCTCATACTGATTGTTCAGTTATATTTGCTTGCTTAAAAAAATCCACTTATCCCAATATTTTGAGCTTTTATTATCTTCTTCCTCCTCTCATTCTTTTTAGGAAGTTTTCTTGTAAATGCTCAGCTTCACTAGATATTGTTGGTTTTCCGTGGTTTGACCATCTTACCTTACATGAATTTTCATTCTCTTCAATTGGACCCTTTTTATTTGAAGATGGCATTATTTGGTTTAATTCTTCTTATGGATTCAAATGGATGGTACAATTATGCACAAGCTGTTTAAATAGCTAATCTTCATTGCATGTGCTTTTGATTCTTTCTTCACGGATTCCTCCTTCTATCCTGCAAATTGAGAGCCCTTAACATAACTGGGTTTTTAATGTTGGAAATTGAAATGCCCCAACTTTTTAACTCGTTGAAAAACCAAATAAATTCAATTTAATTAGACTTGAGTCCTATTTTTATTTGTCCAAAAGGTCCAAATATATAATGAAGATGGGGCATTGATATGTGTGTGTGCAGGCAAGGCTTCTCCCTTGGTCCCACATACCCCGCGGAGCCAGCAAGAAATTTTGCATTCATCAAACTTGAAGAACTTTGCGTTTAATGAACTTAAACTCGCAACCAGGAACTTCCGCCCTGATAGTGTGCTGGGAGAAGGTGGTTTCGGTAGTGTTTTTAAGGGGTGGATAGACGAGCACACGCTTACAGCTGCCAAGCCCACCATCGGCATGGTCATTGCCGTGAAGAGACTAAACCAACTTGGTTCCCAAGGCCACAAAGAATGGTTGGTAAGTATTGCACACTTCTCTGCTTAAGATCAATGCCACCCAATTTGCGATGCTTTAGCACATGGTCCAGGTCAAGGGGTGGGGAAGGCTTAGTTGGAGCACTAATGCTATACATATATGTAACTAACACAGTGGAATCCTTGATATACCTATATGTATTTATGTATGTTTGCACATATACAATATGTGACTTTTCCTGTGTCTGTGCAAGTCAAAATAAGGGGTAGCTAGGGTAGGTGTTTAGGCAACACTGCTTAGGGGAATTTGAAGTCTTGTATCATGCATCTTGCTTGAATTGGATAGAGTTGGGCATATAATAATTTAATAATTTTACAATGAAACAGTTTGAGAACACATTTTGAGGACATGGTGATGTGTCACTCATTTATTGGTTTTGTAGGGGGAACTTGCACAGAATCCAACTACAGTAAGCTCAATTACCTAACCATTAGTGACACGTCACCGTGACCTCTAAACATATCCTCATCATTTGTCCCTTTATAAATACTTTTAATGACAATGCATGGCAGTTGAATTTGATAGTTTAGCAAGTGATACTTTTCGATCAACATGCTGAGTCAACATTGTGACTCATACTTTCAAGTAAGATGATTGGTTAAATGATACATAATTTTGTTGCCTCTTGAACTACAGGCGGAAATTCATTATCTGGGGCAGCTTTATCATCCTAATCTTGTGAAATTGGTAGGATACTGCTTAGAGGATGAGCACCGGCTTCTGGTATATGAGTTCATGCCCCGAGGCAGCTTGGAAAATCATCTATTTAGGAGTGAGTTGTTAATGTCATTAGCTCTTTAGCATGTGCAGTATTTTCCATCTTTGGTGGTGTTTGATTACTTGGAAATTTCAAAGGAATCAATTTCCATGGTTGAACTTGCTTTAACCCATGTTTTCCTTTTTCATGGAATCCATATACATTTTACCAGCTCGGCCTATGATTATGTTTTGTGAGGAAACTTTTCCGTGAAAAACAATTCCAAGATGTTCAATTTGTTTCAATCTGAACCAATCAAACACGCCCCAATTAAATTTGAGCAGCATTATCTCTGGCCTTCATTCTCTTTTATTTGATGGATTTAACACTCGGTTATCATTCCTTGGAACAGGGAGTTCTTACTTCCAGCCGCTGTCTTGGAACCTTAGAATGAAGGTTGCTCTTGGGGCCGCAAGGGGACTTGCGTATCTTCACAGCCCGGAAGCAAAAGTCATTTATCGTGATTTCAAATCATCTAATATCTTGATTGATTCCGTATGTATAACATTTCAAGTTTATGGGTTCAAGAATACTTCCAAGCTATAATTTTGTGTGATTTTCTTACAAAATCATTTTGTTGTTTGATTGCCAGAACTACAATGCAAAGCTTTCCGATTTTGGGTTGGCCAAGGATGGGCCGATGGATGGTAAAAGCCATGTATCTACAAGGGTTATGGGCACCTATGGTTATGCAGCTCCCGAGTATATGGCTACAGGTATTGTGAATTCTCAGCTTTGATCGCGTCTACATCTACATGTCTGCACTCTGTTTACTGCAGAAGATCTTGCATCCTTGTCATTCACTTTCTTTACAATTGTAGATTCCCTTTATGCGGATTAGACTTGAATGCAACATTATGTGTTATTAACTTAGACTAGTAACTGTAACAATCCTAGTGTTGCGAGCGGGCTTGACATTGGCCTCTAAGGGGAGCGGATGCAACAACCATGTTGTAGGTAGGTTGTTGTATGTGCCGCGGTGTGGCTACAATAAGTATTAGCATGCTACACATAGTATGTGTTGTGTATGCGTGGTCACTGGCCCTTCCTAGTAAGAGGCCTTTTGTTGAAAAGCAAAATTGTTTGGGCTCATATATTGCTTCTAAATTCTAATCCTCACTTCAATCTCCTATTGTTAGGTCATTTAACTGCCAAAAGCGACATATACAGTTTTGGCGTAGTTCTCCTCGAAATGCTAACCGGGCGACGAGTAGTAGACCACAACCGACCACCTGGGGAAAACAATCTTATACCATGGGCTAAGCCTTACCTTACCAGAAAACGCAGAATCTTATACATAATGGACGCCCGTATTAAAGGGCAGTACTCGGTGAATGCAGCACTTAGAGCAGCTACACTTGCGACCAAGTGCCTTTCGACAGAACCCAGGTCTCGGCCCGACATGGACGAGGTTGTAAAGGCATTGGAGAAGCTTCAAGACTTGAAAGACTAGGGGAGCAGTGGCAGTAGTAGAATGGAAGCGCGGTGACATGTATACAATTACTGTAGAATGATTGCTAATGGAGCTGTTGATATACTGTATAGTTATGTTTTTTAATTTTTTTGACCTGATGTTGGAGTTTTCTTGTATCTATGTTTGTATTAATTTAATAACTTTCTTTGTATTAACAATTTTGTATCAATAGAAATTCCCCTTTTTAAGATGGAAGAACGAGTGAGATGAAGTGTTAATCCACTGATTGTTAACTAATCCATCCACATTGGGACGGCTATCTTTCAAAAATTTAACAAGTTTATTTTTCTCATTGCAAAGGGTTCTAAAACTCAAACCGCCCCCTCTGCTCTCAATTTTCTTAGATACAAATACAATACAAAAGCATTTTAGACATTCTTAATTGTACACCAAGAATTTTTCTTATGTTTAAAATATAATACAGACAGATAAATCTCATACGTGACACGAATGTTGATTTTAAACTTTTTACTAGATATATCGTTTTCCATTTTTCTCCAAGCATGGATTTATATCAAATAAATTTGGGTCAAAGACCTTCTCACATATTCGGGTGAATAAATTTGGGTCAAAGACCTTGTCACATATTCGGAAGAATGGAATTTAGAGATACTACAAGGTTTATTTATGAATCAATTTTCATTATCATTAGGATATTCCGGTGACGCAAAGTTAAGATATGCTAGTTTGGCGTTATACGAAGGATGGGGTATACTTTACACGATCTGGTTATTATCTTATTATGCAGCCTAATCTTTTAGCAGATAGTTTAGATCAACGTAATGCATCGTCCTCCGGACCACATGAGGAATGGAATTTGATTTAGCAATCTGGAGTCCCAAACAAAGTTGGGGAGAAATGTGCTTCCTACTCGCTCTAATATTTTAGCTCAAAATATTCAAATTGATGATTGTTGTGGTGTCATTTGGGGTCAATGGAATGAGGTCGTGCATGGTGTTAGAATATCATTGGATCCCAAAATGCATTGGATCCCTTTTCTTCCCTTTCTCTTTCTTGGATCCTTTTCTTTCTTTTTCCCTTCTTTCATCTTTTATATTTATTTTCTTTTCATCAATTGTTATAATTAGTTTTCCCTTTGTAATAGTATATATTAGTTAGTCTTGTATTGTTAATTTATGAAGTGATTGTAACAATGTAACCCATTATGAATTTCTTGCTCATTAATACAATTTCTCTATTTTTATGTTGTATAATTTAACATGGTATTAGAGCAATTCAATTTCTTCACCTAATTTTTTTTTCTTTTTTTAGTTTCTCCTTTTCCGGCGGGCTGCCCTTTGCCGCCTGCCCGGTCAACCGTCAACCATCGAGTGGCCTCTCCGACACGCAGAAGCCGTCGATCATAGCTACCTCAAAAGCCGGCATTTTCAACCTGTAGGTTGGTGCTCACAGGCGTTGTTTCTTTAACAACGGGTTTACGGTCAGAATCACCATTAATTTCTCCCTCAGAAGAACATAGAACAAATCACTCTGCCTCGTCAGAGAGATGATGAGAAAATGAGCCTACAATTCCCTACTTTTTACCTACAGTGCACTCTCGAGTACGCCGTAAAATCAGCCAACCACTTTTTTTTTCTCCCGTGCTCACCATCTCCTCTATCCACTTCAAAATAACAATAACAATTCCAACTCTATTGATTTAAAGCTTCTTGCCCAGTTACAACAACATGGGTTTTCTTCACACACCCCTTACCTTCTCAACAAACTTATGTCTTCGTGCACAAAATCTTCCTCTTTGTATATCGGAATCCAACTTCATTCCACTGTTATCAAGATGGGTTTTCAATCAAACGTGTATATTAGCAATGCTCTTGTTGATATGTACTCAAAATGCAGTCAAATCCCATGTGCTCACCTACTGTTCGACGAAACACCACCACCAGCAGCAGATACCCAACTCTCACCTACTCCTTTCCAGCAGTACAGCACCGGCGTGACCAGTCGCCTTCAGCCACCGTCACTGCCTTCTCTCTCCCATTCTCGGTCCCTATCTCGGTCCTCTCTCACATGGTAACGGTCTCTGTCGTAGTCCCGGTCATAATCTCGATCGTAACCTCGGTCCCTGTATCTGTAACTGTCTCTTTTTTGATCCCGTTCCTTTTCCCTTGCTGGACTTCGACCACGATACAAATGCTTCTGCCAAGAAAACAGACTCATATCTAATTTTCTCTCTCCTCTTGCGCTAAGTCTCTCTCTCTCTCTCCTTCCGACGGAGCTTCCAACTCTCTCTCTGCTATTTCTGACCTGGATCTAGAAAATGCAGAGCAGCTCATTTAGCCTCTCTCATTCAATTTCCCTTCCCAAGCTTCGTCAACCTTCCATCCTCACCAGAACCCCAGATCTGACCTCCGACAGAGCCACCTTTTCTTATTTATATTTCCATTATCTCTCTTCAAATTCAAATTGGTCTCTTCATACTACTTTGAGTTTGATAGGTGTTAGAATATCATTGAATCCCAAAATGCATTGGATCCCTTTTTTTCCCTTTCTCTTTCTTGGATCCCTTTCTTTCTTTTTCCCTTCTTTCATCTTTTATATATTTTTTTTTTATCAATTGTTATAATTAATTTTCCTTTTGTAATAGTATATATTAGTTAGTCTTGTATTGTTAATTTATGAAGTGATTGTAACAATGTAACCCATTGTGGATTTCTTGCTTATTAATATAATTTCTCTATTTTTATGTTGTATAATTTAACACATGGATGCCTCTAAACCTCCATTTATTCTAGCATCTCAGGCAAGGGAATTTCTACAACACTTTAGAGATGCAAACTTCAGTCTTACTACCCCACGATCTGATGGTGTCCCTCGTTGGAAGCCTCCAAATCTAGGTATTCATAATATTAATTTTGATGTAGCTGTTTTTTTAAATTATGTGTATTAGGGTTGGGGTTGTAGTTAGAAATCATGAAAGCAACGTTTTGGCTGCTCTATTTCATAAGTTTAAGAACACCTTTAGATGTAGAAGTAGCGGAAGCAAATACTAATCTTATTGCTATTAAGTTCAATGTGGGTATGGGTTTTCATTCTTTGGAGAGTGAAGGAAAAGTTATAGTGAAAATCTGTCCAAAATTAGAGGTTTATCGTAGAGGCTAATTTGTGATTGCATCAGTACTTAAATATTTATATTTCTTAGTGCAATTGCTCCGCCGCTAATAATGTTGCGTACTCCCTAGCTAAACACGTTAGGCATGTTGATGAATTTTTATAAGAGTGCCTAAATTTTTTAAATTATAATATAAATGTTGACTTGTTTTTTACAAACGAATGATCATGTGTTGCTTTAAAAATAAATACATTTTTTTGAACAAATTAACAAAAAATAAAAAAATGAATAAATATAATTCACAAATAATTGTCACCCATATCACCCTCCTTCCCTTCCAATTAAATAAAATTTCAGAAATTAGTGCAAAGAAATTTGTACAACTAATTGAAACAATTTATTTTAACATTATAAACTTAAAAAAAATTTAAGATTTGTTTGAAATAAATAAAAAGTTTTATAAATATCAAAGGGTGTTAATGTCTTTTTGGATGAGGAGGTGAGGTTTAAGAGGAAGCCTTCGTGCGACAGTGAAAGGTTCTGGACGTCTACGGCTCTTCCTTCTTCTCTCCCAGAATTTAGCACAGTAAAAAAGAAGCAGCTCGCCTCATAGGTAACAGAACACCTCTCTCAATGAACCTACTTCAGCACGTCTGCACCGTGCCGCTAGCACGTGCGGTGCGGTCGCGTGCCCTAACAATCCCCACCCGCACCGTCGTCGCCGCTACCGCCTCCGTCAGCACGGCCTCCTCGCACGTGCTACTCGGCATGTCCGAGCCTGAGCTTCAACAACTAGCCCTCGACTTGGGACAGGTAAAAAACATCAACCTGCGTAATTAATTGCAAAATTGAACTTGTTTGGATGCTCATAAATTTTAGGAAAACGAGAAAATTTGCACTCAAATATCAGAATTATCGATACTACACATTTTTTTAGTAAGCATTTCCAATCCTCTATCAAGTTTCTACTCAAATTTGAGAGGAAGCTTGATTGATGCAATGTTATATAATGAAAAACTCGAAATTTTCAATGTTGTGTTTGCCTTATTTGTTCATGTAAAATAGACTTCCATTCTGCATTAAGAGGCATAAATGGTGTTTGTTTTCTAAACTCTTGCGTGTGTTTGACGCGTTGGATTAGAGAGTTGGATACTCGGATAGGATTATTTAATTCCATCTGGATAGGATAAAACAATTCCACCCCCTCAGGTGAGATTCATTAATCCCTCTTGGAAGTTTTAGTGATATAAATAATCCACCCGGATTTTCAATTCTGACGAACACCGGGATAAGATAAAGTTATCCTATTCTACCCTCTTATCCCGCGCGTCAAACGCAGCCGGATTAAAATTATGCACTCTGGGTTAAAAGACAAGACACTTGCTGATTGTTTAATTTCACTTTATTGAAATTTTATTCCAATGGCATCCTTATTCTTTTTATTTATTATGTATTAATATATACCATAACAATAGGTGAAATTGTAAAATGACATTTATTCAACCTTCAAAGTCGAATAAAATCAAACAGATTTTAAGAGGTTTTGTTTAGCATCAAGCCTTCAGAGCTTAGCATTCCGTGTTCGGCATTCAGAGGTTTAAAAAAACAAACGGAAGCCAACAAGTCCTTTTAAGAGTCTTCCTAAATATTGCTTTTAAAGCTGGAATTCTGAGTCGTAAAGGATTGGAGCTAAGTTTTAATCCTCCAAATTTTAATTTGGTAAAATTAGCAAAAAGCAAAAGCATCTTCATTCCTTACTCAAGTTCTTGGTTTGATTTGGTATGTAATTTGAGTTTATTAAATTTGCTGCAATGTTAAGTAAAGGATTGGCGCTAAGTTTGTAGGATATTTCCTCCAATTTACATTCGATATAACTTTGGTAAATTGGATTTTGGAGAGGGTGTAACAGTTGATATTTTGGATGTAATTTTAGCAAAGCTATAGAGGGAAACAGCTTCATCATCTTCTCTACAAGAGAAAGGTCAAAGAGATTCAGGATTTCAGTCACCGTGAGTACTCTAATTGAATTTAAACAGTTCAAAATCATGTGAAGGTATACGTATGTTCAATCTTTGTAACTTTTTGGTGAATAGTGCCTCAGGGATTTAGAAATGATCTTGAAGAAGCTGGCTGGACGGTTGGTCGGTCACCAATTCATCATTCTGTTACTGCAACTGATGGCACTGTTAAGGTAAAGACTTCCCAAGTATTGGCATCTTGGACAGCTTATATTCACTTTTAGTTCATAATATCTTTAAAAGGAAATTGACTGATGTCTGGCAAATACAAAGCAATAAACTCTTATATGATTTTGAAGAAGTCAAAAAACTCAAGTGGAGTGCAATAATATGAGTAAAAAGGACTTTATACTACTGTACTTTTTATAGTGATGAATGAGGAAGCAAGAAATTACTGGACTAAGAGAAGAATCTTTTGCTATGCACATTCTTTTTTCTGAATTAACTGGGACTGATCTTTATTAGGCTCACAGATAATGTAATAGTCATTTTGGGTTGTTTGGAATAGAAGCATCAAGGGTAACAGATTGTCTTCCCCCTCCTTCCTCTTAGAGGTTCCCAAATTGTATAGATTCCACCTGTGGCACTGGATTTTTCATTATTTGGTCACAATAGCTATAAATAAGGAATTGTTTCCTTTGTTTATTTTTCATTAGTGGAAAAAGTGAATAAGATAAAAAGTGAATTGATGTAGGAGAAACATGAAGTCACAGTTAAGAAAGGCAGAAAGACAAGAATAGCCGAATAGCAATCATTTGCATCTTTAAAAAGGGTCTAATAGTCCTGGACCCCTGGCTTGCTTCTCCTTTGTAAGTGATAAGCAATACATTCAGGGCAAGAGAGTACTCAGCTTACCCAAATCCATATCGAACTTAAATTGAAATATTGGGATTACAACCACCTTTTATAGGCTAATGTTGACCCTCAGTTGTAAGCATATAGGGGGATTCTAGTTCAATATGAATGTAAAAAGTTTTCCGACATTTAACTTACAATCATGTACTTTTGCTCTCCCTCTCCCTCTCTCTACATATATATCTCAAACTTTGTCAAGATTCAAGAGTACCTTCACTGACATCTATTTTATTCCATTATCTTTTGCTCTCTGCTACTCTTGCAGTTACTGATAAAACTGGAAGACAACAGACTGGTTGAAACTGTAGGCATACCGGTGACAGATGATAAAGGTTCAGTCCGCCTTACAGCATGTGTCTCATCACAGGTCATTTTCTATGTGTGCAACATATAGATTGGAGATATTTAGTATCTGCGTATACTTCAGTCTTTTGTTGATGTATCTGCACTGGCTTCAATAATATTATAACTCACTCCAAATAATTCAGGTTGGATGTCCATTGCGCTGCTCGTTTTGTGCTACTGGCAAGGGGGGTTTCTCCAGGAACCTCAAGAGGCATGAAATTGTTGAGCAGGTTTATCTTAAAACTCTTTTATCTGAACTAATTTACATTTCAACTGGTGAGGCTCTTTTGCAAGCTGATATTTTCACAAAAATAAAACACTGAACTAGTTTTCGGGCACTTGAGAAAGGTTACTCGATTCATCATAAGCGAAAAAAACAAGCCTTTTACCTTCTTCATGTGTAGCAAAATTTTGTTTTTAGAAGCAGTATGCTCATTTTAAAAAAAAGGGATAAAGAAAATGAAAGCCAACGGGGAGAAAACAGCTCAGCAATGTGCTTAGTTTAAAAGCTGGAGACTTCAAATAAGCTTTTAGTTCTTTTAGCACATTATGTTCTGTTTATGAATTTTTCTTGTGTAGGTCTTGGCAATAGAGGATGTCTTCAAGCGAAGGGTTACAAATGTAGTGTTTATGGGGATGGGTGAGCCGATGTTGAACATGAAAGAAGTACTTGAAGCGCACAAATGCTTGAATAAGGTTTATTTACAACTGTGTTGTGCAAATGATCTAGTTGCTTAAATGGGCATTCCTACAGACAGTGCTGAATTATTTGACAAATATTTAGCTGAATTTTTTTGCATGAAGCTCAGCAGTTTTAGCAAAAAATCTGTTTTAATGCAGTTTACTTCCAAATTAATTGGCAACGATTTTAACTGTTTGGTTTCCGGGTCTTAGCTTATACAGGATGTGTGTATTTCTTCATCTCTTTGTTTTCAGGACGTGCAAATTGGACAAAGGATGATGACAATTTCCACAGTTGGAGTCCCAAACACAATAAAAAGGCTAGCTTCTCACAAACTTCAGTCCACATTGGCTCTTAGGTATGCTGTTTATCAATAGACAATCTTCACTATGTTCCTTGCCTTTGGACAAGTTCGCTAACTCATTTCTAATTAATAATTTGGTACAGTAATAGTGCAGTCCGTGTTTTATTAGGAACTGGTTTCAAGGAAATAACTTTTTTCACAGGCACCCACCTAGGTGCATGCGCACACTCACGCACACACAGAGAGAGAATTAGAGAGATTCCTTCAATAAAACATAAACCTATTACTCCTTCTGTCTCAAATTGATAATCCTACTTTCATTTCAGGGTGTCTCAAATTAATAGTACAATGGACCTTTTGGGATGTAATTAATGTAACAAATCTCATGATATAAAGTATGTCGTATTCTTGACCATAAATTAGGTTGATGAAATTAGTATTTTCTTAAAGATTAGCAAAGTCAAGTGAGACTGTTAATTTTAGACAGAGGGAGGTCGCATAGACCTAATTTGATTTTTTTTCACTCATAAGTTGGAATGTGCTTTTTAGACTCAATTTGATTTATTTAGTCTTTCTAAATTTTTGGATACTTGGATTTCAACTTATTGCCTACACAACCTTAAGGCGTTTTTTAAATTTGGATGGAATTTTTTTTTTTTCCAAACTTCTGAAAACAGGGAAACGACCTTAATGTTATTGTCGTCCTTATGTAGTTTAGTTGTCCAAATTAATTACTTATTTCATTTCCTTTTCCCTCTCTTCTGATATTCCTGCATGTCAGCCTTCATGCTCCAAACCAGAAGCTAAGAGAAAAAATTGTGCCTAGTGCAAAGTCATACCCTTTAGAAGCGATTATGAAGGATTGCAGAGACTACTTTGTCGAAACCAGTCGACGGGTATCTTTTGAGTACACACTCCTAGGTACTGAGAATCAGCATACGAATACTTTTATTGTCCCTTTTCTATTCTTATTTCTTAATCGAACTTTTCTGACTTTGCTCCCTGTTCTTAATGCGAAATTAGACTTGCCCCTTGTTTTTCATAATCATTAGACTCTGCATGCGGGGAAATCTTCAAGTATTATGTAGAAATGGGGCACAACTTCTAATTTTCTGACATAATCCTTTGACTTAACTCCCTGTTTTTATGTAATTCTTTGAGATTCCCTCGCATGCAAAGGGGAAAGTCTTACGATTATGAAAAGAGAGGGGTAAGTCTAATTTCACATATACAAATGGGGGCAAAGTTAAAAAAAAATCCTTCTTAATCTTGTGCATTAATAACATGGTAATGATGTTTTTGTTGACAGCCGGAGTCAATGATTCAGTGGAGCACGCAAAAGAACTTGCAGAACTACTCCAGGGATGGGGCCGTGTTAATCATGTTAATCTGATACCTTACAATCCGATCGAAGGGTCTGAGTATCAACGACCATATAGGAAAGCAGTATGGCTTTTATGTTGCTTTTTTTATTTCCTTTTCTGGTTGCGTTTCCTTGTGTATTATCCCACTTTGGATTTTTGAATCCCCCCCAACCCCACACACACACACACACACACAAATCTCTTCTTTTTCCCTTCTCCTGTTCTTACAAATTAGACTTTACCCCCTGTTTTCATAATCTCCCACTGTGTGCTGGTGATTCTCAAATAATTACATGAAAATGGGGGGAATGTCTTATTTTTTAGCGTAATCCTTTGACTTAACGCCCTATTTCTACGTAATTCTTTGAGATTCCTCTGCATGTTGGATCAAAGTCCGATGATTATGAATTTTTTTTTTTTGCGGGGAGGGGAAGGGGGGGGGGGGGTTAACTCTAATTATGGGAAGGAAAAATTGAAAAAACCCTATAGGGAAACAATGCTGGTTTGGTGCATTGTAATGAAATTAAATTATTTTTAGAATAATTACTGCAACCCCCAGGGGCTTTGAGTTTATTACACTCTTCTCCCGTGTTTTGGAAAATTAGCAGTGACCTCTGATCTGTTTGCAAAATTTTCATTTTCTTTTTTCAGTTACATCGCATAGGACATTTCTTTGTGCATAGATGGAGTCTCATGAACTGAAATTTCTAAAATGTTTGTTGAAAAATTCCAAGCTCATGGGAGGTGACTTTAATAAAGCCAATCAGGGGAGCTCAGCTTGTATAAACACTACCGAAATAGAAATATCTATAATACATTTAAAAAATAAACAGTTTTTTTTTGTAAATATTTTACTAGTATTCTTCAAAACATTATATATATATACAACCTGTGTCTAAAGAGAACAACACTCTCTTTAAGGAAAAAAGGGGTGTCCCTTTTCAGGTAACGGGTGATTTTTTTTTATGAAATTTCATCAAAAACAATTTAAACTAGGAGTGGGTGTAAAGAAAATTTGATATATATGTTCAATTGTGTCCATTGAAATGTTAGGTGATCATCTTACCCACTTCCAAATTGAATCTTTTGATGAAATTGTTTAGAGATACTCTACTAATTATAGAGTTCATCTCCACCAAGTTTTATGAAAAAATTAATCGGTTTACCACCTTTAAATGGACGGCCCTTTTCTTTCTTAAAAAGAGGATGGTCCTCTTTAGAACCGGGCTGATATACATAGATTCTTTAAATCTTTTTATAGCTATTTCCTCCTTCCCCATTTGAGTGCATTCTTTGTATGTGCTTTTTCAACAAGAATCTACATTCAATCTCATGCTAAAACATGTAAATATTTATTTTGTTATCTTTTTGGCAGGTGCTTGCATTTCAATCAACTCTTGAGTCTCATAAAATAACTGTCAGTGTACGTCAGACACGCGGTCTAGATGCAAGTGCAGCTTGTGGGCAGTTAAGAAATGAGTTCCAAAAAAACCCCTTGGTTGAAAGCTCTGATGACCAGCAATCCCAGTTAGACGTCGTACTTGATGGCGTGCAATCTCAATTAGACATCGCAGTTGCTTGTTGATAACCTGCAGTTCAAGGTTTTCATGCTATTTAATACTAACTACATTTCAAATTGAAGTACCACTTTCCCTTCAGTATGGCTCAAATTATGAGCCTAGTTTTTAGGAATAGGCAATTAAAGTAGCTACCAAATGTAACATTTTATTGCAATGACAATTAAGTTTGCTACTCATTCTCTCCCTCTTTAAATGAAAGGGTAGGTATGAAAAATTCTTAATATTTCATAAAAAAGTTCCAACTTTCAAACATATATTTTAAGTTTGGGATGGAGGGTGAGCCATTTCCGTCTTCCATCCCCACCATTTGACAAAATCTTGATGATAATGGAGGTTAGGGTTGCAAATGAACTAAGCTGTCAAAAGGCTCGAGCTGGGCTCCTTTAGAGTTATCTAGTCAAGCTCAACCCATGTATAAAGGCTTGTTCGTTACAAGAGTCGAGCTTGAACAGAACCAGCTTGGCTAGGCTCGTGTAAGCTGGGACCTGATGAGGCTCAATCAGTCCTGTAAAAATAAAAGCTGTGTGGATTATGTGGGTATAAAATAAGGGATTACTTGAAAAAACTCGATTATGATCCCGAGCTCGTTTATTTATTCTTCCTGTGCAGGAGGCTCAGATTGTGGGGGGAAGAAAGTAGCGGATGATGCCCTTTCGTGCGGCGGACTTTGACAGTCTGCAGATATTATTAACACTGCAAATCAAATGGGGCTTAAAGGGTAACAAGTTGTCATCATAAATAGATGGGTTGAGTTCTCAAGATCTAAATTGCTCTATATTTATGTACATCTTAGAATGTTGGAAGCAAGAGTTGGACAAATCTGAAAGAAGATAGGCAGTTTCGAGAGTATGATGTGCCGGAGTGCCAAAGCAATTTGCCTAGAGAATTGAATGAAGTAGAGTTTGAATTTCAGTCTTTCTTTTGTCTCACAAGAATCAAGTTAGGGGAGTGGTATTGTCAAAACAACTTTGGCTCCCTTCGAAGTAAATGGTGTATTAAGATGTTGCATGTTATGCTTTGGATAAATTGCACCGCTCTCCATAAAAGGCTTTGCTCTCGCAGCTATTATTTTGCGTTGTCATTTTCATATAACCATTTCTTTGATACATGTTTGAGGTATTAATATGAGATTGTGTTTTGTCATTTTTTTATGACTATATGTAATGGGCGATATATGTTACAGTTGTAGCGAGGTCATTTAATTCGAGTTTTGGTTCGTTCTTGTAATCTTAAAATAGTGAATTAACACTAGAAATTTCATGTAATTCATGTTAAGATTATAAGTTGATGAAACTCAAATTCTCTAGGTTAAATTATCATTTTTGATTTTAGGAGCAAGCAAAAATTCAAACCATATGAGCACTAAATATATATATATACACGTATATATTGTTGTTTAGTCGAGGAGATTCAAATTTCTCTAATTTTTTTTTATTGTGAATAAAAAAGACTCGATATTGAATCTTTAAATTTTGGTGGAGTTTATTACCATTTGATTAAACCCATGTGATCATGAGACCTTTTGAGACACTGAATAAATTGTATAGAAGCTTTTTTATCCGGTCCAATCAAATATGATATTCTTTTGCCTCAAATTAATAATTCGCTATTGATGTTGCTATTTTTAATTTTTTTAGTAAAATACTAATTTTAATTTAATAAATGAAAACAAGTTATTTTTTTTAAGTATGCATTCATTTTAATTTGATCAAATAGTAAATAATGTACTTTATTTTAGTAAAATTAATTTGAGATATTAAGAAAAAGTGAGCTTATTGTTTTAGTATAGAAATAGGCTTACGCATTTTGCAAAAATAATTATAAAAAAATTGTATAATATATACCTTTAAAATTTTACTGACCCGAGCGAACCGATTGGAGCGTGGCCCAATACTGTGTTAGGGCTTGGATATGCTGTTGTAACTCTTCAACTAAAAACTAGTAACTCTACAAGTACGCTTACGTTCAACGTCAACTCCATACTTCTCTCTCTCGCCGGAGCTTCGATCTACACAGGTAAATACGACCTTCTTTCTTCTCTCCTTCTTTTCCTCTTCCAATAATGGAAAGGTGTCGTCTTTGTTACTCAGATTTCTAGATGACAAACTTTCAGGCAAATTCTATTTATTTATTTGCCTTCCCCTTCATCATCCGATTTCTGCTAATGAAAAACGAATCTTGTTCCAAATATTTTGCTTTCCGTTCTTATGTATTTTTTTTAATATATATATATATATATATATTATTTTCTTGGAAAACCACCCAACAAAGCCTTAGGGTTTGTCACCATGTTGAAAACATTGAAGTTTTTTCCCCTTGAGAATACGTAACCCGATCTGTTTACTATAATTTCAATTAATGGAGGCAGCGTTTAGTTTTTCTTTTGATCAATCAATTCATGTTTTACTTGTGTACAGGGTGGAGCCATTGTGCACTACTAATAATCTTTTGGGGGTAATTGCAAAACCAAAGGTTCAATGTAAATTCAAAAGTTAATGTAATAAACTTTTAAGTGATTAAATAAATATAATTAGAAGATAAAAATGATCTCTTTTCAAAAATTTTGGGGGAAAGTGGTAAAAAAGAAGCGTCTGCTCTAAGAAAAATTGTATCTAAAGTACTGCCTTTGTCTCAAATTAAGTGTCCTACTTTCCTTTTCGAAACGTCTCACATTAAGAGGTTACTCTTTTATCATTGTATCATGTGCCACCATAGTGAATCAGTTTATTTCTTGATTCATTGAGTTGAAGTTTGTACTTTTATCAAAAAGTGCAGAAGTCAGAGCGGGACTCTTAATTGAGTTGAGATCCGGAGTAAATATTGTCCATGTAGACATGCATCATATTTCTTGAATTTCAGTAAACAAACAAGTTACTTAAGCTTCTCCTCTAAGTAGTAACTTAGAATTCTTGCACGTGAATGGAATTCTTTCATTTTAGTAAGATATCAAAAGGATTGTTCTTAAATCAATTGTTTTTTCTTCCAGATATTGGATCCTTCAGTTCCAGCTGAAGCAAGCATTTGGTTATGATTATGTTTCCTACTATTTAAACAATGTTGTTCTTTTAGTGGTAACTATATACTTAATTACGGGGTGATCTAATGTGTGTTTAATGCCTTTGAATGCTGTTAATTGGGAAATTTACTGTGTGAAAATTGATTAGGTTTACAAGGCTGAACCATGCGAAGGTATAGCCCACCTTACTACAGTCCTCCAAGGAGAGGATATGGAGGCGGCGGTGGAGGTGGTCGACCACGAAGTCCTCCAAGAAGGGGATATGGGGGTGAGCAAGGGAGACGCAAGGAGCAAAATAATGGCAGCCTCTTAGTTAGAAACATCCCTTTGAATTGCAGGTAACAGCCATGTAACTGGTAAAAGTAGATAACTTTTCTTTTTGACTAAAGCAGCAATTGACTAGGTTTTACTTTCAACATTTGTTAAATGTAATGGAATCCTTTTCCGCTCGGATTGTTGTTTCTGTTTTTAGCATCTTTATTGCAATCTTTGCAGGGCAGAAGAACTTAGAGTTCCATTTGAAAGATTTGGTGTAGTCAGGGATGTATATCTTCCCAAGAACTACTACACAGGGTGAGTCACCTGCACCAATAATTTGTTTAACCTAATGTATTCCCTTTTTCTTTTGCTTCAGTTATTTATTTTTCCAGCCAAAGTCCCTATTTACTTGATTTTTCTAGAAAGAGAACCATGTTGTAGTTGTCATAAGGTAGGTGTGGGCCCAACAAGGTCAGATGTTGACCACTCAAGGGGGTACCAGCTCAATTTGCTTATTTATGGGTTCATGATTCCACTTTCAGTGATGCATAAGATTTATTACGGATGCTTAAATAGTCTCCTCTTCTTTTTTTTTTTTTGTGTGTGTGTCTTTAGCATTCACTGCCATATCACTTTTTCCTTTGTGGTATTTTGTTTGTTAAGCCATAAGATGCATAAAACTGTGATTGTACAAATGCATACTTCATCTTATAATTATTCCCTAACGGATAGAGTGTTGAATTTGCCTATTCTAGACTAGTACATTTTTGGAATGTGATACTTCCTTCCCTTTACTTTGGTATGTTCAAAATGAGTTTTTAGGGTAAAGGTATGCAGAGTTTTATTGAGTTCCATATTGAAGTATTGTTTGAGGCTTTTATCCTTTTTGTTTTTGAACTGGTTTGTCAGGGGGTTGTATTGGTTTGAAGTTAAAAACAAGACCAAGCCCCACATTTGATGAAGGCGTACTGTTTATCATCATTGCTTAAACAATAGTGTCCTCCAGGGCGTTAGAGTAATGTTCCAAATGAAGCGATGTTCCTTTTTGAAGCAAAATCATATAATCACCCTAACAACACAAGTTTTGATGAGGAAGAAGATTGATTGATTGTGGACCCCAATTGAAGACCACTATGTGAGGAGACAATTAACTTTGGGACAATGTTGATATTCAAGTTATTCAAATATTTGCAAGATTGCGAAGAATTTTTCAAGTCACATCTTTTGAAGTTGCCTTACATTCTTGATTGTAAAAGAAAAGAAAAGGTCTGCTTCTGTATAGAAGTTCTCTGGAGCTGATATTTAAATATTTAAAAGAAAGGTATACAAGTGATGAGTTTTTTTGAGCTACTTAAATGCCCTGCGGTTTGTACTTTGTTTGCAGCCTGTCAATGCTTTGTAACAACCTAGTTATTTTTTATGAAGCTTTTGTTCGTTTTTCTATGTAGGGAACCTCGCGGGTTTGCATTTGTGCAGTTTGTCGATGGTTATGATGCCGCAGAGGCTCAGTATCATATGAATGGGAGGACATTTGCTGGGAGGGAGATCTCTGTAGTTGTTGCTGCAGAGACGAGGAAGAGACCTGAGGATATGCGCAGAAGAACTGGGGTTAGGTAATATATGTTCTTTTCTTTTGCCTTCGTCATGATTTTCTTGGAATGTATTCTGATATTTCTATGATCTGTAGGGGACCCTCTGGCTCTGGAGGGCGAAGGTCATCATACTATGGTAGGTTGCTTCTCACATAAACAACATCAGTCTCAAAGCATAGATTATTTAGATCTTACGCTAAAATTGAGTTACAAGTCAAATTGGACCCATTGTGATTCTTAATGCAATTGATAAAACCACAAATTGATTACAATCATGTTTACTTTATAATTTATAGGGTTCAAGAATCTTTGTAGCTTATCTAAGAGGGCACTTCATTTCGTGTTCATTTTAGGGTTTTTTTTTTTTTTTGAAATATGTTAAATTTTTACTGCTTGGATTATGTCCAACTCTATTTTTTTTTTATTCTAAGGGGGCACTTATTTATTTTATGTTTTTTTTTAAATATATATTTTTTTAAATATGTTCAATTTTTACTGCTTGCATTATGTCAAACTCTTAAATGTTTTATGCACTACCATGCAGGACGATCTCGTTCTCCTTCTCGTTCTCGTTCCCCACGCTATCCTTCAGGTTCTAGAAGTCGTCATCGATCGAGGTAATGTCTCAAAGCTTACAAAATGCCACCATTTCTCTTCCCTCCCCCTCCTCCCCCCCCCTCCCTCTCCATCTTGCATAATCAGGTGAACATGTTTTGCATTCAGGTCCTACTCTCCTGCTCCTAGGAGGAGAAGTGATTACTCCCCTTCCCCAGAAAGAAGGGATGACCCTAGAAGATCACCAAGAGGTCCTCCTCCACAAGAACGTGAAGTTGATCGCACTCGTAGGTCCTATTCTCCCGGTTATGATGATGCTGCTGGCGAAAATGGCAATGGGTATGCCGAATAAATTTTATCACATCTACTGATTTACATTCAAGTACATACTCTATTGCATGTCTTTCAAGTTTCAACAAGACCAACTCATGCTGATTGAATTAGTGAAGAACACAAAAAGGAGTTTTGAGTCTTTCTTTTCTAGATAAAGATGGTATTTTTTGAAGCAACAACTCTCTCCTAGGCAGCCCATTTGGTTTGTTCTTTTGAGCTTTTGAAGATCTTGAATTCCAATGATTGGTTTGAGTTTTGCAAGGGAATCCAGGGATCCTAAGAAAGGAGAATTCCCTGAAATCAAGATTTTTATTCCCATAATCCCATGTCAAATGGGTGGAAAAGGAGCTTTCTTGGAATCTCGATCCATTCCATAATTCCATAACACTCTTGGAAATTATTCGTACACTGTTTTTGTGAGTTGAATGTGTAAACTTCAATAAGTAGCAATAATTTCTCATATGCAGGAAACCGGCATATGAGGGGGAGGATGCAAGAGTGAGGTGGAGGTCCTCACCTAGACGAGCAGCATCAGCAGCATCGAGGTCACCTTCTGGATCTCGATCAAGGTCAGCTGATGATACATCTCCTCCTCCCAGCAGATAGATGATGATTGAGCATAAATTCAACGTGAAGTTTGAGAGACCCTTCATCATCCTTGTTAGTGTGCTACTTTTGTACATCAGATATTAAAATCAGATTATCTCCTTGTTTCCTATATATTTTGAAAACTTGTTTGCTTTTAAATGAAGACATCTTGCGTATCTGAATTCCCTTTAGACTTGCCGTTTGATGTAAACTTTAATTCTGTCTAGGTTTCAACAACTTAGTTTATTTACTGTTAAGTTCTGGCTGAGTACTATTCAAGTTCAGAATGCGTTGTTATCAGCCTCCATTTTTAGGAGCTTGTCTTGTATGTATCAAAGTAGTGAAATTTGATACGATTCATCTGCTTTGCGATAGAGAGTTGTATGGATAACTGAAATTGACATGGAATCACAAAGGGAATCACAAAGGGAATCACGATACAACAGATTTGCCCTTGCTGTTGGGGAGAAAAAGTTTAATATAAAAGTTTTTTTCTCTTTAACAAAATATAACTTTTTTGCTATTAGAACAGTGGACAGATCATTTTTGTAAAATCAACTGTTCCTTGGAACTTGTGGACACGAACCGTATTTTTTCGGACCAAGTTCCTCTAGCAGAATAAGCAAATTTGAGTTGATCATTTTTTTGTAAAACTGTGTTTCTCATGCTATCGCAAAGTTGGATTTGGGAGTTCGATTAGTCTTGGGGTCTGTTGCTTATGCCATCGCAAAGTTGGATTTGCGTGTTCGATTAGTCTTGGGGTCTGTTGTCCCAGACCGGCTATTTAATGTTTAATTCATTATGATTGTTTCTATTGATGTTATTACTCTTCTTAGTCCTAGGAAAAAATGAAAGAAAGAAAGAAAGAATTATGTTAGTTCTATTACGGAGTGTGATTTGTAGAAGAGCAGAATGTTTTTATATTCCATGCCAAGAAACCAAAATGATTTGAAGTATGAAACCAAAATTAGTATTTTATCAGCCGTCCAAACACGGCATTAAAACGTCTGAGAAGTAACCGTGCTCGATCTGTTCTCCCACCCCTTTATTATTATTCTTATTAAAGAGTGAACTTGATTTATTCTCATATACGCTTATTATTATTAGTAGTATTTTTACTTAGGGAGGAGATTTTTGAGAAGCTTCTAGGAGGTACCTAATAGGCCATCTTAACTTCCTAAATAAACTCAAATTAAGGATAAGGAATAAAAATGAAAAAATTAAATAACCTTATGATTGGAGGTTTTGTGTATACTTTAATCATTAAGGTTAGGGTATCGCATCATGTGTGATTTCATTCCTTCCAAAAATGATTAAAATATTTTATTTATATCTCAGCTTGACAGACTTTCGAGCTCCTTTTGATACAAGTTTTATAACAATAGTAAAAATAATTTGTTTACATAAAAAGTTCGAAAAATAAATTTAGTGACATGATGAATTTTTTTCTTTCTTTCTCTCATTTTTTCCATAGAATATTTTTTTTTTCTTTTTGATGAAGCAAAAAAAATTTCTCCAAAAAATAAGAAGGGATGAAAAATACTCATAAAATAAACACAGTACAGGAGCCTTTGATTAAATTATAACAAATTTATTAAAAATACAAAAACAAAAGCTATAAACGTGCAAATATGTTGTTTTATAAATATTTCAGCGATGACCCTACATTAATGCGCAATACACGATAACTACCTAGCTTCTACCTAGCTTTTTGCACAGAAAAGTGGAAGTCGAATGAAAATGTAATTTTAGTTAACGTGTTGGAATATATTATAATATTTTAAAGATGCAATCTTTCATTTTTAAAAAATGCCCCTCATTTTGAAGCTGAAAGGAGGAAGAAGATTTACCATTATGCCCTTCATTTTGCATTTTCCATTAGAAAGTGGATGGAAAGTTAACGGAATGAGCATTTAAAATTATTTTTTAAAGTTTAGAGTGCAAGGTGGAATAAATTGAAATTTGGGGTGCAACTTAAAACTGGGTACAAAGTTCGGAGTGTAAATGGGTCATTTACTCCATGATTTTATACTGGGACTAATATCAACACAAGAATCAATCAAAGTCGGTCTTGGGGGAAGACATATAGGGCGATTGGTTTTAAAAATGAGCAATTGCCCTTCTTCAACTCTTATTTCCCAACTTGAGAGCGGATAGTTAATGCGTTTCACTTATTGAATAGAGTTCTATGGTTGGTCCGTGACCCTCGGATGCCGAAGGCGTCCTTGGGGTGATCACGTAGTTCCTAAAGGGTAGAGATGATGGGGTCGGTTCATGGATTTTCCTTGACTTGAAAATTAAGAGGCGCACCAATTTTTTATTTGTATATATATATTTAATAGTAAAAAAGAAAAAGAAAAAAAACTTTGTAATTAATAACGTAGCTTTTCAAGAAAAAAAAATTCAGGTTTCCAAAAGCTCTAACGACTCTTCAATTCTTCTCATATTCTTTCTTTCCATATTCGATCTCAATTTTCTCATATTATAAAAGATAATTAGAGGGGGCACTAATACTTTTTCATTCATTCAATTTGATTTCAAAACAATAAGAGAGAATTATATATTTAATTATAATATTATTTGGGGAGAGGGAGGGGAGATTGTTTGCGATTATAATATATTTTTGGGAGTATGTAAACTCTTATTATTAAAAAAGAATTAATTTAATTATTTTAATATAAAAAAATTTAAATATATTTATTTATAAGAATACATCTCTTCAAATTTTAACCGGAGTCTAAAAATTGATGGGATTGGCTCGGAAACCAATCTAAAAAACCCATTTATAGGAAATTGGAATGATAGATTACCATGTATACTCCGCATTAAAAGTTCAACTAGGTGTACATGTTTTTCCGTTTATGCACAGTTATCTTATAAACTAGCTTGTAATCCAATGTGTGGGTGTTTTTAAATATTGTTTATTATATTTATTTATGTATAAATTATTATTGCAATAAGTCTAATGAATTGTGTTCTTCATGCTAAATTGAAATCCATTAAGATCTAATTAAATAGCTTCGAGAATAACAATATAAAAAACTCTTTAAGAAAACTTTTCTAAATACGTAAGAGGTATACAAAATACTGTGTATTTAAAATTTTCCAAGAGTTTCATTTCCAATATTAAAAAGTCCAATTGTTATCTTTACTTAAAGTAATAAGGAAATCAGAATATGATCAAAAATAATATAGAAAGGGGAGAAAAGAACTTGAACATATATAAGTAAATGCACATTTTGGTATTTTTTATGTGACAATGAAATAATAGTTAATTAAAGAAGTAAAAACTGATTCAAAATATTTTTTTCCTATTTTAGATTATGCATTTATAAAATTTTTGCATGGGAGAATATTATTATGGGGCCTTTTGGTTTCCCATAATTTGGAAATCACATTTGAATATGACATAATTTTTATTTAGAGAACTTTACTTTCAATCACATATCTTATTTATGACTTTTGTATCTTTGTTTAAATTTTTCCGTTTGATGTATCATTTTAACTTATACAACAACGGAAGAATAAATGGATATGATTTTCTTTTTATTTCTTCTTCTTGTTTTTCCTTCATGATTGCCTTAAAGACTATAATATCAATTTAATTAGCATTTAAGAAATAAAATTATATAAGAAGAGAGTATAATAAGAGATTGACAAAAATGAAAGGGGAAATCTAGTGTAAACGTGCAAAAGTTTTATGGAATTTACCTTTAAAAACATGAGAAAATTACTCAAATTACATAATATATAATGTGGTAAATAAAAATTTCTCTTACACAGTGTATCAAACACATGTTAAACACTAAATACATATACATGTTATACTTTATAAACATAACATTAGTAACAAAAAAAACTCTCCTATATAGTATAAAAATATATGATAAAATTGCATAGAATATCTTAACCATTGAGAAGTAAAAAATCAAGCAAGAGGTAAATGCACCATTGTGTAGTAAGATGCAAAAAAAAATAAAAATAAAAATAAAAAATAAAATAAAAAATAAAAAAAATTAAAAATTAAAAATAAAAAAAAAATAAATAAAAAAAAATAATAATAAAAAAAATAAAAAAAATAAAAAAAAAATAAAAAAATAAAAAAAATAAAAAATAAAAAAATAAAAAAATAAAAAAATAAATACAAGAAGAAGAAGAAGAAGAAGAAGAAGAAGAAGAAAAATCAAACAAAGCATGGTAATGAAACATTAAATGAATTGAGTGGGAGAACTAATATTAAGCAAGTGAATTAAATGGACCAATAATTAATAGGAGAGAGAACGAGAACTTGCTCCATTTTACTTATATGTTATGTTATTGATGTGAGAATATATATGGTAATTTGTTGACAATTAATGTTATTAGGTAATATAATTTATGCTTACGACAATAGATATGGTTGTATAAAAATAAATTTTACATTTGAATCATCTAATCTTTATTCTTTATCTCTAAAACACATATATTTCATATGGAGTTATCGTATCTGTATTTGATATGTATTTTGTAATGATTTATAACTAATATATTCAAATATGTATCACAATTTTTCTCATTTTATTATTTTTTGAATACTTCTTGAATATCTAGGATACACCACAAAAATTGTAACGATAGGAAAAGCGGACATGATATTATTCAATTTTGTAAAAGCAAAAAACAGTAGTTACTTGCATTATATTGAAAATTCTTTATAAATAATTTTCACCATCCATTGACCTTCAAAATAATTATTATGAATTAATACTCTAAGTTAGTTGAGGTTGAAAGTCGTAAGCAATTTTTTGGTAATCCGATATATCACATCACTTGTTATTTTTTGATACAACAAGATAGACATGACATAATATATGATATTTGTAGGGTGCTGCTATTGACACACACCACTTTTTTTATTTTTAATTAATAATTAAACCACTAAACACTCTCTTAAACAACTTCCTCTTCTTCTTCTTCATCATCATCACCACCACCACCACCACCACCACCACCATCATTTCTACCTCTTCTTCTTCATCATCTTCTTCATTGTCATCATCATCATCACCACCACCATTGCCGCCACCACCTCCATCATTGTTGGTACCACCACCATCCAAATCATCATCCATCTCCAAAAGAAGTAAGATACTTATATTTTGGTTATTGTTTTACGTTTCCTTTCATTTATAAATCATTGGATACAAACAAACGAAAAAAAAATTAAAAAACAGAAATAAAACACGAAGAATGTTTACTCGGTCCTTAGGAACCGAGTGTTGAACATCTTACTCGATCCTTAAGAACCGAGTGTTGTACAGCTTACTCGGTCCTAAAGAATCGAGTTAAGCTTTGGGTTATTTTTTCAATTCCACTTGGTTTCTTAGGACCGAGTGCTTGTGCTTTACTCGGTTCCTTTCGGCCGAGTATGATGAACAACACTCGGTTCTTAGAAACTGAGTAAATCTTCATCCATGGCAGAATTTTTTTTGGCATGGTGTGTGCACGGGTGGAACTTTTTTTAGCCAATAACAAAAAAGTTCAAAAAAAAGAGTGGAACGATTAGATTGTTAAAGAAAAAGTTAAACAAAGAAGATTGAAGATGAGATTTGTAGGGTGAGTGGTGTGATTTGTTTTTTTGAATTATAGAGAGAGTTGAATGCTTAATTCCAACCGGAATTTTTGAAAAATCCTTAATGGCAATGTGTTGATTTGTGGAAGAAGAAAATTGAAGATGAGAGAGAGTGGAGTGGTAGAGAGTAAGAGTGGAGTGTTTTTTAGATGAATGTTAATTAATCCTAAAATTAAATGTGGAGTGGTGGAGTGTTAGGAAAAGTGAGTGTACCTATGGAGTGTTAGAGAGTTAAATGGTGTGTTTCAATAGTAGCCCCCTATTTGTATTCATAAACCTTAAATAACTAATAACTTATATATATAAGAATATATTATATATTTACTTTTTGTATTGTATTCTAACATATCATATCTTAATTTTTTAAAATTTATCGTGTCCTTGTGTCCGTATTGCATCATACCGGATACTCGTATTTGTATTGGCGCTTCTTCCTAATTCTTTATTAATTTTAAGATTCAAAAACTAGTTTCTCTTATCATAGGGATAAAGTTAGGGTGCGTTTGTTTCGTTATCTAAATATATGAATGTTGAATCTAAAGACTTGAATATGAAAAATATGTTTAGTTTTATTTCTGAATATGTATTATTTGTTTAAACATATCACATCTGAATGCTGAATAAATATTATTTGGACAAATTTACCCTTATCCACTTATTTTTATAAAAATGACTATATTTAAAAGAGTAAGGATAAAAGAGGTATTTTACCTCTTTAAAAATTAAAATTTTAGAGTTAAGAAACAAAATTGGCTCTTATTTTTTAAGAAGAAAAATAAGTATTCAAATCTAAATTTTAAATCAACCAAAAAAAATTAAAATCTTATAAATCTAAATGAATCGACAATTCATCAAATATAAAAAAGTGTAATCAAATTTCTCCTAATTAAGTTAAATAAAAGAAGACTTATTTTTACAGATGAGAAGGGTAAATTTGACAATATATATAGGTGACAGGCTGTTGCTCTAATAGTGCTCCATAACATAGCAACACCCTTGGCCTTGGGTATAAACCATTGACTCAAAACGGCACAGAAAATACATCTTCTTCTAAAGAATCTCTTGGAATCCATTTTTAGAGAGAGAAAGTGTGTGTGAGAGAGAGAGAGAGAGAGAGATAAATGACAATCGGAATAATGGAGGTGAAAGTTGAGTGCGCCCGAGGTCTCAAGAACACTGAATTCCTTGGTATTTAACTATTCATATATATGCTTCTCTCTCTAGATCTCTTCTTTGTTAATTCTCGATCATTTTTATTGAAATTCCACACAATGTTCAAATAACCCGTAAATCTACAGCTCTTTTACTTCCTCTGACTTGAATTAAGGAGCCGTTAGATTTCACTTCTCTAAGTCTAAATTTAAAGTCATAATTTTTATTTTAATAAGGTTATCGTTTATGATTGTATCTTCATTCCTCTTAATTATATTGACGAATTAAAGATGATATATTCCTATGATAGTATCCATCTAGTTAAACTTCCCTAACACAGCTGATATATTATATTATATTATATTATATAATGACACCTTAATTATGATCAAAGATATACATATATTTTATGACAATTTCAAATACTTTTTTGGAATGTTAGGAAAACAAAAGAAAGTGTGCGCATTTCTGGCTTCTCTAAGAAAAGGATAAAAATAAAGTGCATTTATTTATCCTAACCTAAATAATCCTATGAATTAATGTTACACTCTGTCCCTCCCTAATTATGTTTCATTTTCATATTTTTAAAGAATATATTAAATTTCATAACAATTAACGGGTGGGTCAGGGAAAAAGTTTAATTATGTTCTAAAAAACAATGTATATTTTTAATTTATAATATTAAAAAAATAAAAGAAAAAGGGTTAACTCTTATTTTAAGACCACCTCGATCTATTACAAATATTATGTTGACAATGTCAATTACTTTCTGTTTCTTTAGATCATGACAAGTAAATTGTGGAAAAATAATAATATTATTAGGTTCTAGAACTCAACTCTCTTAATGGATTAATTAAGCTAAACCAATCGTGGCCACGAAGTCGTTTATGTTAATCAATTTATTTTCTAAAATAATGTTGTTGGGTATTAATTAATTTATTAATAATTTAATATTGGTTGGTAATAGATGGTGGAATAGACCCGTACGTTTTGGTTCAGTACAAAAGTCAAGAGCACAAGAGCAGCATTGCCAGAGGTAAAAGTATAGTCAAACCAAAATACTCTTCTCAATTCTCATTCACCGTACCTCTCGATCAAATGACTTCGGTCAAATTTTCTATTACATTTTCTTGGAAAAGTTGGAATTAAATTCTTTCAACAATGGGTAAAAGAAGTTCCTATATATGGTAAAAAGAGAAAATAAAATGGCGAATATCTACTAAATTATCTACATCTTTTTTTTTCTTTTTCTTTTTTTTTTAACTTCTAAAAAATTTCATTGTTTTAAACATTTGTCAATTTTTTTTATGAAAGAGACATACTCTTAATTTATTTATATTTATTTACTTGTATTGGTTGACATGGAATTTGATAATCGCGTAAAAAAGAGCAATTTAGGAGAGTGATTAAGGCGTCTACCTAAATTTAAGATATCTAGCTCAGGTTTGAATTTCACCTAGAGTAATTTTTTTTAATTATTTATAGTTAATTAATGTTGAGAGGGTATAATTGAACATCATGGAGAATTGAAAGTGTATATTCAGTTACAGCACCTTATTAATCAAATCAAATTATCATATGGTGGACGGAATTTTTCACTTTATACGAATTTTATTATATTCACAAATGATATTCTTTTGGGAAATTTCAGAATAAAAATATGTATACGTCAATTAAATTGTTGTTTCTGGCAAAAGTAACTAGTATTCTATTTTTAATCTGAGAGCATCTTCAATAGGCATGTGTAAATCTGCCATATAGGATTTGTGTAAAATTTATACATTATATATAATTTTTAGTGTTTCAATAGTGTTGTGTAAAAATGAATGCAGGGCAAGGGAGGGCACCGGTGTGGAATGAGAAATTTACATTCAGGGCAGAGTACCCAGGGGGAGATGATCAATACAAGCTCGTCCTCAAGATCATGGACCATGACACCTTCTCCTCTGATGACTACCTCGGCCAAGCCACGTAAGCCTATTATATATATATATATATTATTTCTACGTACATGCGCGATGTGTGTGCAATTTTTAATTTAGATAAGATTTATGTAATGATGAAATTAAAGTAAAAAATAAAATAAAATAATAATTAAATGGCTTTGTCGCAAGTGTAAAAAATGAGAAAGTAAAATATGCAGGTCATTCAAAAAGGTCGATCGAAATGACTCCTGCTCCATGTTATAATTTAAGATTGCAGCCATATTAGTTCGTGAGATTAATTGTCCAGTTAATTATTTTTCAGATTGTAGATATTCAAATCAATTTTAAGTATTTCGATAAAGTTTATTGTATGTAATGCATGGTTTAACTTATGGGTAGTGTAATTGTTAAAGCGGAATGTCTTCTTAGAGCAAAGCATAATCAATGAAATATAATATAATGGCTAAAATTTGAATAGGACAAATGTACATGAAATTAAATATGGGTTGTTTTTTAAAATTGTGGAAAATGTAGCATATACTTGAAGGAGTTATTGGCGTTGGGAGTGGAGAATGGAAGGGCTGAGATTCATACTCAGAAGTATAGCATTGTTGACTGTAACCAAACTTACTGTGGAGAGATTAAAGTTGGCATCACCTTCACTCCTAAGGTATTATTTTTCTTTAATTTCTTCTATTCTATGTTTGCTTTCATAAATTACTCTTTTCCACATTTTAATAGGAACCAACTGCACATTAAAACATCATCATTGTTGATACTTACCAAACGAATTTAAAACATTTCATTTGCATAAAAAACTCTTTAATTTACAACAGTTTCAACGAACCCGACCCCCTGCATGGAGTCAATTATTACTTTTTGTAATGTTACAGTAAAAAGTCTAATGCTCTATCCTTTTTGAGACATAATTAATGTATCATATATGACTATAATAAACTTTTATTCTTAATGATTGAGTGTGTTTAAAATAATGTAAGCTAAAAAAATGTAAAAGTCAAATTGAATTCTTTATTAATTAGAACGAATTAACAGTCTGCAATGAAAAGCTAATCCCATCGATCTCTAAACCGGATGTGTTTTTTTGGTTGGTGGATGGGCATCATAGGTACAAGAGGAAACACTTGGAGCAGAAATTGGAGGATGGAAGGAAAGTAACTACTACTAGTTCTTTTTATCAGTAGGATAAAGTTATGATTATTATCTTAATGTGACTCAACCATATATGGTTCAATTGTTTGCTCTTGTTGTAGCTTTCTTGTTCAATGGAAATTGGTTACATGGAAAGAAATAATTTTTTGCAGTGAATATTCGTTAAAACGGTTGTAAGGATCACATGGCATAACATTTTTAATATTACTCATTGCCTTTGTAAAATAAGGGCTAGAATTACTAGATTTCCATTTAGGGAGGCTAGAGTATTACAAAATTACCATTGACTTCATCTAAATACTCCATTTCAATATTTAACGGTTATCGTTCAATTCATTGTTAAATAATTCTATATAATAGTTTTCCGGGTTAATTGTATTTTGCCCCTTTCAATTATGACTCTATTAGTACTTTACCGTATGAATTATCAATGTTAGCAATTAATGGCACAAACTATTCAATTTGTTGCAATTTACCCATTTTGGCTGACAAGGTTAAAGTTTTAAACAATTTAGGGCCTAAATGTAATTCTTGATAAATGAGGGCATCAATGTAATTTTAATTTTGGATATTTTGATAATATGTATATGTAAATGTAAAGAGAGCAAAATTTAAAAACATATCACAAGTCTCTTTCCCGTCTCTCTTGTTGCCAGAGCCGAAGTGGTAGATGATTTTGGCTCGACTTTGCCGGTGGATCATTGTCGCTAATTTCCTCAGCATTTTCATTGCTATTTTTGATTGGGTTTGTGGGTGGTTCATGTACTATCACTAATTTCATCGTCTCTGTTATTCAGTTTTCTTGTTTCCCACTTGCCAATCTCAAACCAATTGTTGCCCAATAATCTAATTGACTTTTGGAGGGGGGGCGCAAAACATGGAAGAGACAACTGAAATAAAACATCAAAACTAGTCCCAAAAAAAAAAATTTGCTCTAAAAGGGATAGGAGCACAAAATTTACAAAAACCACCAACAAAATGAGGAAAACTAGATTGTTCATCAACCAATGCCAATACGCGAAAAATCAAGCGAAAGGAGACGAAAGAGAGCAGGAGGAGGGTTAAAGCGCCAATCCAAAGGAAGAGACATATGCTTAGCTTGCGTAGCCACCCAATGAGAAGGCATATTACCCTCTTTGTAAATAAAAGCATAAGAAACTCTATTGCACTTACTGGCTATATCCCGAATAGCATCCACCATACTCGTAGAATCCCACTCGAAATAAGCCGCCTCAGATTTAATAGCATCCAAAACCACCTTGCAATCAGATTCAATAATTACCTGAGACAAAAAACAATGAGCAGCAAAAGAGGTAGCATCCAGAATAGCTTTAGCTTCACTTTGAATAAGAAAATGACATGGAGAAATAGAAACAAAACCATCAATCATATTGCCCAAATGATCCCTAACAATACACACTGATGTACCCATTAAGAAAGAATCAGCAAAAGCACCATCACAATTGATTTTAATCATTCCTGGACAAGGAGCCATCTATCGGCTGGGACCAGGAAAGGAGACGTCCATAAAAGACTTAAGCACAGCCTTAGAAAAAAGGTTGAAATCAATATAGCAGCAATAACTTTTTGGTATAACTGACTTAGAGGCAGGGGTAGAACCATGGAAGATAAATTCATTTCTAGCCTTCCAAATAAACCAACACATGAAGCACACTAAAGAAAAAGCATTAATACCATCAAAATGGGTTTTTCTCCAACGAAAATATAAATTCAACAACCAAGGTTCAAACCGAGTAATAGAAGAAACATTAACCGCTAAATTAAGCGGAGAATCACACCAAACCTTACGAACCCATGGGCAAAGAATAAAGATATGCTCAATAGATTCAACTTATTTACAACATATGGAGCAAATAGGATCCCCAGCACATTTACAGGACCAAAGAGCTGATTTTGACGGCAATGCTTCAGACATACAACACCATAAAAACTGCCTAATTCTGGGGAAACAAGGAGCTTCCCAAATGACCTTCCAAAGAAAAGAAGGAGGCGAGAATGAAGAACAAGGAGAATGACGATTCACAACAGCAACAGAGTTCTGGACCAAGGTCATTCCCGATTTGACCAAAAAGCTAGCATCTTTATAAAAAGGCCACACCACAAAATCAGCACTCAGAGGGTAGGCAAATCAATACTCAAAATGGCAGATGCAATATTTGGTGGAAAAATGGACAAAATAAGGGCGTAATCCCATTTACTAGTAAAAGCACTAATTAATTAGCTCACATAAATAAAAGACGGAATTTGATAATCCTTTAAGGAATGAAAACCTTTAACCCAACGATCTTCCCAAATATTAATCGAGCCACCATTACCCACTTTCCACCAGCAATTAGCTTTAATAAAATCCCTGCCATACATAATACTCCGAAAAATCCACGAACCCTTCTTCAGCATCGACTTGAATTTATATTTTTCCTAATCTTCTCTTGGTTCTAAGGATGATGATAAAATGACAATGACGGCCATTATCAATATCATCTCCTCCATCTTCAGCGTACATATGCATGCCTTGTTTAATAATGGTTCATCTTTGGGATGATGACCCATCCCTCTAAATCGAAGCCTTAAATTGAATAGAACCCCATTGAAAACTTAGAAAGAGAAAGACAAAAACAGTAATGAAAATGACGATGAAATCAGCGACGATGAACCACTGGCAAAGCCGAGGAAAAATCGTCTACATTTCGGCTCTGGCAAAGAGATAGATGCAAGAGAGACATGTACTTTGTTTTTAAATTTTGCTCTCTCCCTCTCTCTCTACGTTTACATATACATATATTATCAAAAGATCTAAAATTACATTGATGCCCTCATTTATCAAGAATTATATTTAGGCCCTCTCTACGTTGACATATACATATATTATCAAAAGATCTAAAATTACTTTGATGCCCTCATTTATCAAGAATTATATTTAGGCCCTAAATAGTTTAAAACTTTAACTCCATCAGCCAAAATGGATAAATTGAAACAAATTGCATAGTTAGTGGCATTAATTGCTAACATTGATCATTCATACAATAAAGTGTTAATAGGGTCATAGTTGAGATAGACAAAGTGCAATTAACCATAGTTTTCCGTTCTTTGGAGTTGTTTTTACATAGAAAATTTCTTAATGAGAAACCAAAAGTTATTGGGGAGATGATTGAATCTTTAACAAAAGAAGTCCAATCTACAAGACTGCAAAATCTAACCCAAAAGAAAATTGACAAAAAGATAAAGAAAAAGAAAAGAAAACAACGGGGAACGTGATTCAATAGGATGGCTACTCCACAGATGCGTGTTCTTTTATTTCTTCCTCGTAATCTCTATCTATCTTTTCATATAGGCTTAAGATATTTATAAAAATAATTTCTTAAGATATTTAATTTTTTTCCCATTCTTTTCAAAGTAATATCCTTCTTTTGATTCCCATTTTTTTTTTAGCGAAGAAGGGTCCGTTGAATAATAATATTAAAAAAAAAATAGTTAATTTTTGTAAAGAGTTAGAAAATAAGTTGAAACATATGGTGAGATATCTTTTATAACTTTTTCAATGGATTTTTTTTAGTAGTTGAGGAAGAAATTTTTTTTACAAAAAATAAAGAAGGATGGAGGACTTCTACTCATAACAATGAGCATGAGATATAGATCATCTCATCACATGTCTCAATTTATTTTTCAATTTCTTACACAAATTAAATATATATATATATATATATATATTTTATCATTTTTCATATTATTATCAAACGAAATATTAGATAAGAATATTTTGCATCCTTAGGTTGTAATAGGGGTTGGAGTTTCATTTGCTTAACCCTCTTGCCGAATTAAATGGGAAAAAGTAAAAGCTTTCAGAGCCAATAATTAGTAACAAAATACTGTGGATTCAATTTGATGGCGAGCTGTTAGTCGACCATCGGGATCACCTCAATATTTCAACATATATTAGTTTTAATTGCTTTTTTTTTTGGTTTTTAAACAAATCTATATAGTCAGGTTCAGGAGAAAGAAATAACTTGTAAAATTGGTGAGAGTTAAACTATAAGAGCATCTCCATAATGTTATTGTTAATTTTAGCTAGTGAAAAATATTTTGTGTTATATGGCTAGCCATTTAGCTAGCCTCTTGCTTTCTTTAATTAATAATATAATATAAATAATAATTTTATCTTCATAAATTTGCTTGTCTGATGACATATGTGATTAACAACGAAATGACATATGTGATTAATTTTAATATGTGACTTTTTCAACATTTTCTAGGACCTATTGAAATAATGACATATGTAATTAAGGAGTGAATAATTTTAGACTTATTGGAGTGTAAAAGTGTATGTTAGTGAATAAATATTGATAAAGTAGATTAATTGGTCAATTTGCTCCGACAGCCTCATTTCGGCACGTGGCCTCTTACGTCTGCGGCATGATTACCCTTCTACAAATGGTGCTCGAGAGCTCTGCTCACGAGCTGGTCAGAAGCCAGAGTTCCAGCGGATGTGGGTGTTCAATTTGGAGGTCTATCTTCGAGCAACATATTACGGAGTTCAGAGGACAGAGCTCTTCCAGCGAGTTTCGAGCTTCCTGGCCAACCATTGCATCATAAAAGGTATAGACGGCGTGGGCGACAACTACCAACTCCGCTAGCGTTGCAGAACCTTCCTCAATGGTATTAAATGCATACCAACTATATTTAATGCATTGAAATCCACGGAGAAGCAATGTCAAAGTTGGTGATGTCCAGGGATGGCCTCAGACCTACTTTGTGAACTCCTCCACACGTTTCTTCTCTTTCATATATATATATATATATGAGAAGTATTTATTTCTCTCAACAATCGAGTAACTCAACATTCAAGCAACAAACAATTAGCAATTAAGAGAGAACTAAAGAGTATACTACAGAGCTCCTAACATAAAGAGTCTGGAACTTATGTGGCTTAAAAATACTCTTGTTATAATCTTGTGAGGATAAAATAGCTAGAGAGATTTTGTAAGCTTGTAATACTAATTCAGTCATTATAATACAAATCAATTCGAGCTCCTAGATCTATTCTACAGAGGAGAACTAATCCATATTTTCATATAAGGGGAACCTCCCTATGTATCTTTGACTCTTTTAGTTCATTTTAGTTATTACTCCAATTGTTTAAACTAGTCATTTGACTGTTTGATCGAAACTAACATTATTCAATTTTTCACACCAACAAATATTGTGTAACTTAGTAAGTAAAAAGTGATGATGTAACACACTAGCAAATGAAAAAATAACAACTCCATTATATATATATAGATAAAACTGCATACGTGAAAAGATGTCATACTTTTGGACAAATTACAGTAGGTCGAACTATAAAAGTTAAAAACAAATAAAAAAGGAACCACTATTTTTGTTTCTCTATAGATTTTATTACTCTTTATGTCTCTTCTCCTTTGATCTCATTTGAACTCGTGAATAACAAAGTTGGCAACAATGCTGCTTTTACATACCCACCACCACCAATAACAAGTACCCCCTCCTTTCTCTCTCTGGCGGTTGAAAGTTTAAACTGTTCATGGACTTCACGTCTTCACCTCCACTTGCCGCCTTCAATTAATGTTTTATAGCTGACTTCACGTTCATTCATCTCTCTCTCTCTATATATATATATACACATACACATACACAGAACTCCTGAACCACAACTTCCAAAGTCTTCCAACTCAACTCTTTCGCTCCCCACCTTTATCTTTCTTCGGAAAAATCATATTCTCCTTGCAACCCAACTTATAAAGGAAAAAATAAGGTTTTTTGCTGATCGTATAAGGGTGGACGAAATATGAAATTTGAAGACTTGTTGATGCAACCGAGCGATGAGAAACAGAAAAGAGTTGATCTCCAGGACGAGGTAATACACAATTCAGTACTCTTTCGGTTCAAGCCTTTTGTTTCCCAGAATTGGTAATTTTGCATGTGAAATTTGAGTTTTAGCAAAGAAGTTGATACTATGTCACTCGAATGCTCACAAACTTTATTCATGGGAGCTCAAAAACTCAAAGCACAAGAGTAACCAATCCCTAAAAAAAAAAATTCAGTCCCACATAAAATGTTATGTAATGCTTCGCAGGTAGAGAAGTTGCAAACAGAATTAGATGGGGAAATTAAACTTAACATGGTTTTGCAATGTGCAATGGAAGGTCCTGTCAATTCTTGTCCATGTCTCTCCTCATTCCTTCCACTTAAGGTACCGACTTTTGAGCTTTCTTTTTAGTATAATCTTCCTCTCAATTGGAGGAAAGAAAACTGTATTGGCTTACTGAAAAACACTGTAACCGACCCAATTTTATGTGCGGTAACATAATAAAGACAAATAAAACCACAATCACGCAATCACAGGGCACACTTCACAGCTAATACAACTACACAAATCGATATTCTAGCAATTAGAACTATCCAGGACTAGCTTTCGTATAAAAATTGAGGCTCAACTCACACTCGGCCCATTTTGAGCTTTGATGCGTATAGTCTGGTTCCTTATCAACCATTTCTTCAAGTTTGTTTGGTGGGTCAATCCCTTAAGACTCAACCAAGCTCACTCCTTCGTATTGCGTTTGTATCAAATTGATGGTTTCAACTAACAATTGCCCAACTATCTAACCCATTACCCATTACCTTTATCCAATAGTAGTGGCCGCCATCTATGTAATAACCTTTGTTGTTGTAGGTGGGCTGCTATACTTGCCCGTTGTGGCCATAGTAGGTACATGCAGGCTCCACACTATGGGTTTTCCTCACCACTTGGGTAAGGTGAACTGATGTGTCATACACCTGTAGTCACTAATCCTTCTTAGTATTGGACCTTTTAAGGAAAACGAGTTTGAACACTAAGTGGAGATTATCTTACTGGGTTAGACCTAGATGTGACAATCTACCTAGTAAATGTCTACGTCTATCCCTTTTCAAGTAGGTTTGTCAAATACAACATAGACAAGATTCGAATTGATATGAAGAAATGGATATTCAAGTGTAGGTCCAAGTGCTGCTTGCAGAACTAGCAATGGTGGAGGAAGAGATTACTTGGCTTGAAAGAAAAGTTGATGAGGTGAAACTAAGCTTATATCAAGAGAAGAAACAGAACAAAGAGTGGAAATTAGCACAGTTAAAAGATCCGCAGCAGCAACCAAAGCAACGGCGACACAAGCAATTACCCAGCAGACACGGAACTCGAACAGAACTCAAGGATTGCGAATTATTTTCAAGATCACAGAATTATGATGAGTTTAAAAGTTATCGAGTTGTCAGAGAAAGAAGAGCCTCTGTTGGTTCTTCCATTGACATTCAGAGCATGTCTTCCTTGAGGGCCAGTGGTAAGTTAAATTTTTCTAAACGTTATATATATATAGTGAAAATTCGAGTCAGGCCCGTGCATTTGTAAAAAATTTAGCCACCCCATGTTTGCTAAATGCCGACGTCCTCCCAGTGTTTTATAATTTTGTCCGGAACCATCCCTTGTTCAAACACAAGCATTCGTCAAAAATATTTTTTCAATGTCGAGATAACCCTTTTGAAAAATATTGAGGGTCATACACTTTATAATAATAATAATAATAATTAAAAAAAGAAAAAGAAAAAGACAAACATTCTTTCATTGTTTGTAACGTAGTGTAATTTTGCTTCTATTGACGGTTTGCTAACACAGAGGTCTATGGACATTTTCGCAGAACTCAAGGGAGGTCGGTGGGATTTTCACAAAAACATAGGGGATTTTCTCTTTGCCGTTAGGCATTCTATCTCTTTTGTAGTTTTGTTGTTTTGCCTCTTTGTATTTTCTTTTGATAATAATAATAAAAAAGAAACATCCAGATCGTTGTCAAAAAAATAGGTCCAACCTAAATACACCATATGTATACATACATGCACATCACGTGTTTTTAGCTCTTACGATTACTGTTTTGGGGGACAGATGATTTGGATGAGAATCCAAGGTACCACAGAAGAAATCAAAACCCTAGCCATGTCGACACAGAAATTAGTATTGAGAAACCAAATACGCTCTCGGAAGAACTGATTAAGTGCTTGATAGGCATATATCTCAAACTGAACCAGCCACCGATGGACCGCATTGGATCATCTATGATCCCAAACCATACTCTCTCCTGCATGAACTCAAAAGGCTTCATCTCGAAAAACTCCTTCAATTGTATTTGTAATGTACCTACATCTTCACGTGATGATACTACATCAAATATTGACCCTTACGGCATATCACTGGATATAGACGGTATCAACAGAGATGTGGGTCCCTACAAGAAGTTCATACAAATAACAAGAAGCTCACTCGACATGAGCCATGTTTCTGAATGTTTTCTGGCTATGGGAAAATTGAGGTAGTTTCTTGGGTTTCCAACAAAATTATTGTTATTTTAGAAGATACTTATAGGCTATTTTGACTTTGCCCCCTATTCTTAATGTGAAATTAGACTCACCCCCAGTTTTCATGATCAGACTTTGCTCTCTGTATGCGGTGGAATCTCAAAGAATTATGTAAAACTAAGGGTCAATGTCTAATTTTTTTTGTAGTAGTCCTTTGAGTTACCCCCGAAACCAAAAAAAGTAAAATACACAGAGAGTTTTATGTATTTCTTTGAGATTCCTGGCATGCAAGGGGCAAAAATAACAATTTTGAAAACAGGGGCAAGTCTAATTTCACATATAAATTGTGGGGAAAGTAAAAAATGTCCATATTTATATAGACACCTACCTTACGTGCTACTTTGTTGCAGGCTTTTGATGCATAAACTCTCCAGTGCAGACTTAACTTTCTTGACGTACAAGCAGAAGTTAGCGTTCTGGATCAACATCTACAATGCCTGCATAATGCATGTACTGTAAGACATCTTAAGCCACATGGAACGAAGGGCAGCCCTTTTGCCAAAGTGGCTTCAGTTGTACAATGCTTTAACAAAAGCCAAAACAACATTGGCAGTAGAGCCACACAAAACGAAAACAATATACATCTGACTTATGAGTGACAAGTAATTTATCTTATATTACAGGCATTTCTACAACATGGGTTGCCTTCATCACAGGAGAAATTACTGGCACTGATGAACAAGGTATACATATACATTAAATATATGTATGCATGTATGTAATAATATGGACATATGGAGCATCACTTTGAAGAGCATCCTTTTAACTAAAGAATGGACTCCCTCTCTTGAAGGGGTAAATGGTTTAGTTTTTTGATAAAATTTGGTGGAGATAATCTCCTCGATGTTAGATCATCTCCACATAATTTCATCAAAAAGTTCAATCAGAAAATGGGTGAGATGACGATCAAATAATTCAACAACCGGGATATGCACATATATAACAAATTGAATTTTGATGAAACTTGGCAGAGATGATCCATCCGTTATGGAGATAAAAAGCCATTTACCCCTAAAAAGAGGGAGTCCATTCTTTAGTTAAAAGAAGGATGCCTTTCATAGTATATATGTATATGTGTGTATACATGTATGCGCATGTGTATGTCAATGTCTTGGCACACAACTATTTGATACTTCTCATGAATAAGGTTATACATAGCAGTCACTAAAGGACCAATTGATCACAAACAACATAGAGTAACTGAAACTTGAGTTCAGATATTTTAATGCAATCTTGAAGAGGAAACCGTACAGAATAAGTAATGCTGACCTCATAACATTAGCTGGTGCGTTTCTGACCCAGGCAGCAATGAATGTGGGTGGCATTGTACTAAATGCTTTGGCAATCGAGCACTTCATTCTTCGGCATCCATCTGACTCCATCCAGGTGAGTAGACACACACACACATACACACACATATATATCTACCTAGTAAATGTTACACCCTCCATTTCAAATTAAGAGTCAACTTTCTAAAAGTTAATGTGATACAGCTATGTTAAACTTTTATTATAATACTTGACAACTACGTTGATGTCCTGTCACGTTACCCCTTTTTAGATGAAGGGTACTCACAGAAGTCCATAATATTTCTTGATATATTTTCAAAATGACTTAATTTGAGATTAAGGGAGTATCTCTCACCAAGTATCTGGATCCAATATGCACTAAAAAGCTTCCACATCCCGTGGTGCATTAAAGCAGTTTTGAAGATCAAGTGGATCTAAACATAGTGGTGAATAAAATTGATCATAACAATAATTCTAGAGGGATTCAGGATTGTGACTCAAAAAGGTGATTAGGATGATGTGACACAAGTGCATTGGTCATTTGGGTGGAATGATTAGAGTGTGTCCCACCCACCAACCAATGAACTTATGGCACATCATCTTAGTCACTTTTTTGAGTCCCAAAATTGAGACCCCCAAAAATTACTCTTATGACAATACAAAATTCAATGCGTGTATATAGAGAGAGAGAGGAGAGAGATCCCATCTAAACCTTAATCTCTACTACGTTCCCAAAGTTCTTGTTTTATGTATTTGACATATTTATATTTGATAAACAAGGGGCCAGCCGATGAGAAGGAAATGCTACTAAGACATGCCTATGGGCTGGGGTACCCAGAACCCAATGTGACATTTGCTCTTTGTCGAGGCAGCTGGTCTTCACCAGCAGTAAGTTCATTACTGCTTCAATATATTTCACCGGAAGGCTTCACCTATAGGATAGTTGTGTTTAAAAAGCTTAACTAGGGTGATTTTGTGATTTACAGTTAAGGGTTTACACACCAGATGAAATTGTGGATGAACTGGGGAGAGCAAGAGTGGAGTATCTAGAAGCTTCTGTGGGAGTAACAAGCAAGAAGAAGATTATGGTACCAAAGCTTCTACAATGGCACATGAGAGACTTTGCAGATGACATCGAGTCATTATTAGAATGGATATACAGCCAATTGCCACAATATGGCTCGCAGAAAAGGCTGATAATGGAGTGTTTGAATGGTGAAACAAAGTCTCCTCTAGCAAAAATAGTTGAAATTCAACCTTATGCATCTGAATTCCGCTACTTAATGCCCTTGCGAGCAAAATGACAGAAGAAAATCCATATCCTGAAGAGAGTAACAGAGCTCACATATACATACCTCTTGAAATTTTATGTAAAGTATAATATAATGATTCATAATAATCTCATTCTCATTAAAACTCTGACTCGGGAGTTTTACGCTCAAGCGAAAGAAAGTTGTAAACGTACAAGTACCGGCCCATTCACCACCTGTGGCAGGTTAAGTCAAACCAACCACCTACGAGAACTGAAAGAGACTCTACAGATCCCAAAGATTAGAAAACGGGGGACGATTTTCGAGTACGAAGCTTTTTGGTAGTAGTCAGATAGTTGATCCAAAATTTCAAGAGTACACATACCTCTTGTAATTTTATGGAAAGTATATTATTATGATTCATAATAATCTGATTCTCACTAAAACTCTGAGAGTTTCTGGCCCATGTTTTACAGTCTGTTTGTTTTGACCTTCTGAAGTCTGAACAGCCAAAATTCAGACTTCAGAGGTGAGTTAAGGTGTTTGTGGTTAAAAATTCAGAAGCAATTTCTTAATATGTGCCTGAATCATTCAGAGGCTCTTCTACCTCGTAATGTCATTAATGAAGCCCGAATGGTTTGCATAAAACCACTTTTTCCCTCAACCTAACAGTTTTGACCATACTTTAAAAGATAAAAGAAGGGGGCATAATGGTCAAAGTAAATCGACAACTATGAAGCACGGATTTTTCTAAAGGGTCAGCGAATCTAGCGCGGTGCGAATCAGGTGCAGGTGCGGCCCCGATTCGGCACCTATTCACACCTGAGGAGAATCGGAATTAATTGTTTACTTTTAATTTCCGATTCGTCGAGGATTCTGTCAAAATTCGTGAGGGATTCGGGAAGAACCCTTTTTCTCTTTTTTTAATTAAAATTGACTTTTTTAAAAAAAGAAAAAAGAAAAGTATTTTTAACTTTTAAGTTTTATCCTTTTAACTTTTAATAGATTGTTACTTTTTATTATCTTCCTAATTCATTGTTGATTATAGGTAATTCTTAAACATGCAATCTAATTAACTAATGTAAATTTATATTATTATTTTATTACCCGCCGGCCGCCGCACCCCACCCTGTTTTTCTGAAAATTCTCGAATCGCGTCGCAATAGAATCCCGCATCCGTGCTTCATTGATCAACAACAATCTTCCACACATATTTATTTCAAATACCAGAGTATCTCAACGTGCATATATACAAAGAATTCACTCCAAAAAACACACAAATTAGGCTTGATATGGGCTATCATCTCTAAAATGGACCTAATCAGAAGCAACCCTAATCTTTCACTAAAATAATCTCATGGCACAGATCAAGAAAGCAACATTAAATGCAATAGATGTACATGCTTAACATAATCTTTGTGGATATGACTGCAAAGGTCCATCGGTTCTGAAACTTTACAATCAATGAGTATCCATCAACCTTACAAACCGTTAGCAATTCAGAGGGGGCTCGGCTAAGAAATTTACAACCCTGTTTAGCAGATTCAAGCCAAATACAGTTTCTTCACAGTTGACTTTCACAGACAAATTCAGTGGTTCAGAGCATTTACCTTCGACGGTAACAGTAATTAAACAGGGAATCGAGTTGCTCAGTATCTCACCACTGAACCGTAAGCACAAACCTGATGCATCATCAAGTTTGGCAGCAACAGGCATCTCCACAGTTACGAGAAAAAGATTTGTATTACTGAGCATCTTTAATCCTACACTTTCACAGATAATGAGAAATATGTCCTTTGTCCTTGAGCTGTTGCCATTGTCATTGTTCAGCTCCTTGATGTGATCAGTGAAGATACACCTGTTGTAAACTGATTGATTAAATATCCAACTCCAATGTATGTCCAAAACAAAAATAAAAAGAAAAGGAAAAAAATATTAATCATTATCTATTATTTAAATGTCTAACAAAACTCTGCCTAAAATTTAATACCTTTGGTGCATTTAATGGGTCAAAGGCACCCCAAGAATGCCTACTAAAAGACTCCAGTATTATGTGTTACCACAGTGTCTCAGGTTTACTACTAAACCAACACACAAATAAGGGATAAGAATTTGCAAAATTGTTGTTTCTAAACTTCGTACTTTGATTTTGCCATCCATTAATGTAGAACTGGATGAACATTCAGTCCTAATAACACAATGGCCATATGTTCAAGTCCATTTCTACATCTAGTCTTACTCTCTTAGATGAGAGGTTCAGCTAAAGGTTGACAGAAAAAAAATCCCCCCCAGGCAACATTAGGGGCGCAGCTTTCCCTTTTAGAACATCCCAAACTAAGAGTCGTGTTTCTAAAGTCGATGTACCAAATCTCATATAATTAATTAAGTTTTGTTGTTGACCATTGAGTATGTTGAAACTAGTGTATCATTAAAAAATGCAGACCTCGAATACTGATTCTTGATTTGAGGCGTGGAGTATATAACAGTACTCAAACAGAGGTTTAATGGCTGGCTAGCTTAAAACAGAGGCCCAGAGCTTATATTTATATAAGAAAATTAGGGTTACAATGAGGAAGCAAAAACAAATAAGAAGGCGAGAAAGGACATAATAGCCTAGGTGATCAAATCCTAATTAAAGACTAAAATCTATGAGATCCCTTATTTATGGGAAGTACTAAAGATATACAATAACACCCAATAACCTAATAATGATTAATAAAATATGATTTCCAACAGTAGTATTAACATACCTCCTTGTGTATTCAAACATCCCAGGGAGCTGAGATTCCTTGGTTGAAAACCCTTCAATGTCCATACGAAGAGGCTTTAGAAAATATCCTATGTCAGGCCGCATCCTAACCAGGTGCTTCTGTCCACTACACCATACGATCAGCTTCAGAGGCACCAGATGATGTTGAAACCGAACCTGGAGGGTTCTCTTTGTAATTTCACCAGGGTCCAGGTTGGTAATTTCTTCCATAGAGATTAGAGTTGGTAAATTATCATTAGATTTCAACGGACTGCAGCATGCAAATAAGTATGAAATTAGTTAGCCATTACAAAACCTAGGTGCAAGAAGAATGCATTAGAATAAATATTCTTCTATTACCGAAAAAAAATAATTCAAGTAAATAGTAGACCTAAACATAAGAAGCTGATTTTGATTTTCACTCGATAATGGTTTTCTAGAATTATTATGTGTATGTGCCCTCACATAAAAAAGGTACACAGTAAGTGGACAAATGTTATAATCAAGCTCACGCCAAGAAACCTGTAAAGTTAAATATTAAGAATCAAGAATGTGCCTTAAAACAAAAATAAAATTCCACACATTGCGTATATTTAGTTTGTCAAGTTGCCACCTATAAGAAAAAGAGGATTTGATTCCTTGAGAATTTCGTTAACCTCTTTAAGCTCTCCACTCCAAAGTTAATGATGTGGTAAACTGGATAATTTCTAAAAACCTGTAAGTTGTGATAAAGTGACATGAACTTTTCCAACCTTGCACCACAATGATATTTTTCCACCAAAAAGTTGTAATTCAATCGGCATAAGCACCCATTATGACTTCTGCAGGTATGTACCTTACTATAATAAATTTATATAAGAGCCGCATAAATTTTTGTAAAAATTGGAACTTAATCTTTCATCCAAAAATTACAAATAGGAAAACTGGTAATTCTTAAGGTCCATTTGATAAGTTGGGAAAATGATTGAAAGCACTATTAATTTTTATGAGAACTTCAGGAAAAAAAGACGAGTGATTAGGTGAGATGTTCCCCATCTTCCTTTTCTTTTTTTCATGGAAAAATTTTCTTACCCACTAGCCAATTCATTTTATTCCATGGAAAACTCAAAAAGATAATAGAACATTTCACCAAATCACTCCTCTTTTTCCAACTTAGAAAAATTAATAGTGGTTTCAATAATTTTTCAACTTTTTTTAACAAACTTAAATGCAAGTATAGCTTAAAATAACCTCTCAGTTGTTGCAAGTTCTTGATCTGAAGAATCAAGACTTTTTTGAGTATCCTCGTTGCACAAAGATAATTTCGACATACACTCGGCAGAACAGTTTGTCAAGGTAACTTCTACACATACAAGAAGTGGAGATATACTTGAAATCTCAGATGAAAACATATAATCCACTTTTAATCCATTTCCATTTGCCGGATCTAAGAGTGTATAAGATTTAGGTTTAACTCTCCCACCAATATCCCCAATAGAGATTCTTGCCGAAGATCTCTGAATATAGCTTTTTTCTGATGCATTCTTGCTCGAACCAGGATTCTCATCCAACCATGATTCAAGAGCTTTCTTCGACATTAGTTCCGAAAAGTCATTTCCTCCAGTTTGATTTCTATCGACGTTGGCAACATCCGAAAAATTAATAAATGAACTATCATCTTGATCACCTTCACTCCCAGATGCACCCCCATCAATGCCACTTGAACCAGTGATAGGATCTTGAGAACCATCACTATAAGCACTTTCTTCATTCAAAGATCCGGATACTGAATTGGCATCATCAACTTCATATGAATCACTATGAGTGGTGGTTCCCTCAACAGCATTTAAACTGTAATCATCGTAATCACAAACCAAACTACATGGCTCTGGGAGAGGATCGTACCCAGGAGCTGCATGGAGAACTATTTGCGAAAGAGAACCAGGAAGATAAAATCGATAATTAATGAGTTCAGTTGATGTTGGCATTGTTTTTTCCCCAAACATGTGTTCTGCAAGTACACATGATTGATCCTTATTCTGTGGTGCTTCTGAACCGATGTAGCAGGAAAGAAGTTTCTTTAGAACACGAGCCCGATCTCGAACATCATAGTTTGAGTCGAACTTGGCAAGCTCAAGCAAATAGCATAAGAGTCTTTTGAAAGTGCTCAGGTCGTCCCCTTTTGCACATAACGTAACCTGAAAGAAAACCAGTTGATGGATCAAGGCAAGCAAAAATAACCAAATTCAACGAAATATGAGATATGCTTCTCTAGCAATAACATGGTAATGTACTAAAATTTATACTTTATTAAATAATAAAATTGAATCGGATGTTCACAATTAATTCAATATTTACAATATCCACTGTAACTTATAACACAGCATAAATCAGCAACATCAACCCTGCATTCTGTTAAACGGGAACTAATAGTAAATTATAGGAAAGAATAAAATAAAGAAATATGATACATCTGCTGATAGCTTGTCTAATATTGGTCTTCGATGTCCTAGTTTGACTTGGCAAAGTTCTTCCACACCTGAGTTAGCCATCGAGGTTGCCAATAATATGCTTGCACATCCCAAGTATAGGTTTCTGTTAGTTTGTTTGGTTTTCGTTGTAATTTTTTTTATTTTTCTCATTCTTAATACAATTGGCAGTTTCATTCAAAATAAGTATATGATGCAAGTTTTATGTCCTAGGCATGGTCATGAGGTCAGAGACAGAATATGGGAGCTAATATTTTTGGGGAGAGTGGGGGTTCTACAATTAGATTTTGGGAGGATAAATGGAGGGGTGAGACAACCTTTGATTCTTTGTTTCCGCGACTATATAGACTCCCCGTGAACAAGGGAGATTCCATTGCTTCTTTAGCCTCTTTAAACTCGGACTGTATTGTGTCTTGGAATTTATCTTTTTCCAGAAACTTGAATGAGATAGAGTTGGAGGAGTATCTTTCTTTGTTGAGAGTCATTGAGGGTGTTAGATTGTCTCCGGGGAGTGTAGACTATAGGCGATGGTTGTTGAAAGGGGAGGGTTTCTCTTGCTCTTCTTTTTACAAATCTCTTATCGATTCTCCAACACATCCACAATTTGCACCTTCAAAAGTCATTTGGGCAGCTGGTATTCCCACAAAAGTGAAAGTGTTCTCTTGGTTAGTTGCTCACGGGAGGGTTAATACCTATGATCTGTTGCAAAAGAGAAGACCGAATTATTGTCTCTCCCCATCTTGGTGTGTACTTTGCAAGAGCGATGCAGAATCTTTGAACCACTTGTTGTTACACTGCCCTTACTCATATTTCATATGGAACGAAGCTTGTGCAGAATTTGGGTTTAGTTGGGCCATTCCCAAAGATGGTGCGAGACTTCTGATGTTGGAAATCAATAGCTACAGAGACAAATCTAAGAGCAGGGAGCTATGGAGATGTGTCAAAGTCGCTTCCTTTTGGCTATTATGGATGGAGAGGAATTATATAATTTTTGAAGGAAAGGTAGAAGAAAAGGAGTGGCTGTGGGAAAGAGGCAAATTCATGGCTTCGTTGTGGGCTTCCAACACCAAGCCTTTCAAAAACTATAGAGTGGAAGACATCAAGAACAATTGGAGAGCTTGGATTTTTGAATAGTGTTCCATTGTATAATCTGTTCTAAGGGTGTTTTGTTGGCTGTGGTTTCTAGCATGATTATATTTCTTTTATTTTTTGGGGGTTATTTGTTTTGTTGGTGGACTCCTTGTCCCCTCTATATTTGTACTTTCAATTTTTATTATTAATGGATTCCTGTTTCTTATCAAAAAAAATATTTTTGGGGCGAGAGAGATTAGACTCATTAAAAAATGGAAACTGCATATAAGCAGCAGCCAAAAGCATATTTCAAAGAGCCCAGGGAGTATTCAGAATTAATGTATCATGTATGGGATTCTAGTCCTAAAACACTTAAGTCGATAATGAGCACATCCAGTTGACTTGTCTATACGAGTGAAAAAAGAAGAATGTGATGTGATCATCCGAAAAGAATATTAGTAAAAAACTGTAAAGATGATTTCCATATGAGAATCAAGTTGTACATGAGGACAGTCTGAGAGTTTATCCCACTTCTATAAGATGTGGCCTCCCAAGCTTAGTAATATAGGTTGGATTGCCCTCCCATCAATAGCCATATGATCCCAATTTCCAAATATGTTGTCCATAAATGATCAAAAATCCATATAAATGAATATAAAAAATAGTTATGAATAATGAGTTAAAGAGACAATGATGTTTGAAATACCATCAACCCAAATTCAAAATAATTTTTTACAGAAATATTTTCAAAGTAGATTGAGTTAATCAATGTTTACGGTAGCTATATTCGATAGCAAGGGAAATCAAAATTCATTGTCATTCTTGAGACAATTGAGAACATCGTGACTCGTGAAATTCATTACATATATGTTTACTTTAGAATTTATACACCACCCAAGAATCTATGAATTGTATCTTGAACTGTAAGATTAACTAACTAGGTTTCGTGTTTATTTTAGATTTTCAACAAATTCGTATTGATTCAGCCATGAATCGTGGATCATAAGATTCTGATAACTATGCCTTCAACTTCAACCCGAACATTAAGTGTCAATTGTTCCACATGATAAGGAAACCTAGAAAAAATATATCTTCTTACCCTTGTTCTGATATATCTGCAGATAATAATGCATGAAAAATACGAAAGGTTTAATACCTTGACAGCAGCATTGAGAGTCTGGAGCTTTGTTTCATGTGCTTCCGTAGTAAAACAACGAGCAAGATACTTGAGTACAGTAGGTAAAATCTTTGGAATTATGTCCCCAATTAAGTTGTACTCACCGACCATCCAGACAATCATTGCACGGGCTGCAGACACCTTCAAGGAGTCCAAACTCCGTACCAAATGAACAATAACCTTTTAAAAGAACAAAGAAAAGAATTATTAGATGATCTAACAATGTTTCCCTTTCTTTCAAGTTCTAAATGAGCCTTTACAATAATGAAAGAATATGATATGGGTCCGTACTCCTCACAAGAGAGGCTAAAAGATCATATGTAGAATATCACCAAACCGAATAAAGTGATAAGAAATGAACCTGGAAATACATTTCAAAAATTGATTATCATAATAAGTTCGGAACTAGATGCGTGTGCATTTAGCAGAATAGCATAGGCAGCTCAAGCTCACTACAGCAACTATGTTGGATACATGTAGAGGTGAGTGAAAGTCACGTCAAATTTCACTAAGCTTTTCCATCCCCCTTTTCTACAAGAAAAAATGGGGAAAGCTGCTGAAAGGAAAACTAATCCATAAACAACTGCAAAGCTGGACCATGTAGTTAAACTGGCCAGTCCTTCCCCATAAGGGAAATTTTTTCATCACTAAGATTAGGAAATCGACTACGGCGATTGCTTTCCCACAAGATTTTAGATAAAATGAGTAGGAAAATCCATTATGGAATCTACAGTTGGTTTAGCTCAGATCTGAGATATACAGGTATGCCCAAGGATCTAACACTGTTTCTTTCTTTACTATATGTTTAATTCTTTTTTATGGAATAAAGCTTTTCAGGAATTTGATGTGCATGGAGTTTTGCCTAAGAATGTAGGTGCTATGATAGTGGAGATTTTGGAGTTGGAATCAAAGAAGTCAACTTGTCTTTGGAGGCTTATTTTGATGGTTTTGAGTGGTTGGTTTGATTGGAGAGAAATAAGAGATATTCGAACATAATTGGGAGGGAAAAAGAGTTTATTTGGAGAAAACTAAATTTGTGGCTTCTCTCCGGGAATCTTCATCTAATCATGATTTCAGATTACTCAGATTCCATCTTCTTTTAAATGAAACCATTGTAGTCGAGTGGGCTATAGTTTCTATGTTTAAAAAAAGGGGAAAATCATAGTATCTTCAAATACAAATGAGATAACATAGGTAAGCAGCAGAGAAATTGTCAAAAGTACCTTCTCGTGACTCTGTGGATCTAATTTTATGATTGCTCTGATGGATATTAATGCTTGAATTAAAACAACAGCTTCTCCATCCACAGACCCAACCTCGCCATTCAAAAATTCTGCAATGTTGGTAGTTACTTCAGAAGATCTAAAAAACAAAACAATTGTTTATAGATCCTATACAGAATAAGAGGTGACTTACGGGGTGTAATCAGAGCTAATAGCCCTTCCAAGCAGGTATTTGCTAGTTTTGGAAGTCGTCGTGCACATAACCCAATTGCAGCTACAGTATCCGCTGCAAACCTCCGGTCCGAATCTCGAACATAATCCTAGCAATGCATTAAAACATAAGCCAGGGCATCCTCTTCTATGGAACAAAGAAAAAGTTCAGAACAATACAAGCAGCAAAATGTTTCAACAAGGATTGGCATTCTCAATAATCAATATGTTATCTTTAAACCCATTTCTGATGGCAGGGATTTCATCATTGAAGGTAAATTTTTAATTGCATATAGTGTAAGACATATAGCCAAAATACATCAGAAAGTACCTGGAACTCTTGAAAAATGAGTGGGATCGATGTGTCTGTGGCAATGGAAGACAGTATCTCCAATTTCAGAGCCTTTATCTGATACGTATCTGCAGAACTTATAAAGAAGTCTTCGAAGTGGGGAGCAAATAGAGAAGGTATTGCTTTAGCAAACACTTGAATATTGCAGAGAACCTACAACAGTAAAATACAAGTACATAAATTAAACCAAAGTCTTGATTATTTGAGTAATGTAGACGTTTATTGCCAAAAATGAGCAAGTATCACACATAAATAATCCAATAACTGATCCCTGATTGATAGAAACTTGAAAGAATTTATTTGGGCGTTATCTGGTTCATATCAGCATTTCACCAGCCAGTAATACCAGTGCAATCACTTCTAGATTACGCAGATGCATTGCCGAAAATTGACTTTTAATGAGAGTTAGTGATCTCATTGACAACTATTAAGAAAGTAGGTAGACCAGGTTTCTTTTCTCTAAGCTTGAGGCTTTCAATATGGAGCGGGTGTCATTTTTATAGTCAAAGGTTTGAGCAATCTCCACCATTGATCTGGCGTGCCATTTTGACAAGCGCCTTGGGCAATTTTAATGCGGATGGACGTGCATTGCTATCCTCTGAGGCTATTTCTCGTCTATAGAGAAAAGAGGCACAAAATAGAACTTTTGTGGCCCAGAAAGTCGTTAAAAAATTAGATTTCCAAGAGCAGATTTCAGATGTCAAAAATCCCATATTTGGAATATTTCTGCAGCAAGTTTTTTTTGATACGAAACAGAAAATTTTATTGCCACTTAACGAAAGTAAACAATACATATGCAATCAAGAAAATAAACAGACTAGTGGAAGAGAATTCCACTAGACTGACACCCTCCCCCCCCCCCCCCCCCGGCTACTTAAAAGAGGTACACTACATAAGAAACAGAAAACCCACTTAGCTAGACAAAAAACTATTACAATCAATACGAAACAGAAAGCATTCTGAGCAATCTAAAACGCCAGACGCCCTAGCCCATAGTTCTGTAAGAAATAAGATGTGATCCCACAAATCCTCAACATAAATAGATTTTCCTTCAAAAATACGTTTGTTTCTTTCCATCCAAACACCCCAAGCAACCGCTAGAACCGCAAATCTCCATAGATCTCTAGCTTTACCGTGACCCTTATTAAAATGCCAATTTACTTCCACAAACTCCAACCATTTCTTGGGCATAGCACCAACCACCCCGAATGCCTTAAATAACCCTGCCCAAATCCACCTAACAAACCCGCAATGAAGGAGAATATGATCAATGCTTTCATCGAACTGTTTGCACAATACACACCAAGATGGGGACAAGCACCAAAAAGGCCTCCTCTTTTGAACTACATCATATGTGCTAACCTTACCCTTAAGCGCAAGCCAAGCGAACACTTTAATTTTTGTTGGAACTCCATGCTTCCAGATGAATTTAGACAATGAATCCAAATATGATTGAGAAGATTGAGAGAGGACATTAAAAAAGAATTTACATGAAAATGAACCTGATGAATGAGCCACCCAAGATCTTTTATCAAGATAATTCTGATTTAAGGACACACTTTGGATTAAATCCATCATAGCTGTGAACTCAACAAACTCCCTATCATTTAAATTTCTACGAAAAGACAGATCCCAAGAGAAACTTGGAGACCAAGAGGAAACCATTTGAATGAACATATTTTGATTACAAGATAATCTGAAAATTCTAGGAAATAGATCCTTTAGAGGACTACTCCCTACCCATACATACTCCCAGAACCGAATATTGTCCCCCACACCCACCACTAATTTAATGTTTTGCATAAAATCAATCCACACTCTAGAAATCGACTTCCACGGGGCACGAGAAGTGCCACTGATCCCGAATCCTGCATACCACCCATTAGAATGAGCCCCATACTTACTCTCTATGACCGAATGCCAAGGTGAATCTCTCTCCAAAGGAAGTCTCCATAACCACTTTCCAAGCAAAGCCATATTTCTTTTGATAATATTCCCCACACCCAACCCCCCATTTATTTTGGACTTTGAAATTTCGTCCCAATTAAGGAGGTGATTTCCCTTCCTTTCCCCGAACCCTTCCCAAAAAAATCTCTCATTAATTTTTCCAATAATTTGGCCGTTTTTTTAGGAATTTTAAAAACAGAGAGGTAGTAAATTGGAATGCTCCCAAGAACCGATTGTAACAGAATCAATTTCCCCCCTCGCGACAAACAACTTTTATGCCATCCTTCAATCCTCTTTGAAACCCTTTCTATAACAGGATCCCAAAATGCCGTACTATTAGGGTTCCCCCCCAACGGCAACCCTAGATAAGTAAGAGACCACTCACCACTAACACACCCCAAATCTAAAGCAATTTTAGACAGCCTATCAGGCTCAAGATTCAGCCCTACTACCACACTTTTAGACAGATTAATACTTAGCCCAGACATAAAAGAAAATACCTTAAGGATTCCTTTCAAATTTTCAATATACCGATCATCATTTGGGACGAAAAAGATGCTATCGTCCGCAAATTGTAAATGTGATACTTCTACCCTATTTTGCCCAACCTTAAAACCCCTCACCACCTCAGTCTCACTCGTTCTCTTCATAAGTCTACTGAGAACATCCGCCACCAGAATGAATAAAAAAGGAGATAGTGGATCTCCTTGTCGTAGTCCCCTCGATGCCCCAAAATGGCCACATGGTTTACCATTTATAATTACTGAGAAATTTGCCGAGGAAAGACAGCCCTTAATCCACCTCCTCCATCTCTTACCAAAACCTTTTTTTTCCAAAACAAAATCCAAAAAATCCCAACTGATATGATCATACGCATTTTCGAAATCAATTTTAACGATTACCCCCTCCTTTCTTTTTGATCTATACTCTTCCATGACCTCATTAGCAATTAGGACTAAATCAAGAATTTGCCTCCCTTGCACAAATGCTCCTTGGGCGTAATCAATTGTACCCCCTATCACCCTTTTCAATCTCAACGATAAAACTTTAGCTAGAATTTTGTATAAGGAAATCACAAGGCTAATCGGTCTAAAGTCCTTTATTGATATGGAATTAAGTTTTTTCGGAATGAGACATATAAATGTGGCATTTGTTTTCACATTAACCACACTGTTGTCAAAAAATTCCCCAAAAACCTTCATAATGTCCTCCTTAATTGTTTCCCACCCGTGTTGCAAAGCTGCCATCGTAAACCCATCCGGCCCGGGAGCCTTATCCCCTTTACAAAGAAATAAGGCAGCCTTGACCTCCTCCTCTTTAAACGGCTCCTCTAACAGCCCATTATCCACCCTGTCAATGGCGGCCCATTCCAATCCTTCAATACCAAATTTCTGTCCCTTATTCTCTTTGTATAAACTCTCAAAAAAATTCAAAATTTCACTTTCAATTTCCCTTTCCAAATGTATCAAATCACCTCTAGGGGTTTCAAGCTTATTGATTAATTTGTTTGCTTTTTTACTCCTTACAATTCTATGAAAAAGATTGGTATTATTATCCCATTCAATTATGCCCTTCACTTTTGCTTTTTGATACCACGAAATTTACTCCTTAACTATTATTTCACCCAACTTTCTTTTCAGCTCCCTCCTTTCCACCATCTCAGACTCCAACAACCCCAACGATTCCTCCATCTTATCTATCTCCCCAATACGCCTCAATATTGCATTTTTCTCCAATCTAATATCACCAAAAACCTCTATGTTCCCCATTTTAATTTCCTTTTTCACTTCCCCTAATTTTAACATAAATTTGTGACCCTCCCACCCTTAGCACACGCACGTCTCCCACTAATTTTTAAACAATTCTTTGAAATTTTTTCCTTTTAACCACATTTTCAAAACGGAAAGGTGTCGGTCCCCACTTGAAACAATTTGTGTCGAGAACAATCGGACAATGGTCAGATGTCACTCTAACTAATGCTTCTTGCCTCACTGATTCCGATATATCTTCCCAACCCAAGGAAAATAAAAATCTATCGATCCTAGAACATGCAAGTCGATCCCTCATATTAGACCAAGTAAAATCCGTATTATTTAATACTGTGAGAGATGTGAGAATAAAATGATATGTCTTATTGAAGAGAGAACCACACTTTATATACAAGTGAAAACCTAGAAAAAAATAGGGTTTCTTCCCTATGTGACCTAAGCATACACATCATCTATATTACATGTGACCTAAGCATACACATCATTTCCATTACATGTGACCTAAGCATACACATCATATACATTACATAAATATAAATCTCAACACTCCCCCTCAAGCTGGAGCATACAAGTTATATGTTCCAAGCTTGTTACAAATGTAATTGACTCGAGGTCCACTGAGAGACTTAGTGAAGATATCAGCTAGTTGATCATTTGATTTCACGTAGCTAGTAGTGATCTCTCTTGAAAGGATTTTGTCTCTAATAAAGTGATAGTCAATCTCGATGTGCTTGGTCCTTTCGTGAAAAACAGGATTAGATGCAATGTGGAGAGCTGCTTGATTATCACATATCAACGTCATTTGTTGAATCTTTGTAAACTTCAACTCCTGGAGTAACTGTTTCATCCAAACAAGCTCACACGTTGCTTTTGCCATGGCCCGATATTCTGCCTCGGCAGTGGACAAAGAAACAACTGATTGTTTCTTGCTCTTCCACGAGACCAAATTTCCTCCAATGAAGATATAATACCCACTTGTGGAATGTCTATCATAAGGGCACCCTGCCCAATCAGCATCAGAATAGCCAACAATTTCAGTGTGGCCTCTACTTTCATACAGAAGGCCTTTGCCCGGTGCCTTCTTTATGTATTTCAAAATACGGATAACTGCCTCCCAATGACTATCATACGGAGCACTTAAGAATTGGCTAAGTACACTCATCGAGAACGCAATGTCAGGTCATGTTACGGTGAGGTAGTTGAGTTTTCCAACAAGTCTCCGATACTTACTAGGGTCTGATAATGACTCCCCCTGATTAGGTAGGAGTTTGACGTTTGGATCCATCGGAGTTTCTATGGGTTTGCAATTTACCATGCCCGTTTCTTCTAAGATATCTAGGGCATATTTCCGCTGCGAGATACTGATACCCTGTTGAGATTGAGCAACTTCTATTCTCAGAAAGTATTTGAGTTTCCCTAAATCTTTCTTCTGAAAGTGGTGAAATAGATGTTGCTTGAGTCTCTGTATGCCCTTCTGGTCATTTCCCGTAATCACAATATCGTCCACATAAACGACCAAGTAGATGCATTGGTTAGGAGACGAATGGGAGTAAAAGACTGAGTAATCAGCCTCACTACGAGTCATACCAAACTGATGAACCACTGAAGTAAAACGTCCAAACCAAGCCCGTGGGGATTGTTTTAGGCCATAAAGAAAGCGACGGAGGTGACACACCAGATTAGAGTCCCCCTGGGCAACAAACCCAGGAGGTTGCTCCATATAGACCTCTTCTTGTAATTCGTCATGAAGAAAAGCATTCTTGATGTCCAACTGATAAAGGGGCCAGTGACAAATGGCCACCATTGAAAGAAATAAGCGAACAGAGGACATCTTAGCCACCGGAGAAAATGTATCACCATAATCAAGCCCATAGATCTGGGTATATCCTTTCGCAACTAGCCGGACTTTCAGACGATCAACCTTGCCATCGGGCCTAACTTTGACCGTATAAAGCCAACGACACCTAACTGTGGATTTACCAGGAGGAAGGGGCACGAAATCCCATGTGCCACTAGAATGCAAGGCAGACATTTCATCAACCATAGCCTGCAGCCAACCCAGATCAGAAAGAGCATATCCTATATTTCTTGGAGTAGAAATAGGAGACAAAGACGAGACAAAGGCAGTATATTGTGGAGATAATCGATGATAACTTACAAAATTGTAAATGGGATGAGGGTTACGTGTAAAACGAATACCTTTGTGTTCGGCAATGGGAAGATCCAAGTCAGAAGCCGGAGCCAGAACCAGAGGCATAACAGGAGTAGGAGATGACGCCGGTGGATTTGGTGAAGACTCGGATATAGGTTCGGCGGGAGAGTCAGTCTCGGTGAGCTCAGCAGATACAGACCGAGAACGACGATGGTAGGTGAGTAGAGGTGGTGGGTTGGGTTGAGGAGTGGAGTTATCATAGGATATGGACAGCTCATTAATAGGAGGAGGAGGACATGTAGTGGTCTCTAAAGAGAAGAAAGGTGTTGTCTCAAAGAAGGTGACGTCGGCAGACACAAGGTATCGTTTACTGGCGAAAAACAACGATAACCTTTTTGCAAGTGAGAATACCCTAAAAAGATACACTTGAGAGATTTGGGATGTAACTTATCTTTCCCAGGAGTGAGGTCATGAATAAAACAAGTGCAGCCAAAGATACGAGGGTGGACGATATAAAGAGGTTGGTTGGGAAATAACAAAGAATGGGGCACATGGTTGTCTAAAACAGAGGACGGCATCCTATTAATTAAATAGCAAGCGGTGAGAATGGCGTCGCCCCAGAAACGTTGTGGAACATAATTGTGAAGAAAGAGAGTACGAGCAGTTTCAATCAGGTGTCTATTTTTCCGCTCAGTAACTCCATTTTGTTGTGGAGTATGTGCACATGAAGATTGATGAAGTATACCCTGAGAATTCATAAAAGATTGAAATGGGGCAGAAAAATATTCACGTGCATTGTCACTGCGGAGAGTACGAATAGTGACTCCAAATTGGGTTTTAATTTTGGAACAAAATGTGTGAAATATGGAAAACATTTCAGAACGATTTTTCATTAGAAATAACCAAGTACACCGAGAAAAATCATCAACAAATGTAATAAAATATCGATAACCCAAAGTTGATTGAACACGACTAGGACCCCATACATCGGAATGGACTAAAGAAAAAGGAGACTCTGCTTGTTTATTCACACGACTCGGAAAAGAACTTCGAACATGCTTTCCTAACTGACATGACTCACACTCTAAAATCGATAAACTCGCTAGACGTGGCACCATCTTTTGTAATTTCTGGAGGTCAGGATGTCCTAAACGTTGATGAAGAATGGTGGGGGGATCAATAGCAACACAGGCAACAGGGGTTGGTGGTGGGGTGAGATAGTATAATCCACGGTACTCACGTCCTACTCCAATCGTCCTCCCAGTGTCCTGGTCCTGCAAAAGGACTGAATTAGCGATAAAGATAACAGAACAGGGCAATGTTTGGGTTAATTTACTAATGAAAATTAGATTAAATGGACAATTTGGTATAAAGAGAACCGAATTTAGAGGTAAAGAAGGCAAAGGTGTAGCTTGTCCAATTCCTCTAACTTTTGTGAGCCGTCAGCTAAGGTAACAGTAGATAATGTACTAAAGTAATGAATACGGGAAAACAGACCTTTGTTACCAGACATATGATCAGAAGCCCCAGAATCAAGAACCCATGGCCCAATTGAGGATGACTGCGAGATGCAGGCAGTATAAGTACCAGTTTGACTGGTTGAGGCTACGGCGGATGTCTGGTTATTCGCTTGAAATTTCTGAAACTCGGCATACTCAAAAGCGGAAACGGTCATAGTCCCAGAGGGATCCCCAGAGAAAGAATCATACTGTGAAACGTTAGCCACTTTAGGCGGATAACCATGGAGTTTGTAACAGCGACTTACAGTGTGGCCCAGAGTATTACGATGAGTACACTTGGGGCGAGGGCGATTTCGACCTTTCTGCCCGACGTTGTCATATCGCCGATAAGTCATTTGAGATGCCAAGATAGCAGAATCAGTAGAAGTGGTAGGCTCAATATGAGTGCTTAGAGGCGCGGAGATACGAATTAACTGTTCGAATATTGTATACATGGTTAGAATCCCAGGATTTGCCAAAATTTGATTACGAACATAATCGAGTTCTGTAGGTAGGCCGGCCAGTGCAAGAACCATGAAAAATTTTTCACGATCTGCTTCTTGTTTTTCAATATCAATTGAACGAGGCATCATTTCATTAAACTCTTGCTGAAGTGTCTCAATTTGGCCCAAATACTTTTGCATATCAAGATCCTGCTTTTTTAATCGTCTTCATACGAAAGACAACAGTATAAAGGCGATTAATGTCATTTGAATAGTCTTTTAGCCTTTTGCCATACCTCATAGCATGTACGGTACGGTCGGTATTGATCAACGATAGTGCGGTCAATAGACTGCCAGGGGATATTGCATAAAAAGGCATCGATCTGTTTCCATTATGGACGATCTTTCTCGACAATTTCAGTAACCCGTTGGATCAGGTGTTCTTCAAAACCCTGACCCATAAACCATAATTCCACCGAGGCAGACCAAGACATATAATTTTTTGAACCACTTAATTTTTCAGAACAAATAATGGGCGTATTTGTAAAATTGATAAGGGATTTATTTGGTAAAGCAACCATAGAATTAATCACCAAAATAATTGTTAAGAAATGGCAAAAGGAAGGCTGGAAACCTATGGGATTTGGCTTAGAGAAAGGTTCTGAAAAATCTGGACAGAAATAGGTAACACGCGCTGTCACGAGCGTGAACAGTGACGGCGCGTGGATCTCACGCGCGTGGAGGCGCTTGGGTGGTCGTCCGGCGGAGTGCTTGCACGGTGGGCTTCGTCTCGGGATTCCGAGCAGATCTGTGTAGGTAGTTCCGGGAACGGATAAGTATTTGAGGTGTTTTTGGAAGAAAGTGGGGGCCGCTAGGGTTTTGTGTAGAGTAAGAGGGTGACAGCTAGGTTAAGGAAGGCTAGGGTTTCTCTGCTGGAATGGAGGCACAACAAGATGATTTCTCACAAAAAATGCTCTGATACCATGTGAGAGATGTGAGAATAAAATGATATGGCTTATTGAAGAAAGAACCACACTTTATATACAAGTGAAAACCTAGAAAAAATAGGGTTTCTTCCCTATGTGACCTAAGCATACACATCATCTACATTACATGTGATCTAAGCATACACATCATATACATTACATAAATATAAATCTCAACAAATACAATATCCCTTAACCCCGTTTCTCTAATAAATGCATCAAAAATCTCTCATGCTTCTAGTACTTCTTCCTCCCCCTAACTTCTCCGAGGGGAACCGAACTACATTAAAATCCCCCCCCCCACACACACACCATCTGTCCCCACACAGACCATACACACTTGCTAACTCTACCCAAAAATCTTTCCTATCTTTTGGCTTACAAGGACCATAAACCCCCGTAAGCCACCAATCAACTCCCCTCCCCCGACTGGTTGAAAACGAATCGAAATTGTGAAATTACCTAAGAGGGATTCAGACCCTCTCAAAACTCTAGAATCCCAAATAATTACAATACCCCCTGATTTTCCTAATGAAGGCAAAAAAACCCACTCTTTAAATCTAAATCCCCACACGCTCCCAATGAGAAATCTGTTAATTTCTTCATTTTTTGTTTCTTGAAAAATAACCACATCCGGTTTTTCTCTACGCAAAAATTCCCTAACAACCCTCCTCTTCTCTCTCCCTCCCTCCCAACCACCGAACGTTCCAGCTTATAATTTTCATCTAAAACAGTTAGAAACCCCGTTACCTCTTGCCCCCTTTCCTCTTTTATCCCCCTCGGTTTTATCATAATTAATGTCTAACACGAACTCTATTTCAAAAAAATTCAAAAGTTAATAAGGTTCCCGGAATTCAGTAAGAGCGTATATGAAAAAAAAAAGAGTAAAACTAGATCACTGGGATATGGATTACGAAATAAACAAGAGTAGTTTAACAATTTGAAATCAAATAGAAACCAATATTCTAGAAAGGAAGTTAAGATACCACGTATTTTGAGGAACTAGAAGATCTCAGGATAAACAAGAGTGGTTTAACAATTTTTCTGATGCCTTCCTTTGGTGCCATAATCCAGTGTACCCCAGCAGCAGCAAGTACCACTGCACTATTATGACTCCACAACAGAGGTGAAGTACACTGCAGAAGGATCTTCACGTCTTCATTACTTTTAGCAGATGTAAAATGCGAAAGATCTAGTTGACCGGAATTATCCTCATAACTCGACTGTGATAAATATTTATCTGGTCCTTCAAGATAATTTCTGGAGATCAAATCTGCAAATTCAGACTCATATATCCCACTGCCAATCTCAATTGTTTTTTCTTCTAGTGCATCGTCAATATTTGACCCGTCCTTTTCAGGATTATAATTCTCAGAACATGAAGATAACATAATTGATTCCTTTACAAGCCCATGTCTAGCAATTGCATAACGCAAGAGGATCCCGATTAAGATAATCTGGCCCCACTCTTCAACATCAGGAAGAGTTTGACACAATCTTTTATAGTTTTTAGCAATGAGAGGCAAATTGTTTGGACAAACAGAAGCAAATGCTGCAGCAGCAGCTCCAACAACTCCGGGAGAATGGTCATTCAACAATATTGCAACAATCTGTACAAAATGACATTGCATCAATTAGTAGCCAGCATTATTGGCCTCTCAATAAAAAAAAAGTGACAATTTTACAGAGGTCATACAATTGGAGTTCTAATTAAACAGGAATAAGTCTCAGAAGAGTTCATTTTGATAATTGTAGAAATATGCATAAATATCCAGATTACTGAGGCATATACATATCTTTGCATATAAAAGGACTTAACATAAGCTAATCCATAATGTCAGTCCAACCACATAAACATGACAACTCAAACTTCCAATTCCATACTCTTCTAAGCACCAGCCAGCACATTTCTTCAGGTGAAAGAGCAGGTGAAGATAAGAAACTCGAAAATGCCATGCTTTCTCACTTTACCTTGTCTAATCATGTAACACTATTTCTTAGTGATGATCTATTAAGGACATTATAAAGAAACTAGATTACCCTACACACGCGATGCGCATACAACTGGTATACATTTGATTGGAATAAATTAATTAACAAAAAGAAAGGTGGTGTGGTGGTTAGAAAACTATTGCAACTTACAGATAAGCAAGGGTTTGAGTCCTAGTACAAGCAATTTTTCAAAAGGGGATTGCAAGGGTAAAAAGGTATTTCAAAAATATGACATAGCTTCATTTGGCGATTGAAATGAGTGCAAGCATTATGTAACAGTATAGATGAATTAACAAATAACTTGACCTAACCTCTTCAACTGCTATAGTATTTTCCTCCATGCGCAAATCATGCAACTTTGGAAGAGCATTGGCAGCGCATTTTCTCACATAAACAGAAGGATCTCTAGCACATTTGCCCACTGCCGCTAAAACAAGTGGAGCAACAACATGTAAACGGATCCCTGCCATAGCACGAAGCGCCCATGCCCGCACCAATGGATTTGTATCCCCCAAATCCTTCTGGAAACAATTAATTGACAACAGTGCTTCATTGGGACGCCTAATGCACATAGTCAAAAAGAAGAGGCAGAAAGAAGTCATATCAGTATACCTTGCATTTCAAATTTAAAGCTGAACCACCATTTACAGTTTTACACAGTAGCCTTCAATTGCAACCAATGCATTCAAGATTACAATTATCTAGGCCTTTCGCCAAGCATTATTTAAAAATCTTAAGTTACAACAAACATTTACGGTAACCAAAAAAAAACAATATTATGTTAGTTCCAGGCAGCATGGGCATACCGCATACCCTACCCAGTCATCTGTACTATAATATAAAGTCACGATGGATTTCAAACGCTTTTGAGGCTCCGTCATACTTTGATTTCCAATTTTTAACCCTGTAATCTCCTTTTTCAAAAAAAATGCTTAATCCCACTATTCAACAAAATTCTCCTTTTTCAAAAAAAATTGTTGATCCCACTCTTTAAAGTAAAGCCATTTATGTTCAGGTGTTACCATATTTTCAGTAACTCTTGATCGCCTAACTCATAATTACCAATAATATGGACCTTGTGTCCATGTTAAACGAAGGGGATCTGGATAGTGGCGAAACCAGGAATTGAAGTAACCGGGGGCAAAATTTGATCAAAATTCAAAACACACTAAAATTTTGCCCCTTACAGTTAGGTACCCTCAAGTTTATTTTTATGCATCCAAGTCCATATATATATAAAAAAAATTCAATAAAGGAAGAAGCTGAGATAGAAACATAAAGAAGAAGTTGGGGTGATTTGTTAAGTTTAGAGTTTTCAAATTGTCCCATAAAGTTTTGCCCCTACAGTTAGACACCCTCAAGTTTATTTTTATGCACAAAAGTCCCTATATATTTTTTTTCAAAAAAGATCCCACATATAACAACAGATTTTGAAATCCAAGAGGGGGCAGCCTTCGCCACTGGATCTGGACTATGTGCCTAAAGTTACATGTCTCACCCTGAAGAGTGGGGAGGTGCAGTGTGTCTAGCTGGCCTAACAGAGCAAATAATACCACAGTATCTTTGTAGTGGGGGGAGGAAGATGAATTGGCGTTCCCTCATCCAACCTGTCTCAACATCTTGACCCCCTAATTTGACCCCCATCTTACAATTAAAACTTACAAAGAAAAAATGGAGTAGTGGCAGTGGAACTTGGCAGCATGTGGTAGCTGCAGGGGTTTGAGTAGGTGGCAGTGACAGTGGTGATGGGGCTGCAACATACAGAGAGACAGATGCACTGATATTCCTGATATCTCTCTCTAAAATTCTAATTTTTGACATTTGAAAAATCGATGTTCCAAATACAACATGAACTCGATGTACCAAGAACTCTGCTCAAATTTAATTCAGAGCTACAAATTTGGATGAAACTCAGCTCAGGTCATGCTTAATTAGGAGTTGGCCCAATTTACAGTCCTACTCTTGAGTAGTGACTAGGCCCCTCCATCCTTCCATGCTATCTCTGTCTCTCAAAATATATATGTACAAATGTATGTGTGTGTGTTTCTATCTCCCTCCATCCACATAAATCATTATAGAGAGAGAGAAGATGAGGTATCCGATGTGAACAGGCAACTAGTATATATAAGTGTGCCTGTCAAAGCATTGCATGATGATTCTATTTTTATTCAGAATAGGCAGTCAAGAGAATACTGTGGATGACGTACTTTTCAGCATAATGCAGTAAATACAAGTAAACCAGTTTCTTCACTTCCAGAGACTGAGACGCCACATTCTTAACCACCTGTACATCCATCGAGAAACAAATTCACCAATAAATTTTCATATAATACTGCTCAACTTTATTCATATATCAATAAATAAACCACAACAGTGTATGATCCAAATCCAAGCTCCCTTATATCATTACTTGAATCATCTTCCTTTCATTTTCTCTTTGGTTTGTTTTCTTGGCAACCAAACAGGGGATTAAATAGAATAATTGAGGTATTCGGCCTTTAGAGGCAGAAATAGTTCGTTTTCTAACCTCTTAATCTTGCTGAATGCAATTTAACTTAATGAAATATTATGTCAACTGTGCCTTATTCTTTTGATTCATTATCTATTGACATAAATAAATTGTAAAATGGCATCTCATTTAGAGACAAATAAAATCAAATATGCTTCTGTTCAGTGTTGAGCAATCGGAGTTGAGGCTAAAAAATAAATGGATAAGAAGACGATGATAATTTTGAGCGGGACCTGAGGGAAGAAATTGCAGACATCGAATCCCTGGGCGATGAGAGCGAGCAAGCGCTTGAGAGCTTCGCATTTCTCGGAGTCGAATTTGCTGTCGAGGAGAGGGGCTATGTTTACGTCTTCGGGATCGTCGTAGAGGTGAGCATCCGTCCCCATTCGGAATACCATCGTCGATGCTTTGCTCAGGCTCTCCGCGCTCGCGAATTGCGGAAACATCTTCAATTACTGCTCCTCCTGTATGTAACACAACTGTGATCGGAGATCTGATATACAGAGGAGAGAGAGACAGTCAGAGAGAAGTTTTCTAGTTCGCGTAGGCGAGTGTGATTGGAGTTGCTGCGCGCGTAGCCAAAAGGCCCAACTTGCAGCCCAAACCCACATAACCTAGCCTAGCCTAGCCATTTTCACTATTTTATTTTATTTTTGATTAAAGCCATTTTCACTATTATTATCACCCAAAAGGCAAAAAAATTGTTTTAGAAGAAGTACGTCTTGACTTTCCTTCAAAAATAGTATTAGAAATCTCATGCCAAGATCAATGTATCAACCTCCCATTCTAAATGGGAACGACAACTCAACTGCTGCCACTTGAGCAAAAGGTTTTAAATAAAAACCATTTTTAAACAAAGATTTAAATCTCAGTCTTGTTGCATAAAGTTATTCAAATTTTGTTACAAACAATTTTTTTTAAAGGAAATATAAATATATACCGGTAAATTAAGTATTCCAAAAATCATTTCGGGCCTGTAGGTTATAAAACTGTTTAAGTTATATAGAAGCAAGTGTTTAAGTATTGGTGCAAACAATATTTTTATGAAAGAAAAATATATATTAATTGCAAAGAAAAAAACGATTGTACGTGAGGGTAAAATATATATATTTTCTTGTAACCACATCCAACAAATGTAAGTTGCTCTCTCCATTTGTTGTCCCTTTCCCGTTGGACAATCCAAGTTGTAGCATAGCCACCCAATTAGGTCTAAAATGAAGCATAGACGAGTTATAGTTTAGCCACACTATCGCGCACTCAACGCAATGTATTCTCTAATATCAATTGTTACAAACCTATTGATATAGCATACCCTTGCAACTTGGATTGTGAAAAAATGTGCTTATAGGTTCGTATGGCACTTCCAAATCATTTATTTTTACATGCATAATTTAAGTCCATAACTAATGTCTTCTTGTTAAATTGGTGGCATACTCCATAAGAATGCAATAGTTTGCATTACAATAAAACTTAGGTGCGTTTGTCTTGTTATGTTAATATGAATTTGAAGTTTAAATACTGAAATCTAAAGTCTAAACACAAAAATATTGAAATTTTGTTTGTTTGTTGTCTAAATATAATGTTTGAATAAACATTAAAAATATTACTTAGACCATTTTTCCTACTCTTATATCATATTTAAGTGTGATCAAAAGGCTTACTTGACGATGAAAATGATATTATACAAGTATTCAAATTTCATTAACATATCAAGAGGTTAAAGTATCCACAATAATAAATTTAAGCATATGATAAGTATAATACATTTATCCTACTTACTTTAAGGCATCGTTTGATTCGGGTATTAAAAAGTGGTATGTATTAATACAACTTTTTTTATAATACTTTATTTAATTCGCACAAATATGCTGAGATTACTAATATCAGAACGAACTTAATACCACTATTTGTGGTATAAGTTAATACCTGGGGTAATATTGTTTATCTGGGATTTAAAAAAATGAACCATATATTTTCAAAAATAGCATTACTACTACTACTACTACTACTACTACTGTTGTGCGTGTGAAATAGTCTTTTACTTTTATGTTCCAGCAAATTATTCTGAATCTTTACGCTCCCTTTAACACATGCACACATTTGCTGCTGCTTGTGTTTACAAAGAAGATTGCGTTTGTTAACCTCTAGGCCTGTCGCCTGTGCATAAAAAATTTACAATTGGAATTATGATTTCTGTCCAACTGTCCCTCTAACTCCAGATACATTATAAGATGGAGACCGTTTGGTTCGGGGTGAAAGGTAGAAAGTATTATGATCGACCCGATCTTAAACCTTGCCGTTATCTTTGTTTAAAATCACATAGTTATAGTGTGTGCTTATGCACCATTTTTTACAGAAAAAAACTAGATTACTCTATCAAAATCCTGTTAAATATTTCCTTCTTTTTATCTATGTAAAAGATATTTCACGTCCAAGCTAATGAGCCCCAAGCGCAGAAACGATTCAGTCGTTATTCTTTTCTTGCTTTACCCCATTATTTTGTGAAATCCCAATACTTCTTCTGTTCTTCATTTGATTGTCATTTCAACTTTCCATGACCTTTTTCGTCAGGTGTTATTTTCATATACAAGGGTCAAGGAAGTGCAATGGATAACAGTTCTGGAGAAGACACTGACATAAGCAAATCCAAAATTGAGGAATACCAAGATAAAACCTACAAAGAACTCAAGAATGGAAATCATCACATTAAAGTATCCGATCAAACTTTTACTTGCCCTTACTGTCCAAAGAAAAGAAATCGAGATTACATATACAAGGAACTATTGCAGCATGCCAGTGGGCTGGCCAAGTGTAATTCGCAAAAGCGAACTGGAAAAGATAAAGCAAACCATCTAGCATTATTCAAATACTAGGAAAAAGATCTAGCAGTTGTCACCAGCCCATTACAGCCCTTGGATGTCGGTAATTGCCTACAAGATCGCGATCGTGATGAGATGTTTGTATGGCCTTGGATTGGAATTGTGGTCAACCTTCCAACAGAATTGAAGGACGGGCGGTATATAGGGGAAAGTGGTTCTAAGCTAAGGGACCAATTGGCAAGAAGAGGATTCAGTCCCACAAGAGTGAACCCTTTGTGGAATTATCAAGGCCACTCTGGCACTGCTTTAGTTGAATTTAACAAAGTTTGGTCCGGTTTCACCAATGCCATGTCGTTTGAGAAGGCTTATGAGGTTGATCATCATGGGAAAAAGGATTGGTTGGAAAGTGAAGAGCACAAGTTGGATCTTTATGGTTGGGTTGCTCGTGCTAATGACTATAACTCGGATGGCATTATAGGGGAAAATCTTCATAGGATCAGGGATATTAGAACGATTTCTGATATTATGGCAGATGAAGATCATAGGACAAATAAACTTGTTTCTAATTTGACAAATATGATCGAGGAAAAGAAGAAACACTTTGTGGAGATGGAGAACAAATTTAAAGAGACTTCTATTAAATTGAGTATGTTAATTAAGAAAAAAGATAAGCTTCATCAAGCTTACAATGAAGGTGTGTGCCATCATGAAGTAATTTTGTAGCGTAGCCAAAACAAAGCCACTACGATAATTTTGATCGTCATTTTCTCTTCTTTTTGCCTTTTCCATTTTATCAATGCTATCAAGTAACTTTGTTGAGATATTTGTTTGCATTGAGTAGAGATGAGGAGAATACAGTCGAGTGCACGGGAGCATTTCCAGAAGATCTTCAACGACCATGAAAAGATTAAGTTGCAATTGGAACGTCAAATTAAGAAGGGAGCTCGGGGTTCGAGGTAAGGAACTGGAAAAGCGTGAGACCCAAACTGAAAATGAAAGTCGAAAGCTCCATGAAGAGATTGAAAAGGTGAGCAGTTCTTCCTAGTTGTTACATTTCTTTTTTTTTAAAATAAATTAAGTCATTGTTCGTTTGTAAACATATTATGAAATGAATTTTGTGAACTAAAATAATTACCTTTTAATCTAGAGAGTGAGTAACATTGGCTTAGTTGTTGGCGATCGTAATTGATGTTTAATAATTTTTTTGTGCCACATTAGTTTATAGTCTAGTTTTAGAAATGTGACTTTAGCTTGAGATGTCCCAAAAGGTAAATCGAGCTCTTGATTTGAAATTTGAGATGGAAGGGAATTATTAATCACCGATACATCAGCTTAATACTTTGTTCTTCCCACAATCATTAAAACTTGATTAAACAAGGGTGCATCTAATAAAAAAAAGTTGGAAAACTATCGAAAATAATATTAACTTTTTATGACAAGCTGAAAAATGAGATGAATGATTTGGTGAAATATTGTACCACTTTTTGGGTTTTTCATGGAATAAAATTCTTTGGGTGGTGCGTAATAATTTTTTCCGTGAAAAATAAGAAAAAGATGGAGCACATATCACCAAATCACTCATCATCTCTTTTTCCAACTTCTCCTAAAGATTAAAGATTAGTAGATCATTTACCAACTTATTTTTTTTATCAAAAGGACACTAAAGGAGTAGTTATGTCGATCGAGACAAACAAAGTCCGTTGTTTTTGGATGAAATCCGTTATGACTGCATGAGTGATGATTCGCTATATGGGCCGATTAAATTGACCATACAGGGACCTCAAATTGTATTGCTCTTGTTGTTCATCAAGCCAGGTATTATTCCCTCTATCCCTTTTTACAGAGGATCACTTCGTAATATACAATGTGGGTTGTGGGTGTCTAGACATTCTAGGAGTCGTTGAATTGTTTATTGAATTTTCTTTTCCTGATTTGGGAGCTTGATTGTTGATTGTACAAACCCTTTTTTTATTCGATACGAGTCTTTTGCTTATCTTTTCTTTCTCCTTCATCTATAGTCACTGCACTAGCTAGGTGTTTTTAGTTGCACTTCTTTTCCATGGAAATTAGACAAAATTTCATATTCTTAATCTTTAGTAGTACTTGATAGAAAAAGTTATCCATGGAATCAATTTTGATAACACAACTTGGTTTAACGTATATATATATATATTTTTTCTTTTCTCCATGTAATTTAAAAGCCAACTACCTTTATATTATTGTTCCCTACGAATTTTTGTTTTATCGTAAAACAATTCCAAGGAATGTAATTCTTTCTTTATGTAAGCCAATCCAACACGCCCTACATAGGTTTTTGAACATCAATACTTGGAACCTGACATAATGATTACATGCTGGCATATACTTATATATATACAGAGACCAGTCTTCTTGCGGACTGGCCTTTTATTGCTGAAGACTGATACTGCAGATCGGTCCGCTTCAAAGACTGGCTATATATATACATCAAGTATATTGAACAAGTCCTGACAAAGTTCTATTTCATTATATGTTCTTCTAGAATGCCACAAGAAATAGTTCGCTTGAGTTGGCAGCTAACGAGCAAAAGAGGGCTGATGAAAATGTAATGAAATTGGCTGATGAACAAAAGGTTTGTTAATCTTCTTCGCCTTTGAACAGTGGTTGGAATGTTTCAGTTTAAAGATCAAATATCATATAGCTTGTGGCTACTAATTTCAGAGAGAGAATGAAGATCTCCACAAGAAAATTATAGGGTTGGAAAAGAAACTTGATGCAAAACAAGCTGTAGAGTTGGAAATCAAGTAGTGGAGAGGATCACTAAATGTTATGAAGCAAATGGGAGAGGGAGACGATGGGGATTTGGAAGTACTGAAAAAGATGGAGGACATACACAAAATTTTGAAGGAAAAGGAAGGGGAGTATAAAGATTTAGAAGCATTAAATCAAGCTCTAATTGTGATGGAACGCAAAAGTAATGATGAGTTGCAGGAAGCTCGCAAAGAATTGGTTAATGCTAGTCTCTCAATTTAATTTCTCTCGAGTTTGTTTTTAATATCCTATCCGTTCCCCTCCCCTCCCCGCCACTTTGGATACCCTTTACTATTATATACTCCCTCAGTTGCAAAAGTCCTGATTTGTAAGTATATTTAAGGACTATTAGGAAATCCCATATCAATTATTCTTCATCTAACGAAATGGAGAGAGAGTGAAGGATATCATCCTAAGTGTTTAGCCCTTGTAATAAAAGGTTGATATTTCTTTACAATTATTAAGACTATATATAGTGGGTAATTTAAAATTGTAGTCGGTAATTTAAAATTGTAGTCCTAGTTGCCAAAGCTTTCACCTCTCATTTGCCTGATTATTGGGTTCAACTCCCATTGTTTCATTGCATTGCATTCATCTTTTTTAGAAAAAAATGATAAAAAGAAAAAAAATAGTTAAAAGGGCGTCATACACAGTTTAGGCACATACCCGTTCTGGCTCAATCTCGAGTAATTGGTTACAAAGCTTGTGTTAAAGCTGATTCTGCATGTGTTTTGATTATCATCATCAAAGCCATTTATGTTGAGGTCATTAAGGATTATTATTCATGAGCACGATTGCCTGGGATTTGGTAGAAGCATTTGGCCATAGCTTAAAAAAAATTTAACCAAATTTGCTTCAGTCATTCTTTGGCACGTAAATTAATTACTGTGGACTAATTAAGTTTCTTTGTAGGGCTTGAAAGAACTATTGAAAGACTCTCATATCGGTGTTAAGAGAATGGGAGAGCTGGACAGCAAACCCTTTCAAGAAGCAATGAAAACAAAGTGCAATGAAGTAGAAGCGGAAGATGGAGCTTTGGAAATGTGCTCATTGTGGGAGTACCTTCGCGATCCCAATTGGCATCCATTTAGAGTCATAGATATTGGAGGAAAACAACAGGTTTGCATTTTTACAAGTTCTATCAACTTCACAAATCTCTATACAATTTGTGTACCTCGTTTAGTCTCACTTTCTATTGCAACAACTCGACAAGTCTCAAATAATTTTGATAAATTATTACTCCCTTTGTCACAAATTTATAGTCCTATTTCCATTTTGAGATATCTAAAATTGATAGTCCAATTTCTAGTTTGGGACATAACCAACATACCAAATTATCACAATGGAAAATAGGTTTTATCCTTGACCATTGATGGGGTTGAAATTAGTGTTTTCTTAAAAAGTAACAAAGCCAAAGTAGGACTACCAAAGTACCAATTTGAGAGAGTGGGTGTATTTTCACCTAAATTATTAATGCATAATGAAAGTTGTATGGACACGACCTACCTTCTGCCCTCTTTACTTTTGAAATAATCATGAAAATAAGAGCCTCCACATCTTTAACGGGGATTCAAACTTAAATGAGATTTTGCAAAAGAGTGCTCTTTTTAAATAACCAAATAACAAGTTCTATCTATTCTTTTTTTGGAGGGATTGTGATAAACATGACTTGCTAAAGTAACACGAATACTACATTTTGGCCCCGTAATTCAAGAAAAAATTATAACAATGTTAGGCTTGCACCTCCCTCCCTTAATTTCTATATGCTACAATAACTTACTTTTAGTTTGGATTACTCCCTCATCCCAAATTAAGAGTTATTATTTGACCTTCACACATTTCAAGGAAGCAATAATTTCAAAGATTTACTGCACCAATTTTGCCCTAAAAAAAGGAAACTCGACTCTAAATTTGGGACATATGATGTAAACATTCGAAAATAATAGCGCGATCACCAATGATTGTGTTTCATTTTGACAATGTTTTTGTTTACTTAGTACCAATATTTGTTTGGTTTTAGGAAGTAATAAACGAACATAACAAAAAATTGGGAGGTTTGAAGAACGAATTTGAGGACAAAGTGTATGAGGCCGTGATGATGGCTTTGAAGGAGATAAATGAGTACAACCCAAGTGGAAGATACATAATATCAAAGCTCTGGAATTTCTCTGAAGGTAGGAAAGCTAGTTTGAAAGAGGGAGTTGTCTTCATATTTAAGCAATTTAAGTTTTATAAGGGCAAGAGAAAGATGGAATGAGGGTGGAAATTAGAACATGTGAAGAAATGATAAGTATATATGAGGACATAGGTACCAAAGACAAACTTAATATATATGGCCAGTATCCTATGCGGACTGTCTGTGCACTGACCTGACTTTGGTGTCAGTTTTCTTTGGCTAATTGTATCGGCAACTAAAAATTGTCATTAAAGGCCTGGTCAACTTGCGGACTGCCCGTACACAGACAATATGCATATGAATGTAGTTTTTGAGTAATGCATGGTCAATTGAAATTTCATTTGAGGTGTATGATTGTAAATGGCCGAGGGATTGGGATGTTAGGATGGTTAAATTAAAGTGATGTTGAAGTGCATTAAGGTGTTGTACCTTTGGCATTGGTACAACAATTCAATAATATTAGTCTTTGGCAATGGTGCAACAGCTGCATACGAGGTTGCGGCTATTTGCAATCCACTATTGCGCACTCAAAATTGAAGAGACAACATTAAAGTTAAAAAGCATTAGAAATTGATAAAACAATCACCAATATTTTCCCATTATACTGAATCACCGATGGTCCGGGGTGCACCCTTGGACTGTAAGATGGAAAAAGAGTTGGCTATTCCTTAGCCAATATGGTTCAATATTTGGTTATGAGTTCCAATCTTATAGTAGTGACCATCGTTCCTTCTTCGAATTAGAAAATGAAAGGAAAATAACTAATATCATATTGAACGCATGTAAAGACAGTAGTGTGCAGGCCGAGATTAATGCATTCTAAATGCGTAGAGAAGGTTTGGTATGCATGCAAAATAATTAGGTTACTCCAAACATATCCATGGTTAGTATGTACATAAAATTATTATTTTTGCATTAAATTTTCCTATAAAATAATGTTAAAGGGAGATTTGAAGTTTGAACTCAAGGTTTTCTTCATAATATATATATATATATATAAAGGCATGGCAAAATAAACCCATTAATTTACGAATAAAATAAGGGTGCTAGTAGAAGCACCCATACTTTTCTTTTTTAGCACCCTTTTATTGAAGCACCCGTATTAAATTTTTAATTTTGAAAAGGCACCTTAACAATAAGAAACACTCAAGTACGAAAAACACAAATGGGTAAATATTTCTCAATCGATACAGCATTTTTTGATAATATTTTGTTACCTTCCTTCCAAAGCTATACATAAGCCAACTAATTGCTTGTAATGTCAAACCAATTCAACAACATATTAATCTAAACATTTTTTTTAATAATGATCACAAAAGATAACTTTAATGGGCTAATTGGGGTTGTGATGTGAAGAGAATTTTAATGATGTTCTACCCACTAAAATTCTATATGAACATAGAATGAATACAAAATTTTATGATAATAAGGTTCACACAGTCATTGAAAATTTGGTCATTTCAGCATTTAAAGTATTTTGTATCAATCTATTAACAATACAAACTAACTAAAGTATCAAATGTTGTATGGGCAATATTTAAAACGCCCATATAAAATCGTTTGTTACCGACTATTTATTGCACAAATAGAACAAATATCACACATAATGAGAGGCAGACATGATAAATTTTATAATTAAAAGAAAAAAAATAATTTGTTTTCAAATGAATTACTACATGTAAAAGGTAGGATAAGAGATAGATTGAATTATAGAGTAATGAAAGAATTATCCAATTTTAATTAAGAGGGGGAATAAAAAATGTGGAGATAAATTTGCCAAATGGGAAAACAATTTGCCTTTGATCATTTGGTTTTGCTTTTTCCTCTTTGAATTACTGATTTTGGTTCAAGATAAAAGAAGAAAGGTGGGTACTATTAATTCACAATCATTAAGTAAGTAAATTAAGAATAATATACTCATTTTAGTGCCTTTAAGGTAAGATAATATATTTATTATTTTTTAAAAAGGGTGTAGAAAACTAAATTTTAAGGGTGCCAATACTAATACCTATAAAATAAGGGTGGTGTTATTGACACCCTCAGATTTGTCACAAACACTCCTTCCAAAATTTAACTAAAAACACATTTTAACACCACCTTATTTGTCACAAACACCCTATTTTATTGTCTGATATTAGGTGAGTACTTAGCAACACACTCCCCTTATGTAAGGCAAGTTTATGTAAGTGCACTCACCTCTTATTAAGCAGGTCTTATTTGAAAAACACTCCAGTAATCTATTGCCTAATGTTATGCGAGTTATTACAAACAAACTCTCTCCAAGTGGGACGAGTGTGTGCATCTGTACTCACTTTTCATTAGGCAAATCTTATGGGAGTGTTAAGTGATTAGGAATTTATTTTTGAGGAGTGTTTGTGACAAGTGGAGTGTTTGTGAAAAAAATAATGGGTGTAAATAATATCGCCCTAAAATAATGCCGTCTTTGGAAATGTGTTTCGAGAGTTTTTGATGAAGAAAATAAGAGATTAAAATTTTCTGCACAAATTGTTCTTTTCAAATTAGAGATAATCAAATAGAAAAGAAAGTTTTTTTTTTTTTAAAGAAAACCTATTGTCTTGATTATTTCATGTTTTACTCTTAAACTATATAACTAAATTTTCAAGATCATGTTTTATGTGCCTTTCTTTTTAATTAACAGATAAAAAAGAGAGAAATTATTTTTTTTTTCTTCTAAGCGAAAGATATAATTATTCTCATCTCTTCTTCTTTCTTCTTTCTCTCTAATAATTTCTTTACTCTTATTATTTTTTTTAGCTACAATAGTAAAACATATATTAACTTTTAAAGGATCAAACCGAAGGTTGGATTAATTTTGGACTATTTATTGAAGGACAAATACTCTATTTCAGATAAAATTAGTCGTTTTACTATCGAAATCGATCAAATTTAAAATGTAAAATCAATTAATAAAAATTCAAACTTTTTTTTTTTTTTTAAAGGACAAAACGGTTCAACAGTATCATATAGATAAAAAAAGTCAAACATAAACAAAACGTGCCAAACATCTTAGCCATAATTTGTGCATGTCCATTTATTCAATATGTCTAATGTAATATATATAAATTAAATAAAATATATTTATATGCGTGTTCATTGTACGAATAAACTCATTGGGATAATGTATTCTTGATTAGTAACGGATTTAAACACATTGCGATTGGATCAACGTTACCTTTTAATCAACTATGACCCGAATGTGGAAAACTTGTTTGACCCTGCAATCAATTAATCATGGATCTTAAGTACCCATATGAGGCCTTCCATTACTACCAAACGTTAATCTGAATATAAAACCCACTGTAGAAACCTGTTCCATATAAGATTATATTAAAACTGCTCAATCCCATAAGCAGTGCTTTGTTTTTCTACCCCATAAAAAATCTATAGATTTGAATGTTCAAGTTGCTATTGTTTATCACTTTTCGAGTGAGATGCCCAGCAAAAATGGTTTACCAACGGAATCTTTTATTTGATTCGTGATAAAGAACATTATACCTTTTAATCAACACAATGTGCTGAGTTTGGGTTCCTATTAATGCATGGATTAAGTAGCACCCTCCTGAGTTGCTGTCCATTATCTAAAATCTTTTAGCTACCTACACGTTATCTACTCTTGGAGGTGAAAAACGCTCTTTTTAGCATGAGTCCGCTTAAGGCCCCAGGCCCTGATGCTAAATATTTCAAATTTGCTATGGTTTATCAACAATGTTTTCAAAAATGGGAGTTTCCAGAAGAGGTAAACAAATGCTATATCTCTTTAATCCCCAAAATTGATAACCCTGATGGTATTAACCAGTTCAGACCTATCACTCTTTGCAATGTGATTTATAAAATCGTGACTAAGATTTTGGTAAACCGATTACGACCTTTACTTGATGATATTATCGGACCTGCTAGCATTTCTTCCTGGTGCAGGTTGGTGATAATATATCTTTTTCTATGACCCAAGACGATTGTCCATTCCCTTATAAGGAAGGGGCATGTCTTTTTAAAATAGATCTCGAAAAAGCTTATGACAAAATCTCTTGGGGAGAAATTTCCATGAAAAAGTTCTCAATGTTTTTAAATGTCCCTCATCAGTGGATTATAGCTTATCATGAGTTGTGTTACCAAATGAGAAACATCTATTACCTCTGGAATGGTCCTCCCTCCGCTTAAAGGGAGGGGTTTAAGATCCTCTATCGCCCTTATCTCTTTGAAATGCTATGCCTTGAGATTTCTTGCCAATCTCATAAATGAAGCGGTTTTAAACAAAGAGTGGTTTGGCAAAAAACTTCTGCAGGCAAATCGTTCTAATTTCAAATTAGAGATGATCAAATAGAAAAGAAAGTTTTTTTTTTGCGGAGGCTAGTGATGAAAAATTGTCTTGATTATTATGAACATGGTTTGGAATCTTTTAACTCTTATCAACTTTGCTCCAAGATATTCATATCTCCTAATATTTCCTAGGGGCAAGGCTTATCATGTTATAAGTGTGGTATGGCACTTCACTCATGACCTGGGCTTATACCTGGGCTACCAACCAAAATTAAAATGAGAAAATCTAAACAGGAGTCACTTTAAGCATGTTATTGAGAAAGTCAAGAAAAAGTTCTGGATGGAAAGCGCTTAACATATTTACCTCTCCTTGGCCCTCTTTCTCCTACTAATATTTACCTCTAAATATTTTACTTTATATGCAAACTGTCAAAATGCCTCAGTCTGTGTGTACAGAGATACCATTGATTTATTTTTAATTTTATATATTTTTTTAGAATCTTTTTTTGCGCTAACTCTGGGACAGACAACAAATGTTACTCTCTCTATTCAAACAAAGAGTGGTTTGGAAAGAAAAAAAATGGTGGTCTCGGCTTGAGAAAGTGTGAGGATAACAACATAGCTCTATTGCTACCTGATGGAGGATGTGCACTGAGACTAAGCCCTATGTGGGTTCATGAAACATAAATACAGAACATCCAAAAATCCTATGAGAATGTGGTCTATTCGAAATGCAATGCCTCTTGCTATATTGAGAAGCGTGCTCAGAGCGAGATACGGTTCTAACAATGATTCCGTTAAATGGAACATTGGGAATGCGGGGAAGATATTGATGTTTGGAAAGATTGGTGGTGTGGTGACCATGCTCTTAATAAAATTTTCTTTTCACACGACAGAGAACTTGAAGTCAAATTAGTAACAAAAAAATCATGGTGGTCTCGGCGAGTTGAGGATAAATGAGCATGGAGAATGGAACACGGCTGAGATAAAAAATACTATACCGGAAAGCTGGTGGGAACTTACACTCCTTTAAACCCCACACAACATCCAAAGAGAGGACACCCTCTCGTGGTTAGGGAATGTGGGCAGGTATGTCCATGGAGAAGCGTTATTCAATATCCGTTAAACTCCTGTTGGGAACGGGGAAGATAAGCAAATTATGGAAAGGATTGGTGGTGTTAATGCTCTTCAAAAAGAGTGAGAATGGTCAATGCGATTAAACTTAAAATTTCAGCAACAATGGATTCATTTTCTTTGGCTTCTAAGGCTGGGAAAACTTCATTACTAATAAGCTTGTACCGGAATGATAGGGGGTGACTTACACTCCTTTACCCCAATATTGACCCCAAAGAGAAACATTGAAATTCAAATGGTGCGGTATGCAAATTGAGGATACCAAAACATGCGTTTCTTTGGATTGTAGTCGTCCAACAAGGTTAATTTTCTTTGGCTTCTAAGGCGAATTAAAGTTGTAAATGATGGTTTTTCGGATTGACTTCTCATTGGAAGACTAGTGTATTCTTGAGTTTCAACCATGGCTGGATACCGGAATCTTAAACACATTTGCGATTCCATGGAATGTTCTTTTCTCTTCAACGCTGTGGAATCTTTGGCTAAGAAGGAATGATTTTCAATTCAATGCTATAGACCAGAACTGGAACCAGGTTGTGATGAAAACTTGAGTTTGAGTTTCAACCATGCTGGATAAGAATGCTTTTAATGAGAACCTGGATACTTAAGTTACCCATGGAATGAGGCCTTTTCCATTACCACCAAACGTGTGGAATCTGAATGATCAAAATGCCCACTGATGGAAAGCTCTCATGGGCAGGCGAGCTTTGGAGGGCTAGCCCGCAATGATCAAGGATTGATGTGGATTGAAGGATTCTGTGACGCAATGGCCCAGCCTGGAAGCGGTGTGCGCTGTGGGGAATCCGCCATGGTTTGAAATTACCCCATAGAGGATGGATAAATCTCATAGGCGAGCTTTTGAATGTTCAAGGTTGCCTGGATTGAAGGAATTGTGGACGCATGAGAAGACACTTGTGGGGAATAGATGGTTTGAAGATTGCCCAGCAACAAATGGACCAAAGCTCGTGAATGGAGAGGGCAAAGCTGAGAAGACACTTATATTCATGCATAAGAAGGCAATGCATAGATGTGCGGATACTTTAGCGAGATATGGAGGCCTCCAAAGAGAGAAGGAAGTCAGAATCCTCATACCTCCCAACGAGGTAGTGGAGGACATGATAGCAGATATGCAAGGGACAATGTTCCCAAGGGGATACTAAGCTGTTTGTTTTGTTTTGCTTCTTTTCCTTTCATTCTGTAACCAAAAAAAAAAGAGAGAAAAAAATCTCGTGGGTTAATTGAACAAGCGGCGCCAATAGTTGGTATTTTCTCAACAGCACATACTATGGACAGAAAGAGAGATAAAACATTTCCAAAACCCAAGAAGTCCAAAAAAAAAAATATTTTCTTTTAATGGGTTGGGTTCCTCTCTTGTCCCATCTTCACTTAAAAATATTTTATATTCTTCCAACCCCCAAGTGGGCCTTCTCACTCATCTTTCTCTTCCAAAAATTCTCAATAAATATACTTTATATTCTTCTTTCCACCCTCCTAGCGGGCCGTCCCACTCATGTTTCTCTTCTAAAATTTTTTAATTAAACCACTCTTCCATTGACAAGCCCATTCACCATGTGGACAGTGGGCCTGCGACTACCAAGTCTTCTTCTTTGGGTCCTTATCTCCCTTGCAACAATAAATGTCTTTATAATAGTGGGCTAAAATTATTGTCTAATAAAAAATTAAAAATATAGAGTTTAATATGTCTGAACTAATAAAAAGTACAATTTATCTAACATGGTAATCTTTAATATAATTTACTAAAAACAACTAATACAATATGTCTGAAATTATAATGGTAAAATGTATGTGGCTAACCGTCTAGTAAAATATTTGTGTCAAAATTAGTTTGAATTTTTTTAATATGCCTTATGTTATTATTTTTTTTAATTTCTTGTGATATGTGTTTGAATTGCTTTGAATTTATTTTCATTGATTTAATTTTAAATTTAATAGTATATTTATTTTCTTATATTTATCTTTAAGAATGGTAGTATTGGAATTCAACTTAAGTAATTAAAATAATAAATATTTTGTCCTTGATTAAAGAAGATTATCCTTCATTACAACAATTATCTTTTAAACTAAGGGGTTGTTTGTTTTGTCCACTTAAATCTGTTGTTTGTTTGGCAAAAAAAATAAGTGATTTGCCACTTAAATCTGAAAATTTGCATCCAAAATTTTAAATGGCAAGTTTGTGACTTAAATATGAAAACTTAAAAGACCATATTACAAAATACATATTTTACCCTCATTAAAGCTCTAAAAACACACTCCACACCACTTTTCTCCCCGTCGCTGATGCTCTATTTGGCATCACCTATCGCCTCTACGATGTCCTCTTCTTCACCTTCAAATTCTGAGATTTTCTCAAGTGAATTCCTTCTTTTCTTGTTCTTCCTCTTCAAGAATGGTGGTGTTGCCTTCTTTTTGAGTAACAACAAAGGCGAGATTATAAAGGGAAATTATGAATTCCTCTTCCTGAGAAAGAAAGTGGAAGAAGAGGAGAAAGCGGAGCAAGAAAGTTGAAGTTTGATGGGTTTTAAAGGGATAGAGAGCTATGAGGTAGATGAGGGTTTGTTGGTGAAGAGAGATGGAAGTGAGATAAGGCAAGTATTATAATTAAAAATTAACCCGCAGCTTCTTCAAAATTTTACAATCAAATATAAATCATATATATTATTGATTAGAAATTGTGTTGGATTTAATGCTCTTAAAAAATATTAAAGTGTAAATTATATGGTCTTTTTTATTTTTCATTTAGAATCATGTGATCTAAATAGACTAATAAAGGCAAAATTGTTATATTAAAAAAATTTAATATTTAAATGTATTATATTCAAACAAACAACATTTTTTAGATATAATTTTTAGAAGTAAACAAACAATTTTTCAATTTTAATTTCAATTTTTAGTTTTTAACTTTTAAGATGTCTTATAAAATACCACTTAAATCTCTAAAAAAATGGCCATTTATATCGAGGACAGTTCAAAAATATTTTTTATAATTTTTTTTTGGTTCCACATTTTGGGAGTGGAACCAGAATTGCATTCTTTACCGCCAACTACATCATCCGCCCCTACACCAGCAGCCACCAGCAGCCACCTGCCTATCTCTCAATCTTCTCTCTCTCCATTGTGAAAAAATGTGAAAACACGAAATTGATACTATAATTGCTAAGCTGGGACCCAATTCTAATCATATTCTGTTGATTGATAATGTCAAATATCTGTTTGTTTGAGGATGAATAAGAAGCTTGCACAATCAGGTAAGGCTCCATTTAGGGTTTTTATACCTTTTCCCTCTTATAGCTCAACGAATTTTTATTTTTTTTTTTGAAAGTTGCATATTTCATAAAGTGACGCACATACTTTTCTTGAATGCAGTTGGCTAGAGTCGCTGCTGTTGAAATTACTGCATGTTATTGAGGTGAATTTCACTTTCTAAATCCACCTTATTTTATGCCTTTTTTTGTAATATTCAATTGTTTTTTTGGAAAGGATAATTGCAGCTTTGTTATCTAATCGACATCACTTGTTCAAAAGATGATAAATTTGTTAAAATCGCAGTCCACGAATTGTGGTAATTCCTTGGATCAAAGGAATTCTTGTATTTCTGTTGCTTATTTTAACAATTAAACAGAAATGGTGGGTGCAGTCGATGAGAGTAAACTGTCGATCAAGTAAATTTGGGAGCAAATTGAGAGGTTGATCATTCGAGCTTATATATCTTTTGTAAGATTTTCCATTATGACCAATGGGTCGTTATGATTTCTTTCAGAGCAGCAGCATCTTAGATAAGGAGGCCCGTTATCTTTACTTTTTGTTCTTCATTCTGGTTATGCATCTCTTGGGCAAAATGATTGAAAGAGTGATCAGCGAAGGTCTAATTGATGGATTTTAACTTGGGAATAGTCTGTTGTATATTTCAATTAAATGAAGGCAAAAAACTTGCACATGCGACTGATTTTGACATGTTGCTCCATCTTTTAGCATGTTATTAATTTAGTCATCTTGGATATACGGTCGTACAGAATTGGCACATTTTGTGTAAATTTGGAAAGAAGTTCGATTTTTAGCACGAGTTTTGCCAATTGTTTGTTGACATACTTTATTTTTTCCCACTTGTTTGTTCTCGTAGGTTGCACTGTTTGCGTTACTCACCACATTTCATAAGTATAGAAGTCCTTATTCCTCAGACTCAGAGTAACACTCTCTATGAAGAAGAGTGCTACACCACATGACAGGTTCAGGAGGAGATACTAAAATTAGCTTCTCTCTCTCATATATATATTCAGAAGGGTCTAGGGTTTGGGAAATAATAATATGGAGGATGAGATGGTAGAGGAGCTCCAAAGGGCACGTAGCTTGGCTGTAAGCCTTGCGAGAGAAGTTGATAGGAAGAATGAATTGTTGTGGGAACTGGAGTGCAAGTATGATGAAGCTTCAGAGACCCTTGGGAGGATGATTGCGGAGAAAGATAGGATGGAACAAGCTTATGTGGAAGGTAATAATCCGTGCTGGAGATTTTCTATTTGTTATTACAGCTACTCTAAAGGAGCACCTATATATTAAAACTTTTGAAGGATGCTATATATATTATACTAGAACTCACTCAATCCATGTGCAATAGTAAACCTGGTAATTTGATATTATGTAGATTTTTAAAGCATTTTAAGAATGTGATTGGTTAAGTGGACATGCGTGTGTCATCCATACTTGAGGTCATTGCTTCAAATCTCATTGCAAGTAGTATTTTTTTATTTTATTTTTGCATATAAATGAAGGGTAATTTGGTAATTTCAAGTGCATACCAAAAGGTCACCGCCAATGTCTTAGATAGACAGACTTTAACTGGAAGCAATGGCTGGGGACATACGATGAATCTTTTTATAAAATGAAATGCTGAATTGGTCACATAAGAGACCACATCAACAATTCTGTTAGTTCCTTTATTTTTGAAGAAAATTGGATTGTTTTTCTGCTCAAGTTTTCGGTGACCCAATTGCGGATTTGTGAAATCATAATATGATTTCCTTGAATACCATTTGACCCAAAGAACTGATTATTTGTTTCTCTTAGTGTTTTTTACATATATTGATTGTCTATTTTATGTAGCTAACATGTGAATTGCAAGAATGCAGAAATGAGAAAATTTCAGTTCATGGGGTTACAAAATGAAAAGCTGAAGAATGAAATGGAATGTCAAATGCGGAAGATGCATTCTAGCGAACTTGAAAATGAAAAGCTGAAAGAGGACTTGTTCTATCAGCAAAAAGAACTTGAGCAACAAGCTAAAATTTTGAAGGAACAAGAGGCTCAGAATGACATCGACCGCAAAAATTTCCTCATTGAGATGGAAAAAGTAAGTATGCTTCCTCCATTTTTTCCGAGCATGCGCTCATAAATAGAGATGCTTATCTTTTGTAATTATAGTAGTAGAAAATGGCAAGTGAAGCGGTTTAGATCCAATCATGCCTACGTAATCTTTAAACACTCTCTCTCTATCTCTCTCTCTGAGTGTTAAGTTGACCTGCAAAACAACACCCAACAGAATAGCACGACAAGAAAATTATATGCTAATGAGTGGAGTCTTAACAATTTCAGGTCGTATTGGTGCTGACCCGACAAAACGCGATAAGCTAATGGGTCGGATCAGTTATTATACATAGTTGTATAATATTATATCAGTACATGTATATATGTGTATTTTTTGTATAAATGTATATAATTTCTACAAGTATTACACATTTATTTGTTAATTCAAAATGAGTTTACAATATATACATATAATATTATATATGCAAACATATTTTTTTATTATATATGTACTTAACGGGTAATAACGGGTCATATCGGGTAATTCGTTAAAACACGAAACAATGACACCCAAAACACGATAACACCCAGTAAAAAAGTCACCCATTTAGACCCGAAATGATATCACCCGAAATACGATAAAAACCGACACAAATATGACCCGAACTGACCCATTGGCAGGTTCAAGGTGAAATAGTTTCATCTAGATGAAAAAGTATATTGGTGCAAACTATTTTTTCGTATTCAAAATTGACTTTGTTTGCTATTTTTATTTAAAATCACATGATTGTAGTGCTCACATATTCATAAGCTTATGCCAACAATTTTTTTTTTATAAAATACTTCTCACCAGTTCACTTGTCACTTAGCTAGGATAAGTATTTCCCAGCCCTATCTTGGTCAAAATGTATATGATTATGATCGAAGTCAACAATTCAACTGCATTGGTTTTTTGCCTTTTTGCAGTTCTAAAGCAATTCAAACATATATGTCTTGCCTGATGTTTTTTCTTCCTGTCATATACTATGTTCTGACTTGATTTCAATTCAAATTGTAACTTGTGCAGTTGAAAGCTCAAAACCCGTTTGAGAGTGACTACAGTCTCATTGTCCAGATCGATGAGTTAAAGAAAGAATTGGATGAAAAAGTAGACGAGTTGCATGATATGGAGATCTTGAATCAAACTCTTATACTTAGAGAGCGCGTGTGTAATGATGAGATACAAGATGCTCGCAAAGAACTGATTAATGTGAGACTCTCTCTCTTTCTCTCACTCCCTCCATATATATACACACATTATAGCTAGTGTTAGGAAGGCAATACCTATTGGCATGACTCACTTTTGCTAGTATTATATTTTCTCCAGGGGTGCATTTGATTGGTTTACATTGGAAAGAATTGTATTTCTTCTAAATGTATTACAGTGATGTTTTTTCATTTGGGGGGAGGGGAACTTTGGAGGATTGTTTACTAGGAAAAGGGAAAAATAATGCTGAAGCCACTTTTAAGTTCTAACATGTAAATTGATTCATAGGAAATTAAGGCAACCACACATCAATAAAGGATTTTCCAATGAAAAGATGTGAAGTCAAACACACCCTAAACTATTAACAGTCACAAAGTTGTACTGGAAATTTCCTATTTTTCTCATGCAGGTTTTGCCAAATCTGTTGGAAAAAGCAAGCGTTGGGGTGAAAAGGATGGGAGAGGTTGATCAGAAACCTTTTCAAACCGCGTGCTTTCAGCAGTTTCCTCGGCAAGAATGGGAGCTGAGATCTGTGGAGCTAAGCTCATTGTGGCAAGAGAAGTTGAAAAATGGAAATTGGTATCCCTTCAAGAAAGTCATTAAAGATGGAGAGTTGCAGGTACGTACAGTTCTTTTGCCTTTTCATTCTTGCGATTGTCATAATTAGCATTTGCCCTCCATATCAGCTAGCTTATGATTAAATAAATAAATTCCCGCAAGAGTCATATGCTAGTTTTTGCATTTTTCTTTCTACTTTTAATGATTAGCAAGAAGAATCTGCGTGTTGACAGAGAGGTTAAGCATTAATAATATGAGAAAGGTGAACAAATTAGCCCGTATGACAATCAACATATTCGTAAATCCCAAGATTGACAAAAGAACTTAAACCCTTGGAGATTCTTTGAACACCAATGTAATTTTAACACTTAAATGACACACCTGATTGCAATACGCGAATAACAACGCCTTTGTAAGCACAGGAAATTATCGATGAAGAAGACAACCAGTTGAAAGAATTGAGAAGGCAATGGGGAGAGGGTGTGTACAATGCTGTAGTGAATGCACTTTTGGAATTAAACGAATATAATCCAAGCGGGAGGTACGTTGTGTCAGAACTTTGGAACTTCAAGGAAGAAAGGAAAGCGACTCTTAAAGAGGTAATTGAATGCGTGACCCAGCAATTGAAGACTCTTAAATCTCTCAAACGTAGAAGATGATTATCAAAACTGAAATTCTATTTGTAAAGTTGTGTAGATTCTTGAGTCGACAGCACAGTTTGTAATAAAATGTAAGTATTAGAATCGCTTAGTTTTATTTGGTGATGGTAAATCATATTTGTGCAGATTAGTGCTGGTTCCATCATTAAGATTCATGAAGCACGCGTTAACAGAACTAGTGTAATGACTCTCACTCTCTCTCTGTCTCTCTCGCGCGCAGACACACTAGGGTACTCCCATTCTCCAAATCAAGAGTCCACTACGAGATGTTTGAGTTTCACAATTTTAAGAATTCACTAATTTCGTCACAATTAAAGTTTGAAACAAAATGTGTTTTTCGTCGTGAGTTTTACTCCTAATCAATTTCAAAAATAGCGGAATTTTAATTTGATATGGAAGAGCTTTTCTTTTGTGTTTCAAGAATATCAATGGGTAGTTTCACGTATAATTATAAAGGTTGAGTTTTATGCAATGGGTGAATGTAATGTAATTCAAAGTATTGTGAAGTTTGTACGCCGATTTATACAAGATTAGTAGCGGAGAACTTAAATAGGTTCTGAGTTAAATTTCACAAAGAAAAAAGTGAATTGCAAATTTATATTTCTTAAAGGTACTGTGAACAAAATGGAATTTTTTTATGCCAAATTTTGCTATGCATAGACAATCTCCATTGGTATGGAGAAAGCCTATAATTTAGCCATTCTTTCATACAACGGTTGTGGTAATAGTGGAACAGGTAGAATGGAATGGTAGACGAATGGCAAAGGTAGCAGCAGACAAGCATTAATCATAACCGATATTGTCCATGTCGGTTGTCTATGGCTGATGTTTAGAAAATTGGCTAGTGTTTTCTTTTTTTTAAATCTCCTCACAAACGATATACAGAACATCAGCCAAGTGTTTTTTAAGTCTGTGGAATTGTGCCAATTTGTGCATTGGCTATGGAGATTCAGCCATGGCCGACATTCACTCCATTGGTTGTGTATTTTTTTCCTTTCTCCTCTCCTTTTCACTACAGACTATAGAAGAATGGTAAGCTAAATATACCCATTTAGCATACCATTTTGCCTTACCTAATGGAGATGGTCTAAGTAGTATTATTGCTTTTTTCTTCTCTCCAAATCAAGAGTTGACTACAATCTGTTACTCTATCTTTTCCATAATGTTCTACATTAAGAGTCCAAGTTTGTTTGTAACTTGTATTTGATATATTAGTCGATGTGCGTAAAAATAGGTCCAGACACCTTATGGCATAAACCAAACAAATTCTTCATAGTTAATTTTGATGTGGTATTTTCATGCAAAAATAGGCATGCATGTAGGATATATTTCCTTCGGTGAGAATTCATTTAAATATAACTTTAACGGTTCATATTTTTCAAATTTAGTCTAAAGTGATGAAATTTAGAAGAGGAGGCTGAATCAATACATATATTCCTAAATGTTTTCTTTAATTTTTCATATTTTTACGTTGCTTCCACTCCGGTGCTCTATAAAGAAATTTTAATTTCAATTTAATCAACAATTAAAAATACAATTCATTTTATATTGTGAGATTTCAATACAATAATTAATCCGATAAAAATATGATTATCAATTTAATCAATAATCAATAATACAATTCCTTTTATACGTGGGTATGGTTATTAGTAATATAATATAATAATGTGCCCCTTTAAGGAAAAAAAATGTTAAAAGGACACACTTGGCCAATGCACACAATAACAATGAAATGAAGGGGAGGAGTACCAATTTTACCACACAATTCTCACTCTCCTATTGTTACATAGGTTGTTGAGGAGATCAAAGAGTGCCACTTGTTCCCTCTCTGTTTCATCTAGAAAACGCTTTTAATTGAACAAAAACTTCCAATTAATTAGCTTCACAGTTTCTAGCTTAATTAGCTGTTTCTTGACTCCGACACCATCAACACTTTTTAAACCCTAAAACAAAACACCTTTCAGTTTGGCCTCTGCAAAAGGGTCGTAAAATGTAAATGAATAAATAAACTGGTGTTGATCTTACAATACAAAAGATTAAAATGGGCAGTTGGGTAAACAGCCGAAGAAAACTTGTGATTGGGCTTGCAAAGGAGATTGATTACAAAAATGGCAGATTGCGGGCTGTGGAGAACAAGCTGGATCAGAAAGATAAGCAACTCCAAGATTTTATTCAAGGTATATATATATATATATATATTGCTATCAAATCCTTAGCACAATATCTCAAAACAATGCATTTCAACTTCAGTATTCCTTTAGCGAGTACTCAAAACCTGAATAATATAAGTTTATTGGTCTAAATTTGCAGACTCTACTCGAGGGTGATTTTCATCACTCTGGAACAGTCGAATAACGGTCCCTTTTTGGTAGTTGATACCTCACTCTTAGAACTAAGATCGTACTATATATCTTCTTTTGCAGGGACGCAAGAAATGGAAAGCATAAAAGAAGAGAACGAAAATCTGAAATCTGAAATGGAATCTCTAAAGAAAGATTTTGAGAAGGAAATGGAGGAGAATCAATACATTTATGAGTTAGAGAGAAAAAAATTTATGGAAGAAAAAGAAAAGCTAATGTTCCAAATAGAATCCCAAAAGCTCCACGGAATGAAGAAGTCGAACCAAGAATACATACATAACTTGGAGCGAACAACATTAATGGCCGAGAATGAAAAAATGAAGTACGAGATTGAATCTCAAAAGAGAGAATTAGAACGTAAAGCAAAGGAACTAAAAGATAGTGGATACATAAATGATTTGGAGCGACAAAAATTATTGGCCGAGAACGAAAACATGAGGTACGAAATTGTGTCTCGGAGAATGGAGTTGAAGGAATTGAAAGAACACGGGTACATAAATGAGTTGGAGCAGAAAAATTTAGTGGAGGAGAAGGAAAAGTTGAAGAATGAAATTGAATCATTTGAGCAGCGAATTAAGGATTTGGAGCATGAATATTTGAATAATTTGGAGGTAAACAAATTAATGAAGGAATCTCAAGAGAAAGTAATTAATGGATACACACATGAGCAGGAGGAAAAGAAATTAATGGCGGAGGAGGAAGAAGAGAAAGATGGAAATGGAATTCAAAGGAAAGAATTTCACTGGCAAGAAAAGGGTGTGGAGGAAAATGAGATGGAAGAAAGCAATTTGATGGCTGATAAAGATAAGGTGCATTTTTTCTTTTATTTAACTAAAATATCTTTTAAATAAGTTCCATTGTTAATCAACATTTTTGTTTAAAAAAATTAAAAATATCCTAGTCGCACATTCTCGGGATGTACAACCAATTAATACACTCAGTACGGATAATCAGGTAAAGCCGGTTTGTCATTCTCTGGTTATAAAATCTTTTTATTCTTCAAAAGTTTGAATTTCATGAAAATTGTAGATTTTGTGCTAATATTGGGGAAGATCATCCACTAAATTCCAATTTATGCAAGTTTCTATTCATTTAATAATAAAACTTGAAGATGGTTTACAAGTTCATAATAGTAACTTTTCAAGACATTACATGATTCTTAATAGCATAATCTCATACTTTCGACCGCCTTCAAAGTATTAAATGTCTCTTTGGAACATAAAAACATTCATTGAAAGCTCTTTGTAAGTAAATTATATTACTGCATGGTAATTTTTTACCAAGGATTGACTGGGGTTCTTTTATAACACAGACGGAGTTGATCGAAAAGTTGAAAGTGGAGGAAAATGAAAACCAATGCTTGAACAATGATATTCAAGTACTGATGCTTAAAGAGCGCATAAGCAACGACGAGCTGCAAGAAGCTCGCAAAGAAGCCATAAAGGTATAATGAATTCTACGACTACTTTCACCCATCACAATAACTGTCACAATTGTTTTTGAGCAACTTTGGGTGTCCATTTTGTGTCAGTAACAAATATTCATGAAAATATGTAATTCAAACGACTTTAAACACCATAGATCAGGATTCGAACAACTCTTTTAACACTTCAAACACCATAGATCAGGATTCAAACGACTCTTTTAACACTTTAAACACCATAAATCAGAATAATATATTCTTCTTCTTCTTTTCTTCATGTTAAGGGTTTGAGTGATACACTGAGCAATCGGACATTGTTTGTGATTAAAAGAATGGGGGAGATTGATATAAAACCTTTTCAAGAAATGTGCAAGCAAAAATACTCTAGTGGAGAATGGGAGGAGCAATGTGTTAAACTATGTTCGGCTTGGGCAGAAAATGTGAAAGATCCACAATGGCAACCATTCAAGAAAGCTACCGTCAATGGGAGATTGCAAGTATGTTTCCTACTTCTCAACAAATCTTTTACTCCATCTGATCCAAGTTAAGAGTTCACTCCTTTAAAAATACATTGAACTCGGGAAATTAAGTCTAACTTTCATAAACTGTAACTCTTAATCTGAGACATTTGAAGTATATTGTACTAATAATCCATTTAGCTTGTTCATGGGATGCGGGTTTTACAAGTGATAGTCAAGGTCTTTACAAAATCATATGTTTATATTTGGCGGGTGGATTGTATGATCCATTAAAATTGCAGGAAATAATAGATGAAAATGATGAAAAACTGGAGAAGTTGAGAAATGAATGGGGTGAGCAGGTGTGCAAGGCCGTCACCGATGCACTTATGCAATTAAACGAGTATAATCCAAGTGGGAGGTATCCGGTTCCCGAGCTTTGGAATTCAAGGGAGAACAAAAAAGCGAGGCTGAAAGAGATCATTGAATACATAATCAAGAGTTGGAGGAGTTGTAAGAATCACAAGCGCAAAAGAATAGAAGGCTAAGGTATTCGTCGGCCCTCAGATCGATTGCAACACATATTTCCTTTAACAATAAAAAAAGGTTCGTACAACTGGACTTTGATAATCAGTGTTTGCTGCATTTGCGAATATTGCTGGCATGAAAGTGCACATTACAATCAGGTTTGACTGTAATGAATAGTTGCTCGTATTACAAATTTCATGTCGCTCAATAGCTTTTATGTTCCAAGTACAGGAGGTATCACTGACTGGATTGGGAGTTGGGACTAGAACAAGAAGGCTAACATGCTTGGTTTTGATTATAGCTGTGGTGGATTATGATGAATTAAGATGTAAATGACAGGCATGTTTGTTAGAAGTTGCCACTGCTAGAATATATATATATATATATTTAGGGGGGGGGGGGGGGGGGGGGGGGGTATAAGGCTGGTTTTAAATTGCCGAAAGAATGGACTCTATGTTCAGTTCTGAAATATCAAAGACTATTCGAATTTCATACTTAAATATACTCCTTTTGTACCAAATTAAAAGTATAATATAATATGAATATTCTAGTGAATTATAATTCATATTTCAGACTTATTTTTATCCTAAATTCTATCACAAATGAATACAAAATATTTTTACATCCAAAGTGCCACTAAAGACCGATCGTGTTAAAGTGTTAAAATATCTAGTTGTTAAGTGTTAATAGTTGTACACACAATGAAAGACATACCATCTAATTAGTTTACAATTCTATATAATTGGTTTCCTTTCGTTCTTAAATCTTCTCAATTTCAAAAAAAAAAAAAAGAAGCAAAATGGACTAATAGAGGAGCAACCGTTTAGGCCTCGTTTGGTTCACGGATTTTAGTACTCGGGAAAGGAAAGTCGTTCCTTTCCTTTGTTTGGTAAGCACAAATTCCGAAACACTTTCCCGAGAGAGGGGAAAATAGGGGGTAAAACCATTCCTCCCAAAACACATGGGATTGATTTTCCCATTGTGATTTTCAAGCATTTATTACACAAATTTTAGACAATAATGCTCTTACATAAATAACTTTTGAACCAAACGAGGCCTAAGTGTGATAACATTTGATTCCTTGGTGTCAATCAAACACAAGACAAAGAATTGAAGCTTACTGCCTATTCTCAGGACCGAAGAGGGAAATTTACTTTCCCACCTCCATGGGAAAGATTGACAGGATATTGGAAAATGATGATTCTTTGAAAAAAGTTTAGATCTTTGAATTGCAATATTTGATGATATTGTGCGAAATTAAATTTGAGGTGTATGTTTTTTTAGCAGACTAATATGTCTAAGTATTTAATTGATAGTTCTTTATAGTTATTTCAACAAGTGACAATATTTAAACCGATTTATTAATAAATCACACGTGATAATTTTTTTGGATTATGAAAAAGTTAAATTTGCACTCGTTATTTTTTAATATATTACTATGTGCCTGGATTTAATTGGCGTTACTTTAGAGTTACAAAAAAAAAAACTTGTTAAAAATATAAACATATTACGCAAAATAAATTTGCATTAAATTTTTTTAATTACAAAATTTATACATAACACAATTTTAGTCAAATCTCTCATTTTACATAAACAAACTCAAAAAAACAAAAACAAAAACAAACTTAGGGCCCGTTCAATAACGTTTTCGGATAATATTTTCTGAGAATATTTTCAGAAAATGAAAATGAGAAAATGAATTTTTCGAGAACGAAAATAGTGAAAACATTTTTCGAGAACGAAAACAGTGAAAATGAAGATTGCAAGAGTGAAAATGGTGAAAACATCATTTTGACATTTTTGTGTTTTATGCTTTAAACTTGAATTCATTTTCCGAAAACGTTTTTCGTATTTTTGTCAATATCCCACCAAACGCGTTTTTTATCCGTTTTTGAACTCAAAAAACAAAAATGAATCTCTAAAAACGCTAGTAAATTTGAAATAAGCAACAAGGGCTAATTGTAATTTGCCCTATCAATTTTTTAATATTATTAATTAAAAAAAAAAGAAAAGAAGAAAGAAGTGAGGGGCATGTGAATGAAAACCCTAGACGAGTCCAACACTCCGCCTATATATATACCAGTCTCTATTGACATAGCCAGATCTAATTTGCGCCGCCAGTTGACGACGGATTGAAATCTGAATTGGGTCTATTTATTTTCTCAATCTTTAATGTTTTTCATATAACTGTTATTATACTTTGATTGTCTGGGTTCTCCCCGCAATGATAGATCTTTCAGTAATTTACACTTGATATGAGCATTCAACATTTTTGCACTCCATGTGTTTGTGTTTTTGACTCTTTGTAATTGTGGTTGCATTTGTTGTTTTAATTATGGAGAGAGATTTTTAATTTTGTCTCTATTTAACAACGGTGCATAGATTAAAAGCCTGATATATATTATGTACTAATTGAGTTTTTTTATGAACATATATATATATATATATATATATATATGTTTTGTTTTGAGACTTGAAAAGGTATATTATTTATTATATTCAGGCAGCGGCCAGACAACCGTAGAGATGTGTTTCCACAGATAAATAGCTTTCCTAGTGCTGTTTGTCTACTGAATGCATCTTACATTTTTTGTAATCTGTCTGTAATTTTTGAAAGGATTTGTTTCTCGTCTGAATTCGGATTTTAAATTTGAATGCAGAAGAATGATCATGCTTAGGTTTGAATCTCAGCAATCTTTTCTTTGGACTCGAAAAATCTCTTCTCACTTGAAGTTTCTTCTACTAAAAAAATATAACAGATTAATTTAAAAAATATAACATGTTGAGTTTATTTGGTCAAGTTAATTAGGGCTCTCTTCTCATGGACTAATTATACAGATTTTTGTGCCAATTGAGCAAAAAGTCTTGGTTGAAGATAAGATATGTAAAACTAGATATTTTTTAAGATTCACTATGAACCACCCTATCTTTTTACCCATCTACCTCTTTCCTAATTTGTTAAGAGACTCTTCAAATATGATTTTTGCTAAAAAAAATCTCAGATAAGAAATGATAGAAAAATAGATGAATAGTGAACTTTATTTTCTACATGTTTGAGGGAAAGGGCATGTAAGTTATTTTTAGAACCACAAGAAACAATACTTAGTATGATTGGTGTTGTCCTTAGGTCTCGTTTGATTTATGGATTTTAATATTCGAGAAAGAAAAATTATTCATTTCTTTTATTTAAAAAAATCTCATATAAGAAATGATAAAAAGAGATGAATAGTGAACTTTATTTTCTCCATGTTTGAGGTAAAGGGCATATAAGTTATTTTTAGAACCACAAGAAACAATATCTAGTATGATTAGAGTTACTTTTATGTCTCGTTTGGTTTACAGATTTTAGTACTTAGGAAAAGAAAGTCATTCTTTTCTTTTAATAGGTAAGTACAAATTTCGAAAACACTTTTTCGAGAGGAAAAAGTAGAGGATAAAATTATTTTTCTCAAAACACAAGGAATTAATTTTTTCATGTGATTTTTAAGCATTTATTATAAAATTTTTAAACAATAATACCCTTACAGAAAATTTAGTTTCCCACTTCTATGGGAATCATTTGTGAACCAAACGAGATCTTATTGTAAATGAGTTAAAATAAAAAGATTGTAATGATAAAAGAAAAAATATACCTAATTCAAGCTTTTAATATGTAAAAATTGTAACAATAAAGTGGAATAGAATAAAAATATTAAAAGGTCTAATTAATAAAGAATAAAATGTATTTATAACTAATTCAATAACGTAAAAGGAAAAATCATTTAATTAAAAGTATAAAGTAATTTGTATCTTTTTTTTTTTTTTTTCGAACAACTTGCACTTGTTAAATAGAATGACGCTCATAAGGATCTAATGTAAAGGTGTGCACGGTTCGGTTAATCGAACCGAATAGGTTTAGTGTGAACCAAATTGAACTGGTGAAGACTTGAAACCGGTTGGGGTCGGGTTTTTTGGTTTTGGGCTTAGACAATTGGACTTATTTTATATTGTTGGCCACGACTTAAAAATTATTTTTGTATTATTGGGCCATGATTTAAAGTTATTTTTGATATATAAAAAAAAAAAAAGAAAGAAAGAAAAAAAAAGTGGGCATTTTTTTAGTCAATTTAACACTTTTCTTCTTAAATCATTTTTGACAAAAAAAAATATATTTTATACTTTTTATACATCAAACCAATAGATAAATGGCACGTGCATTATTGGTTTGGTTCGGTTTTTACCGGTTCTATAACACCAGTAATCAACAACCGAATTGCTCCCTTTCAGATTTCATTTTTTTCAATAGAACCAAGATTGAAAATCTTAAACATCGACTAATTCGATCCAGGCTGGGTCGGTTTTTTTGCACATCCTTAATCTAATGAACCCCTAAAGCCACCTCATAGAGTTAAATAACCCAGTGAACTACTATGACACTTCATAAGATTAAGTAATTTGTAGTTTAAGTGATAAATTTTGTTTTTCCGACTGTCTCATTTTTTACATGCGTCAAAGCAACTACTGCAAAAATATAAAAGACCCAAAAAAATAAATTCAACAACTAAATTAATTTAAAAAAAATAATTTAAGTGTCGACGCGGAAGCAATAATTTTAAGGGGAGACGAAACTGCAAATTAATCAATTGATCCGTATAAATAAATAATATTAAGTTTCACAAGTAATTTCCTTGCGAAGAATCTTGAACGTACAACCTTTATTATGACTCATTTTTTTTCAGAATTTAGAAGCCGACAGTCAGATTCAATATTTGACAATTTGACTGTTCAAGATAAAGTAATTTTTGAGACCAAAAGGAAAGCAAGTTCATTATGCCAACTACAAGCTAAAAATATGGGTCCACCCTGAATTTAAAATACAACAATTCTTGAGACACAGAAGTTTTGATTCGTTTTTCTAAAAATACAGTGATATACACTTAACTAACAATAGATTCTTTGTAGAATTTATTTATAATGGATCAATTCACTCGCTAATACTTACTTCAATTCAAGTTTAATTCAGTAAAATAGAAAGGTAGATAGTTCTTTTCTTGAATTTGAGTCATCTTTTCGCTTATTATAATTAATACAACAAGCATTTGCACTTAAATTTGATAGAGATCTTAAATTTGAATATTACCATAAAAATTGGGGTGAGAAATTTAGTTGTTAAGGCTCCGTTTGATTGCAAAGATGGAAAAAAATAAAAAAATTAGTTAGTTTGTGTGAAAAGATATAAAATAAGGTGAGAGATAATACTAATTTTATGAGTATATATCATCCATTCTTCACTATTTTTTGAGAAAAATTTTTACTCACCACCAAATAAAGAAAATTTGTTCATGGAAAAACTTAAAAATTAAGAGGATATCACTTTTATCACTCAACTTATTTTTTTTTTTATTTTTTTATCAAAACTAAACTCAATTTATTTTCCTTTTCCACTTTGCAATCAAACGGGGCCTAATGGTTAAAATAGAGAGATTTAAAACTCGGGTTTTTGTGAAAAATTAACTTAAAAATTACATCTATAACTCAACTTATTTTCTATCTTTTCATCAAAACTTGTTCAATTTATTTTTCTTTTTCACTTTGCAATCAAACGGAGCCTAATAGTTAAAATAGAGAGATTTAAACCTCGGGTAGAGATATTTGAAGTAAATCTATAAAATTGTTTTGTTTTATCATTTGGATCATTAAAATGATCTTAGCTTTACTAAATAAATTTTCCTTTTTTCTTTTGATTAGATTGAAAGAACTGTTTCCTTAAATTGTTAATATTAATGAATGATAAATCACCTTTTCTTTTGTACATACGGTGCATGTATATATATATATATATATATGTACATATAGAGTTTGGCTATAAAAATAATTTTTTTTATTTTAACAAAAAGAATGAATAATTATTTAGAGGGATAAATCGATAAATTTTTTTATGAAAATTTATAAAGATGATCTATACAACGAATAAATCACCTTTACAAAAATTCATAAAAAAAATCAATCTAGAAGTGGGTGTTATGAAAAATTGATATATATGTATGTATATTTTCGGCCGTTAAAATTTTTGATGATCATCTCACACACTTTTAAGTTAAATTTTTTTAAGAAATTTGGTAGAGGTGATCTAAGTCATATCATCTCTAGAAAATCTTATAAAAAAATTCATGCAATTGCTCCTCTAAATAGTTATCTCTTATTTTTATTAAATTGAGAGAATCCTTTTTTATATTTTAATTATATATATATATATCCATTGTTCAACTAATGAATGGATAGGAGAGGAAAGTACTTTATTTTTATATTATGCAAACTACAAAGTGGATTGAACCGGGAGGTCATGCAGAAAGGGTGTGGCCAGCGTACTCGAACTGGTGCCCCACATCATAATATACAATCCTGTGCTTTTTAGCTTAGCCAGTTCACAATTTTGTTATTTTTTTTATTTAGTATAAATTTTTATCTTCACTTAACCTTGCACCAATTCATAATTTTGTTCAAGAACTTGTATCTTATATCAACAGCGTTGCTCATAACAATGTTTTTGTGTGAAAATTAAAATTATACAACTTGGGACATGTTTTCATCCTTAAAATATGGGTGACTAAAATATTGCATTTGGTGCAATTCTAAGAAGACCCGAAAATTTTGAATAGAAAAGGGATCGAACATGGATGCCCGTATAATCTTGCCTAATAATGGGATCACTGATTTAGTTTGTTTGAGCACGCACGTTGGTGTAAATGTTGCATGAAGCACTTAAGTAAAATAAATAAATAAGCATTTTAAGTTTGAGCTACTCTGTTTCTTTTATTTTGAATCATACGAATCTATTTATTGTTTATATGAGAAAAAATACACTTATAAATATTTGTGATCATGAAAGAAAAAAGTGTAGACAACATGCATAGAAGATGATAAGTCACGAATTTAAGTCTTTTGTCTCGCCTCTAAATATAAATCTTGACAAGCCTATTTGATATCGTGCATATATAAATATGTTAATTTTTTTATCACTATTGAAATATTGAATCGTAAATTGCTAAGACAGATTTGACATTTCGTGCTCTAATTTTTATTGTTTTTATTTGATAACTTATATATATATATAGATATATATTTAAGGAATATTACAATTTGCACACAAACTCTTTTATATCCATCTTAAATCTCTTCAATCCATTACAAATTAGTTTTCATTGATCTAAAGTACAATGTTGGACTACTATTTGTAGTTAAAATCCAATTCCTAGAGGATGGATGTGAACAAACAATTTTGCATCTAATTTGAAGTCAAGGTAAATGCGCGTAATTACACATCTTAAATAAGTATAATTCTCATTAAAGATTCTTAAGGACATGAAGAACAGCAAAATAATACTCGTAAGATGAACTAAATGGGGTGGGGCTTTCGAAGCACGTACATGCTAATAATTAGAAAGTCTTGTTGGATTTTTCTTTTCAATACTCATTGTTTATTATTATTATTATTATTATTATTATTATTATTATTATTATTATTATAAAACAGATCTCACTTTATTGAAACTATAAAAATATATAGTTAAAACTGGACACTAGTACAACTGGGCACGCCACGCCATTAATCACAGTGTTGATAAAGTGCACATGATAATCACATTTTAGTTTTAGGAACCGCACAAAATTAACATAAGCACTACTTTATTTAGAATTTCTAATACGAAAATATGTGGTGTTTGAGTTACTATTTTTTAAAATTAAAATTAATTCGTTTTAACCGTGTCTTGCAATATGAATAATACAAATGTTTTGTTAAGTCCAATATATTAATATTAGATTTTATTAAAGATCAAAACATATGTCTTGTTATTTAACAAGTATATATATATATATATGAACAAATATAATTCACATGCACATCTAGGAGCACACTTTCTTGCATATTCATTTAAGATTTAGGTCTCGTCTAATTTATGGATTTCAAAATTTAGGAAATAAAAGTTCTTATTTTCCTTTATTTGGTATGCACAAATTTTAAAAATATTTTCTTGACATAGGATAAAGTAGGGGAAAATCATTCCACTTAAATTTCATGAGATTGATTTTCTCTTCTAATTTTTTAGCATTTATTACAAAAATTTTGGATAACAATACCTCTATCTAAATATGCTTTTGGCAAATTTTTATGATGTTTTATATCAAAATACAAGAGTATTATTGAAATATTAATATATTTTTACTTTTCTTTCCTGTACCAACTAAACACCAGAAGAAAAATCAAATGATATTTCTTAAATACTTTTCATTTTTTACCAAACACAGAAAAAGAAATTTGATAAAAACTTTAGTTTTTCACCCCCATGGGAAAGACAAGAAAAATAATTTCTCTTCCGTGAACTAAACGAGGCTTTTAGGGTAAATATGAGGTCATCTCCGATGGTATTTTCTATAAATTCATTTATATCATGTGTTATGGTACTTTTAATACATTTCTACATCTATTTAGCAATATAATTGTATAGTTAAAAAAGTCTCAAATAAAGTTTCTCCAATGATACCATTTATATCTTACTTGGCATTTATTTAAGAATGAAAGAGAATTAGTGAATTTCTTATATTCAATGAAAATGTGTCATGTCACATTGAAATTTTTTATCACAATTTCTACGTGTAGAAATGCTTATAAAATTTTCATATATTACTCACATTCCACCTCAAATATAAATAGTTATATAAATGACCATTTGAGCACTTTTTTCTATTTTCTAATGTAGAACTTTGCTTGGATAGAAATGAGCATTAGAGATGGCCTAATACGAAATGTGGTATCATTAAAAATAATGTTCTCATTCTTAAATTGATAAATTTATTTTAATTTTAATTGAATTTGTTGCTAACTATAATTTTTATAGCTGCAAATACTTTTTAACTAAACACTTAGGCCTCATTTGATTCATGGAATGAAAATCAATTCTCTTATTTTTTTCATGAAGGTGAGAAACTAAATTTTCTTTCAAGTTTCCTTTTTTGTGTTTGGTAAAACATGAAAAATGTTTAGGTAAGGGTATTGTTGTCAATTTTATTTCTTTTTTTTTTTTTGTAAAAAATGCTTATAAATTATATAAGAAAATCAATCCCATAAGTTTTGAGATAAATGGTTTTATCCCCTACTTTTTTATCTATTAAAAAAGTATTTTTAAAATTTATACTTACCAAATAAAAAAATATTCTTTTTTTTAAAATTATTAAATTTATAAATCAAACGAGATCTTAATTAAAATCGGTGATTCCGTGTTTAGATAAAAGACGCACTTAAATTTCGTTAATACTATATATATATACAGGCTAATAGCTATCACGTTTCATGTGAATTCCATACCACGCCAAATAGAACAAGGAAAGTACATCCCTTTACGATACGACTCCACGTGGCAAAAGGACCAAAAAGCTATCTTGAGAGAGAGAGAGAGAGAGAGAGAGATAAGAGAGAGAGTGGTGGTGAGTAACTCGTTTGGTGGTCCCAAGAGATTAGAGAGGTTTATGGATCACCTGCTCCATTTTCCCCCTTCGGCCTTTACCGGCTGAGTCCGGTTCCATGGTTAATTAGCTATAAAATTGTTAATTCAGATTACACATATCCTATTGAGTCTGAATAAATTGTCACTCAAATTTAAAGGTTTAAAATTTATTTTGTGGATTTAAAAATTCAGATGTAATAATTTATTTTACCTTTTAAAAATCCAAAGACTCCATTTTTTTTCTTTAAGTCTAAACATTTAAAGTTTGAAGAGATAAAATAATTATTTTTGCCTTATCCTTTGATGTAGTATTTTTTATAAAATAAGAAGATACTCACAAAATGGTCAAAAGAACATGCATTTAGCATTTAAGTGTGAGATATTTAAACAAACAACAAGTATTTAGATGTGTTGTTTAGAAATAAAATAAACATATTTGTCATATTCAATTTTTAAACTTCATAATTAATCCTCATATTCAACATTAAGATTTAGACAAAAAAAAACATACACCACCTAAATAAAAAGAATAACAAGAATTTGTACTCTATTTAATATGTATTAAATTGCTTTCTTCTTTTGATAAATGGATTATTAATGCGTATCCTAAAGGTGGACATGGCTATTTTTTATTTCCTAATTCATCCAATTTTCTTAAATGAGATTCATTTTGAGGGCTAAACAAATTGGTTTTTTTTCATAGAATTTGGGGAAAATTATTTTTATAAACTGTCTCCACAAAATTTCATTAAAAAATTTAATTTTAAAGTTGGTGAGATAATCATCTAAAATTTCAATAGACGAAAATAAATATAAATATTAAAATTTTATTATGCTCACTTTTTGTTTCAATTCTCTTTTTAAAATTTTGTGAAAATAATTACTCATTATAAAGATTATCTTCACCAAATTTCATATAACTATTCATTCATTTAACACTCAAAATGAATATTACTAAATGAAATTGGAAGAATAAAGTAACGTAAAAAAGTCAAACTTGCTAAAGGCACATGTTAACATATGATCTATTCAAGAAGATATGCATATTTAGATAAAAAAAAAAGAAGAAGATATGCATATGGCATATTGGTTCGAGTGATAGTGTTTAATGGTGGGAAAGATAGATGGCTCTCATCCTCATCCACTTTTAAGCTAGTAACTCTGCATTCTTATGTCAACAATCATCTCATTGTTTTAAATTTGATTGGTGGTGAGTGATGACAATTGGGGGATAGGCTTAATCCAAGATAAATTCTTTGACTTCAAGGACATCATCATATGTTAGATTTTGAGTAGATTTTTTGGTATAAATAAGCTCTTGTGGCATTATACGACCAATGAAATATACTAATTTGGATACTATTTCATTCGATATCAACAACTTTTGTATATGAATCTACATGATACTCCATCTTTTCTTACATTTTATAATGGTTCTAAAGGCATTTGAAAATTAGTGATACTAAATTAGGTTAAAACAAGTGCTTGGGTAGATGCTCCACCATTGAAGATTGTATTGTGTTGTAGAGGGGTGAGTTCAATAAAAATGTGCCTGGTGTGTGAAATTGAAGAAGAAGCCTTTATCCATAATCTTTGAGATTGTGTTGCAACTAGGTTGCTCTAGGGGAGATTAACTTAATTTTTTTTCTTCTTGCTCGTGTTGGTAGTCATAAGTTACTGTCTATCATGTGTGATCTAATATGAATCGGGTTCTACATGACCAGGCTTGCTTTTTGCCGAATTGTTTAGCTGATCTGTCGAAATATTTTCATCATTTATTTTTAATCCTGACTTAGGTAAATCTTCGTTGTCTTACCACCGCTTCGTTCAGCCATTGAAAGCCCCGACAAGGAACCTCAATAAAGGTAAACTTTGACTTGACCACTTTTGGCATTTACAATTTCATTTGTGTAGGTATTATAATTCGAGAAAATATTGGCGATTTTTTAGCGGGTTTTCCTGTTCGTACCCCTTTACTTTTACTCATTAAGGCTTTTGCAGTGTGTACTGTTCGTTTAATTAGTGTCAAATGCAGGGTTTCAAGACATTTAGTTATTTGGGAGTTAGAAGTTGTCTTCAAGCCTTCGAGCATCTCCAATGTAAAAATAGATTTAATACTTTTTAACCATGGACATATAAGTATGTCTTTCCTATGTGGCATAAAAAAGTTCTTTGATGGATAAGTCCTACAAAAATCATCTCCAATGGGTTTGCTTAAGAGATTGTCTATTAATAAATTCATAAAAAATAAAATAATAATTTTATATATAAAATGGGTCTTGCTTGATAGGTCTTAATTCATACTTTTTAATGTGTAATTTTTATTAATAAATAAATTATAAAATTACAATAAAAATATTTGAAAGTTTTAAAAAAAAATTTGTAAACAAAAATGATTATGTGACATTAAGATATTATTTAAGAGACAATATAAAAATAGAAGGTCATTTTCACAATGTCTATTTTTATTTTTGCCACATCATCTTATAGATGGTTGAATTTAAGAGCATTTTATTAACTCTTTGTCAATCAATCCTATGTGGTATGTCTATTTTCATCCAATATATAATTGCATTAAAGATACTCTTATTTTATTATAAACATTTTGTTTCTTTTTATCCACTTTCACGCACAATCTTGTTTGTATAAAAAAAATGAAAAATAAGTAGTATATGATCCATCGACTATATTACGGTGACCTGCTTGATTCCCCCTTTACCGGCTGGTCCGGTTATAAAGTCAATTAACTATATAAACCACTAATTATATTGTGGGGTTTTTGCGTGGTTTTTCAAACCAGTGGCTTTTATTTTCTTTTTCACAATCCCAATCTTCATCCATTTAGAGAGAGAAAAAAAAACATTTTAAAAAAATAGTTTGCGTGACGTAAATTCGAAATTCTGGTACGATTATTGCAACGATTTTGTGCTGGATCGCTCAGAGATTTTAGATCAATCTTCAAGGTAATCCGGATCGTGTTTTCTGTATGCTTTTGTGCGATTTTATTGTTACGATTCGTGTTTTGTTGATGGCTATTGTGTAGATTTGGTAGAATTTTGCTCAAATTGTGTTTTGAATTTTACGATGTTACGATAGATTTTGTTTTCTTCGAGATCTAAGTGCGATCTGCGTAGGAATTGGGGAGATCGGGTTCCGAAGAAATGATTTTAAACATAAATTTCGATTTTTGATCATATCGAGAATTCGAGATCGGGTCAGGCTTCTCCAAATTAGTCCGTGGTTAGATCGCGCCGAATTATAAATTGGCGTGAAATTTGTTACTTTAGACTGTTGTTAGGGATTGCGATCTAACAGGATTTGAGTTTTTACGATTTATCGGAACTCTGTTTCTGTAATTTCGTTTACCAACAACCAAAAGTTTCTTCCGATTTGAATTTTTTTGTTTCTGTACTTTATATTTTTGTTAATTATTGTGGAACTGTGGGCCACGATTAATAGCATTTTGTGGCCCCAGCCTTAATTCCTGTGTTTCTGCTTATTCATCTTTCTCCAAGGTATTGGGATCTGATATTACGTGAACAGTTTCTCAGTATTTTAAACGAGTTTGAATGGAAAAAGAGCTCATTTTCCATGTTTTAGATTTATTGTGAAGGCAATAATGCCTGGTGATGAGATTTACATTGAAATTGTAAAATTTGCGAGTTAGTTACAACTGGGCCGGGTATCTGTTTGATTTGTTTATATAGTTCTATCAGGATGGATATTTCAGATCTCACCTTATGCATTCTTCATGTAACTCAAATTCATATAGCTGGGCAATTTACTTGGTTCTTCACCTTATTGATTTTTGAAGTTTGTGTGACGTTCTAGAAATTAAATTCTTCCCAATGCAGTCTTATCTAGAAATCACTTCGATTCATTCATTATGCCTTGCTAAATTAGGAATAACTAAATGAAGCCGCTTGTTGTTGTGTGATTGATTTGAATCAAGTCCCAATTGTGTCATTCTAGTCTCCAGATATATGCCTTGTTAAGTGATCTATGAATTGTTTTTGCTGATACATTTTTCTACTTTTTTTAGTTTATTTTGTTTATCAATTTGTTTGTACATTTTACAGATCCAAGTTAACTTGCAACCACTGTGTCATTGTAGATCTGTAGTGGATGGTCTCTTATTGGCATGAATGCTAAGATATGGTGTTGAAGAAGAGGCTAGATTATGGGTTTGATGGCTACAGAGTTCCTGTTATCCCTAGAGCTCCCAGGTCACTGAGAGTAAGTGCATGATTTATGATCATGCCCTTTATCCCTACTGTGCTGGGAATTTTTCATTAATAACTTTTGCTTATTGTTTTAGAGGCGGGCATTGCATAAGAATTCAGAGGAGGATAGCCAGATTTGTGCCATTGAATTGTTGGCAGCTGTAGCTGGCAAGTTGTTGCAGGATAGCGAAAGCTCATCTTCTAGTAATGTAGCTGAAGGAAAAGAACAGATTGGCCTTCATAAAGATGCTATTAAACAGGAAGAAGGAGAAGGTAAAGCAGAGAAATCAGATTGCCTTGATCAAGGAAGTTGCGTAGAGAGCGAATCTCTCCCTGAACTTGCAGCTCTACAGCGAAATCTAAAGTCTACTCTCAAGGAGCTGCCAGATTCTGAGAGAGAGTCTGTTTTGGGACACACTACTATTGTGACCAGTTCTGGGCTCTCAAAGGAAGTTGATAGCGAAGTTAAGTTAGAAATCTGCAAAAGCAAGAATGCAGTTCGAAATAGCCTCAGTAAACAAGAGGGGGGCTCCTCTGGTGGTGTGGAAGGATATGATAGTATCACAAAGGATGGAGTTAAAAGACAGCTAGAGGCTGTGGGGAAACATACTGGAGACTTGTCCAAGGTTAATGACCATGGTTCAAAGGATCTAATGGGATTACGTGTGAATAGTCATGTGCTAATTAATTCAGATAGTAGTGTACAGATGCCCTTGTATCAGGGCCCTGTTCCTAATGCTTACTTCCCTAGGCATAAGAATAATAATGTAAATATAGTTACTAGAGATGATGACGAAAATTCTTTTAGGTGTAATCAACCTAACACCAAGAGAAAGTCCATTAGGCCTCAATCAAGTATGAGATACCGAAGAATAAGGAAAATGCTATCTTCTAGATACTGGAAGTCAGCAGCTCCAAAATTCAGAGATTATAAACTTTCTAACACTGGTAGGTGGAGGCTTTCATCTTTGTTTCTGTCATTATACATTATGTTCAAGTTTGTTTGATCTTCTTTCTATAAATTAATGGCTTCTCCATTCCAGGTAGAGAAGTGAAGCCCTTTTACCGTAATAGGAAAAGATTTTACGCAAGAGAAAGATGTCAATTTGAAACTCCTTATAAGAGGAGGAAGATATTTGAACATAGATCAACGGTGGCATATGATCAGGAGGGAAGCAGCGGAAGCATATCTAATTCACCTGAGAAGGGTGGGAAGGGAGACAAGAGTCGCTCAGCTGCAAATACGCAGAGAGGTCTTTACTTTTCCATAGTTTCTACTTTCTACTTTCTACTTTCTAGGATCTAAGGATTATGTTGTTAAGTAGTAAAAGTTTTACTAAATAGTTTAGTTCTTCTATGCAGCAAGTGGAGTAACATCTCCAGGTATGCATCACAAATCACCCTTTCAGTCCAAGGACCATCATGGTAGTAGACTCTCTCTCTCTCTCCCCCCTCTCCCAGTTTTTAGTCCTCTTTCTGGAATGATTTCATTTTACTTTCGTGACCTGGTTTTACTAAAGTTTTTTATTTCTTCATGCAGTGAACTTCAGCATTAAGTCCTTCGGAGTGCCAGATCTATATATTGAGGTCCCAGAAACTGTAACTGTTGGTTCATTGAAGGTATGCAATCACTCGTTTGTTCTCTTTAGTTTTGTTCTCTTTAGTTATATATATTTTATTTAGGTTCCTATAGTTTGTGATGGACATAAACATCCTGGGTTTTTTCCTTTATAGTTCTTCTATTGTGTAGTGCTATAATTCGATTGCTTATTATAAATCTAAGTTGCTTCACTAGTTCTACCATTATCTGATCTCTTTTTCTTTTCTTATTTTTTTTGAAAAAGGGAAGGTCTAACCATCTAATTCTCTCGCTTTACTACAATAATAATGAAAATCCCCCTACCTTGGATGAGACTTAAACTCAGGACCTCTTATCTTTTCATTTCTTTTTAGTTTAATATATTTTTTCTGTTCTTATTTTTCGCTTCAAACTTATTTTTCAAAACGGGCCCAACTTACTCCTACCAAATATACTGTTATGTAGGTTTCTATGATTTGATTGCTAGATTTTTTCTTTAGACAATTCGAACAATCTTCTCTGTCAATATGCTAAAACTTGTTAAGATTGATCTTTTAGAGACAGAATCCTTGGAACCATCTTAAAGTTTGATCCAGATTCCTTTTTTAACACTGAAAAAAGTTGTAAAGCATGGTTTTCTCTACCATGGCAAATTTTGCTTGAGTAATGCTAGGGACACAATCTTTGTGCACAAGATGAAATGCCACATTTTTTATTGGTCAAGTACTTTGGTAGAACCCACCACTTGCATGTGAGGCCCACTATGCAATCAATCCAATGTGAAGCACATCATTTTGTGCTGAAGTTTTTTGCATGTTTATCATGTTGATAGCCACAGATTATTTGTTTTTGGGGTTTTAATTTGTTTTACGGTGTTGTGCTTTTCCAGAGGACAGTTATGGAGGCTGTCACTGCTATACTTGGAGGTGAATTACATGTGGGGTTAATTCTTCAGGGTAAGAAGATTAGAGATGACAATAGAACTCTACAGCAGAGTGGCATTTCTCACAGCATTGACCTTGATAATCTGGGTTTTACATTGGAACCTACCAGTATTGCCGCCCAAGATTCTTCACCCGTGTCTCGCAAAGATTCTCCATTTCTCCAATCATGCGACTCACAAAAACAATTACCTAGGTAATTTTCTGTAGCTGTACTTTTAACTGGCTAAAATTTGTTGGACCAGAATTATATTAGGGTGTGGGAACTGCATATGTTGGACCACTTTGCTTCATATTTTGTTTCATTTTAGTGTCTAAAGATTCATTCATAGTTTCTCATAGTGCATATGATTGATGAAAGTTTCAGAATTGTACGAGGGTGTGTTTGATTGCACTTCTTTTCTTCTTGCAAAGTGCTCAAGATTCCATATCTCTTAGTAGTGTTTGATTGCATTAATTTTTGAAGTAACCAATTCTGTGTTGTAAGTTCTTTTTATTGCTAGTTTCCCCCTTTCATGGAATCCAAAGAAACCGATTGCCCTCTGAATTTTTAATTTTTAATGAATTTCAATAATTTTCCAGTAAAACTATCAAACACCCTATATGCTATTATCATGATCATCTCTCTCTCTCTCTCAATATCATTTTGTTTATTTTCAGGTCACCAGCCAGTCCTACTTTGGATTCAGGGTTCTCTAACACCTCCTTAGATCCTCCTCTGGCAACTAAACTGGAAAGCCATGTTGAAAGCGATCGCAAAATTGTTCCCTCCTCGACCGATGTAACAACAGAAGAAACAACCCCAGATTCCAAAGCATTGATTGCCATTCCACCAATGAATGTGGACCCACTCGCTGTGGTTCCAATGAACCAGAAAAGTAAGCGGTCTGAGCTTTCACAGCGCAGAACTAGGAGACCCTTCTCTGTATCTGAAGTAGAAGCACTTGTTGAAGCAGTTGAGAAACTTGGAACTGGAAGGTGCGGTGTGCATAAAATAATTTTTCTTTCTCTTCTGTTCAGTTTTGGGGATTTGAACCTAATTTTTTTCTTGTGATTCTGCAGGTGGCGGGATGTTAAAATGCGTGCCTTTGATGATGCAAACCATCGAACTTATGTGGACTTGAAGGTAAGAAATCGTCATGTACCTTTTTTCATTGTTGTAAATTGGTAGGTAGTTGTAAGTTGTAACATCAAATTGTTGCAAAATTTCCTATTGAATCCATATACCCTTTTTCACTTTCTGCTCTGAATTAATTTAAGAAAGATTCTCCTATTATACCATATACTTTCAGATATACTTAAATAATAGTGCTTCTACAAACATGCATATTGGTTTGATTTTTTCAATAGAAACTTCATCTATGAGAGATGGTGTTGATCTTTTCTTTTCCCCATTTATGCATGAGGTATTTCTGTGTTGGGATGATTCATTCATCTGTTAATTGACAAGAAAATCACATTTACAATGTCTTTTAGGTGTAAATAGTACGATATGCTCCCTCATCTTTCAAGAGTATTTAATGTCTTCAGTGATAGTGAACCTATTTAAATTAACTCAAACATTCAAACCCTTATTGTGGTTAAAGCTCATATTGAGTTACTAAGTCGTATAATAACTGCTAGCTGGGTCAGACTAGCTACGCACAGCACTTAGCACTAGTTTACACAACACTGAGCTGACATGAATTTTGTATCATGTAGGATAAATGGAAAACATTGGTCCATACAGCGAGCATTGCGCCCCAGCAAAGAAGGGGGCAGCCGGTCCCTCAGGAGCTCTTGGATCGAGTCTTGGCGGCTCATTCACACTGGTCCCAACACCAATCTAAGCAACATGGCAAACATCTGATTGAGCCTCACAAATTTGGTGGAGAAATTATTGGGGTTTGAAAGGAGGGGGTGAAGGGGTGTAATTGTGATTTTATGTACAAAAAATATTTATGATAGGTTAATGTAACAGAAGAATTGTGGAAATTTGTTTCTAATTTCATGTAATATCTAACACTCACTTTGATTCATTGACTTGGACCGGTTTCCTGTAAATTAGTAGTAAATTTGATGGGAGTTGATTGTATTTTTTTTCACGTAGTTCAGATTTGAACAGAACAAAGGTAAATAAAAATAAATCAATTTGTTCTATACGTTATTTTATTTTTTATTTTTTTGGGCAGTGTTCTATACGTTCTTGATGTTTTATGGTTTTGTAATGGTTGAATGTTTTAATTCCTCCCTTTTCTTTAGCATGGAGAAAGGCCCATACTGTATTACTGGACTTTTCAGTGCAAAATTCTTGATGGTGGTGGAAGTGAGTCGGAAAATCATATAATTTTTAGCCCTCAGATTTTTCAAGTATGATAGTAGTTACGCTACCTTATAATTTTTAACCTTCAAATCTGTGGTGTCCTTTACTGATGGTTTTGGATAAAAAAGTTTCAGCCTCTTCAGCATCCATGTGTGAGGCCCTTGCTATTAGAGAAGCCTTTTTTTGTTGTTGTCTTAGCTAGAGGGCTCCCTAATGTTACTATTTATGGAGATAGAGTGATCCATCTGAGCCAGTAGCTCAGAGGGCGTTCCCCCCTGGGATATTAGCTCTATTATTGAGGAGATTAGATATATTGCGAGCTTTTCTTTTCTTTTTGTTAAGAGAGAGGAAAACTCTATTGCTCGTTGTATTGCCTCTTTGGCTCAAAAAGGGAATTTATTAGGAGACTGGATTGGTTGCCCTCGTCCCCTTCTTTTGTAATCTCTTTTGGTTAAATGATAGTTTGACGTTCCAAAAAAAAAAAAAAAGCCTTCAAATCTGTGCTGAGAGAGGTTTTCATCACATTGAGGTGGAATCAGATTATTCTTACATTCTGCTTCAGAATATTCAAGGCAACTGGATGCAGATCCTTTCAAATTCAATCTGTATATACTGCATTACTTTCGCAGATAGAATATTTTAAGCTCTTAAATAATAGCGAAAGAATTAAAGTGAAATTTGTCGCACGGCAACTCAACTATAGAAAACAAATTAAATATTAAGGCCGGTGGATAAGGTGCCAAGTGTCCTCCTCCTATACGTCACTTTTTTTTTAGGTCTACCCTATACATCACTTAATTTGTGAATATTTTCGGAAACAAATCGAGTCGGTAGCTGGTGAGTAATTGTTATGGAAAAATATTTAAATAAAATAAATTAAGAGCAATCTTATCCTAGATTATTATTTTTATATAAGTAATGGTTCAATAATACAACTTTTTTATTTTTAACTACCACCACAAATAAGACACAATAATAAATGACTCCTTATTGGAGGATCTCCGATGAAATAATTAAAATTGAATAATTAAAATGGATTTTTTTAATTCATTTTTAATAAATTATTAAAGTTAAAGATATAAGATTTTTCAATAGTTATTTTTTTCAATAACTAAATTTGTGGGATCCATTACATTGATCGGCCACAAATTAATCAATTTAAAACTTTAAAAAAAATAAGAGCTAAAGATTATCTAAAATTTGAAAAATATTCTCTTGTATTTTGTTTTAGCCAATAGGATTAGTGGGACCCCTATTTTGATTGTTGAAAAATGTTTTTAATTTTGATTATAGAAGATGTACAATTGGCTATTGGTTAAAGAATTACAGGATTGCTAACATTTGATTATACCATTGAGGTATGTTTTTTATACAACTTTGTTAAAATTAGTTATGATTGTCATTTTGATTATACTATCGGAGATATTTTTACAAAGATAAAGAGAATGCTAACTAAGGCACAAGATTATCTGAAGGCATCTCAATTATCATTTGGTTTCTTTAAAAGTCTTGTAATTGAGGATAATGCTGGCACTTAAAACATTTCAATCCAATGCAAAAATAAATTGGATAATGTTAAATCATAGATATGAAAGGATGTCTTTTCTATGTGGTATAAAAAATCTTTTCATAAATAAGTCTAAAATTCACCAAAAAAAAAAATAAATAAGTCTAAAACAAAATATTTCCAATGGAAATGTTCAAGAGATTATCTTTTAAGAGATTTATTAAAATAAATTTTATATGCAATATAAATCTTATTTGATAAGTCCCGAATCATACTTTTTAATCATAAATTTTTCATAAAAAATAATTTATAAAATAAAAGTAAAAATGTTTAAAAGCTTAAAAAGAATAAGTAAACAAAAAATATGATGTGATATTAAAATATTGTATGTAAGATCATCTAGAAGTAGGTGGCCGTGCTCTTAACAAAAGCGACCATTTTACTTACTATAATATGATATGAGATTGAAAATATACTTGTAATGTTGAAAGGAATCTCATTCTGGTGAAAACCAAAACCAAGAAATACTTGTTATAAAATCGAGAGATACTGATCATAGTGGGAATATACTAATTGTAGTTAAGAGATATTAGTCATAGAATGGGAAAATACTTGTTTGTAACCGGGAGATACAATAGCTCCTGCATCATTTTAATAGAAATTATGGATCATACTTAAAAAATATCAAATTTAAAGAGTGAATCCTAATTGAATAAATTACCCTAATGATCCTTAAATTATTGATATTGTCCCACTTTGGCCCTTAAATAAAATTTTGCCTCATTTAAATACTTAAACTATTGATCGAATCCTTCCGTTTTTAGAAGGGCAAAATGGTCATTTGAGCTAAAATTTAGATTTTGGGGTTAAATCTTTGTATATAAACACACACAAAAAAAACTATACACACATACATGTATATATATACACATCCATTTTAATTTCAATTTTGATTTTGGGGTTAAATCTTTGTATAGAAACACACACACACATATATATAGGGGGAACGTGGTGGTGCTAGTGTAGTGGGCAGAGATGGTGGGAAGGGGGTGGGAGAGAAGGTGGAGGTGAAGATGTGGATATACATACACGTATGTGTGTATTTAGTATTTGTGTGAAAGAGAAAATGGAAAGGTGAAATAGATGGTGATGGTAATGATGGTGGTGTTGGTAATGGTAAAGGAAGCGGCCAAAGGACGGAGGTTTTAGTGATGGGAAGGTTAAGGCGGCAATGGTGAAAGTGACAATGGTAGGAGGTGGAGGCAATGGTGGGGAGGTGAAAGTGACCATTTTGCCCTTCTAAAAATGGAGGGAAAAGAAATTCCGTCAAAGTTAATAGATAAATTGGACGGAAGGGCCAATTTAGAACTCGGTCAATAGTTTAAATATTTAAATGAGGAAAATTTTTATTTCATAGTCAAAAGTGGAACAATATCAATAATTTAAGGGACATTAGAGAAGTTTACTCATCCCAATCATGTTGCGAATATAATCACTATACCAATGAGTCAATTCAGTCACTGCCAAGGAAGGGATATTTATACTTGATAATTATGTAGATACCATTTCACTGTTACATTTATTATAAGTTATAAAAATGTTTCATTTTGTATTATAAGGATCTGTTTGATAATAACATGGAAAAGGAAAATAAAAACAGTTGATTTTTGTGAGAAGTTAGAAAATAAGTTAATACATGTGGTGATATATCTTCTTACTTCGTGACTTTTTAAATGGAAAATTTTTCTTTTGTGCTTGATGAATAAAATTTTTCACAAAACATTATGAAAGATGTA